>VZTN01022748.1:115017-217422 GCA_013400515.1 Erpornis zantholeuca | reverse complement strand
GCCGGCTCGGCCGGGCCGCCCGGCCGGGACACCCCGAGCGCGGAGCGCAGCGCGAGTCCGGCGGCAGCCGTCACCTGGCAGCTCCCTGCCCTCTCCCTGCCAGTCCCCTCGCCTCCAGCAATGTCTCTGCTCACAGCGCCTAAAAGGAACGGCGCAGTTTGTGTCCTCGGGGCAGTTGGGAGAGATGTTAAACCCTAGGGGAGCCCGTGCTCAGGGCGAGTGACAGGTTCTCGTGTGAAACGTTGCTTACTCTTAATCGTCCTACAAGATGTGGGGTGGGTGTGAGTCTTGTGTTTAAATATGTTCGCAGTTAGGGTGAGAAGGGAGATGAACAAGTGCTTGGCTTGGCAATGTCAGCCATGTAACACTGATTCCTTCATAGTGTAAGGGAAGAGAGAGCAAGATCTGTACTTTCAGTCTTGAGAAGATGGCATTCTTTCCTTCTCCTGTTGTGTGGCCCTGGTGCGTATCAGTGGAAGCCCATAAACTCTGGGTAGTTCATAGGGTTGTGGTGTTATAAGTTGGCTGTTACTTTGCTTGCAGCTTCTGACAGCCTGGGAGAATTTTTCTCAGCTGTGGTATGTAAGAAGCAGCTGTAAAAGATGTGCATCAGGTGAATGAACTCTTCAAAGCTCAAAAGCACAATGAATATATCAACAAAAAGTCACTGGTTATGTGTTTTTCCATATGTGACTATCCTGTTAACAGCTTCACCTGTAAGTCTGTGTCAGGTGATATTTAAAGTGAAGTCTAAGTAGATTACTTTAGGGAGAGCTGGGATTCCCAATCTTAAGTTATAAGATGTTCCCCATGAACAAAATGTAACACTTATTTCTGGCACTGTTCTTATTCAGAGGACTTGACAGGCTTTATATATACCTACCTTTACGATCTAGATCGGCATTAGATAATTGAGATATAGAAATGGCTTTTCCAGGAATTATAATGGCAGTATTTAGAATCAACTTAGATTTGGAATATGTCAAATTCCATAAGACTCAGGGAAACCAGGGATGACTGAGAACTACCATGGACTCTTGTGTAGCAATAACTGGGCATGGTTTCTCAGAAGTGTCTGTGTTTCCCAGGGGAGACACTAATCTGTGGAACCACTGGGAATCTCTGAGCAGGTACCTAACGGCGTTCTTGAAGCCTTCTATTTAAAACCTCTGTGCGCTTTCGTATGAAGGCTTGGTGAGCTGCAGGTGACCTGTGGGCAGTGCTTTCGGAACTGCTTTTCAGAAGTTGGGGTCATGGCTTGAGGAGCATCTTGAACGGATTCTGCAGCTGCATTCAACGTTGAAGAGTAGGTTTGTGTCCTGAGCTCTTGCCGTGCATGAGTGAGTGGGTCAGTATCTGGGCTGCTTTTTTATTTTCTCCTTTTCCTTGTGATCAACCCTCTGAGCACTGAGTCAGAAGAGAGAGTGTAGAACAACATGCTGTTGAGTGTCAGCTCGGCATGAATTGTGCTGTGTTAGGATGGTTATTGCATCTGATTTAGGTTTATTTCAGAGGGTTTTTATAGTAGTTGGTTTTGGGGGTGATAAAAATATGTTCCTCACTTTAATCTGAATTTGGCATTTATTATTGATTGGAGATCAAACTGCAGAAGTTGCTCATGGACTGTTAATTTAGTTCATATATAGAGAAGCTTTGCAGTTGCTTCTTCAAGTAGGCTGAAAGACAAAAAGTGCATTTGTCATCCATATTTTTCTCACTTAAATTGTTCTGAACACTGTTTTATTTTGAAAATGCATACTGCTTTTCAGCATATGGAATGTTTGGAGTTCTACTCACTGGGTGAAAAAATACATTCCGTGTGGTTTTGCTTCTAGATACCGTCTCTGTTATCACTGCTGTAATAAACAGATATTTATTTTAAAACTATTTTATGAATATGTGAAATGGAAGGAATTGTTCTGGAAAACTCAGCATGCCAGAGTGGTGATGGAGAGGGAAATGAATATGCAGGTAGCCTGCTGGCAGTGAGTACTGATAAGGACCCTGATAACCTCTGTAATTACTTGATTCTTTTTCCCAGGGCTGATAATGTATTTGTAATAGCTCACTGCTGCTTGTGTATATTGTTCTTCACTGAAGAGACGGTATAGTCTTTATCTGTGTGAAGAATTGGTTTATCAAACCAATTCCTTGTGGGAGACTCTAATACACTGGAAGATTTTGTAACCAAGAGTATCTTAAATAGTTCTGGAAGGAGTTGATTTTTTTTGGCAGGACTCTGTGGGCTTCCTACTAGAAATTGTCTTTGTGCAAGACTGAATTTTTGGTTTTTTGTCTCCCCTGTTGTGCTGTGTGTCCCGTGTCTGTCCTCGTTTCCTCCGTCCTCCCTGTCCCCAAGATTTGCTGGCATTTGCTGGCATGTTGGCTTTTTAAAGAAAGTTTTGGATTCTAAGGAGAATGTTTCAGTAATCAAACTGTGTTGCATCCTTGGCATTCACTTTCCACTCCACAAGAAAAGTAATCTTTTTCTTTAGTGGCTAGTAGTTCAACTTATCTACCCTAGGACCATGTGTGACTTAATATAGCAAATATCAGACCTGAAGGATGAAAAAATAATGATTTCCAGTTTTAGACAAATCAGATTCGTCATTACTGGTTTTTAAGGCATATTAAGTTTATCCAGGACAGGATTTCTGAGCTAGCAAAAGAATGGTAGCCAAGGCTGCCAGGAAAGGAAGGAGATGGTGCTCATTTGTGTGTAGGCACATGACTTGTGAAGCGTTAACAAGAGAGAAGGAGGAGACACTAATTTGTGTGTATTGTAGAAATATATAAAAATAAAACAGTAAACAGATTGCTTAGATATGAAGATGCCTTTTTGCTGTCATGTTTTCAGAAAGTTATACCATTTTGAGGAAAGGAAAATCAAAAGGGAGTAGAGATGTTCCTTAAAATGTATCTACAGAAAGAAAGGTAAACTCCAGAGAAAAAACAGTGGAAGTTACGTTGTTTGGATTGCTGGGGAAATCACGTTGTAAACTCTGGAATTAGAAATCTTGGGTACATCTGGCAGAGTTTAAACCTGTTTTAGAACCATTTGCTCTGCTCTGTGCAAAAGGATTTGCTTGAGCTCAATCCAGTCTTCGTAGTCCTGGAAAGACAAAATCCCAGTCACAACTTACAGCATGCAATGCCACGATCTGCACTAAACGTGGTCTGTATGATAAGGACAGGGCTCCAGGGCAGTTCTGAACATGATTTCTATGTTCCTTTTTTACTCTTTCCCTGTGATGTGTTTTCCTCTTCGGAAACTCTGGAAACACAAGATTGACTCTTGTAACCTATTCCAGGCAATGCTTGCAGATGCACAGTCATTGAGACTTTTTGTGATGATATAGCAGCAACTTTATAAAACATCAAAGCTTTATAGTGGGAGAAATGCCCATTTTCTGAGGCACAGTGTTTTAGCAAAAGCACTCTTTGCTGAGGTACTCAGAATGTGGGATACTGACTTTTTTTCTATGTCTCCCTCAGGAAAGGTGGAGGCTGCAAAGCCAGGTCAGACTAGGGATCCATGTGCTGTGTGTCCAGGGTGCTGCTGCTGTGTGGCACATCACCCAGGATGGAAAATTCTAGAGAGCTGCTTCAAATGGGGATTGGCTCTTGGAGGCTTTTTCCCCAGTTTTACAAGTTTCTTCCTGCTTGCCATTGTAGCTAGCAGAAAACAAGGAAGACCTTGGAAACGGCAGCCAGACACAATATGTTTGACGCAAAATAGGAGTTCTTACTTTGATAGTTTGATTTTATTTTTGTCATGTAAGGGGGGTTCACATTATTTTAATTCAGACCTGGGTGTGGGTGAAAGAGACTGGAAGACCTCTCAGTGTTTCACTGTTGAATAAACACTAAATGTGGCAAAAAGTATAGTTCCAAGAAGCAATCAGTAGCTTAAACAGTTTGCTAAAATGAAACACAAGCTGCAAGATCACTTTAGCTTTGTAATACCTGCCTGCAGGGGGACACAGCCAAATGCAGGATTACTATTTCTTGTTTAAAGCTCCATTTTCCACCTTTACACTGGTATCCTTTCTGTGGTGTTGCTTGCTGGTGAGGGCTGTTCATAGGGATATTTTATGGACAAGATCGAGGCTGCCTCACGTATGAGATGCAGTCTGAAGGGAGTTACTGTTTCAAAAACTGTTCCCATGTGTCCAGAATGCAGGGTAAACATGTGGCATCAGCAAACCTCCCCTACCTCAGCCCTTGCCTGTACTGTGGCCACAGAAGGTGACTGTGTAGCTGAGACACATTTCCTTTGCAACTGGGAGGAAGGACTCCCGTTCTTCCACTGGTTTTGTAGAAAGAGCCTGCAGAGTTTGACTCCTGCTGCCTTTGTGAAAGCCCAGGAGGCAGCCTTGTGGTCTCTATGCTTTTCTGTTTAGATTTCACTAGAGCTGGAATTTGGGAGTAAAAATACATCAAAAAGCCTATTTGAAAACTAGATTCTGGGTCCTGTGCAGAGATAAATATGGTCTGGGTGGCTTTGAAATGCAGGAGTGTAATGGTGTGCCACACTTGCAGGTTTTGGGGTGTGACCAAGTGACACAGTAGTCACTCACAACTGCCACATGTACTCTATGACTTTTTGTCCTCTGTTATGCATTGCTCCAATTTTTCTTTATGTTCTGTGTTAAGACAGTATCCTGTATGCTGAGTGATTGCTGCCTGCCACTCTGGAAACGCCTGTGCACATCACCGTGTGGAGTTTTAGGTTTCCTTGACATATGCATGGTCATATTCTTTTGATTATATCAGTGATAATTTAACTGCATTGTGTGGCCAGCCTGCATGCTTATCCCAAAACTGGAAGCACTGGAAGAGTGGTGTTGAGTGGCAGGGCTTGTTTGCTTGCCTGGGTGGCTGCCTCCTGCCTGTCCTGTTCTGTACTGGGTTCATGTCCACCTTGGGCTCAAATTAGTTTACTGATTTCTTGTGTTCCACAGTGAATGCTGTTACTCATTTATCTTCATTTTTCATTATATTCTTGTTGTCTGCTCTGAAAAAGCTAACTTGCATTTTTTTGGGGCTGGATTATCTTCCCCATTAGTGCAACCTGCTGCAACCTTTATGTAGAAAAGCAAGTTTTAAGCAGATGCCCTTCTCCATTTCCCTACTTCCTGGAACATTTTCTTGCAGAGTTTTATTTATTAAGCAGTCTAGATGCAGACTGCTTTCCAGAAGGTGGTGAATTTCTATCACTCCTCCTCATGGTCTGGGAAAGAAAGAGACAACTGGAATGGGAACACTGAAAAGGCAGGAGAGAGAACTGGGGTGTGTGGGAGAGCCACTGGGGACATTATGGTTACAGAGGGAAGTGAACTTGGTTTTATGGAGTGCTGCTGTGCTATAGCAAGGAAACACAAGAGGTGCTCTAGATACAGTTACAGGAACAAGCTGTGAGCTGAAAAGCTTTCCTGAGGTCAAGGAGAATGAGAAGAGCGAATGTAATAATTAAGTTCAAGAAGGGAATTATGAAGGTGCAGTCATAACCAACATGACTTGGTTTGTTAATCAGAGAGCTCGGAGCTGTCATTTCAGAGGATATAAACATATTTTACAAGGTAGGTAAACTTCATCCAGAGCCTTTTAGTGTATAAAGATAAAACAAAGCAGCTGTGGCTGCCCCCTCCCTGGCAGTGCTCAGGCCAGGCTGGATGGGGCTCTGAGCATCACGGCCTAATGGAAGGTGTTCCTTCCCATGACAGGGGGTTTGGAACGAATGGTCTTCAAAGTCCCTTCCAACCCTAACCATTCTGTAATTCTGTGAAAAGTTGATGTAGACCAATTCTCTTGTGTCTGCAGTGTTCTAGACCCAGGCTTATCACGGGTTATAGATGTGTCATCTGACTAGTTGATGTTAAGAGTGGAAGATACTTAGGATAACTTAATATTAATCAGAAAATATTCAGAAATTAATTCAAATTGCAATTATGAGACCAGAGAAACCAAGTGTAATGCGTTGATGAACACATTTATCTGATACACCCAGACTAAGAGATTGCCAGTGCTAAAAATAATAAGTTTTCTGGACTCCATTGTCCACCTAAAGGACCATTAAACACTCTGTTACACCGAAAATGTCTAACCATTATTGATTCCCTCAGCTGTTTCTAATACAGCAGACACCCAGCTTTTGTTTCTGCTGGCTTTTTCAATGTCATCAGCTTTTTTAATTCACTGACAAACCTACCATGTCTTTGGTGTGCCTCAGAGACTGATGTTGTGTTAAGGATGCATTTGTGGTAGAATTGATTTGGTGTGAAGTTCTCCTGGTCCTTTTACTGGTGACCTTCTCTACAGCTTTCCCATTTCCTGCAGCTTTTCCCTGGTAATTTCAAAGATGGTTCCAAAGCATGTTGCTGTTCAGTTCTGCTTTTCTGTGTCACTACATTATTCTGTGTCTGCCTTATAAAGTTCTGCAAGATATCAATTTTTCTTTCTTTTTTCCTTTTGCCCAGGAAAACAAATCCCTAAGTTGAGTTTGGGTGATGGAGATGAAGATTTGCTTGTTGTCTTATGCAGTAGAATTTCCTTGGCAGAAAAGGAGTCTGCCTGCTGTGGTACACTGTGCTCCCAGTGCTGACAGCCAAAGGGAAATCCTCACTGTTTTATGCTGCATGTGCAGGACGTGTTGGAAGAGCTGAGTGTAGTTTTTCTAACTCTCTATTTTGCATTAAAATTATTAATATTTAGATACCCACAAGGGAGGAGGAAAGGGTAAAAGGCCCTGTGATAAAATTAATGCAGATTTTCTGCTCTGTGAAAAATTCTGTCTGAAATGCAAGTGATAAAAACCTGATTAGACTTTAAAAGTTACAATAATACTGTAAGCTAGTTGAAAAATAAAACTCAACCCTTGCGGTAGCGGGTATTTTCAAGAGCCAGATTTTAACCTATTTAGAAGCCAGAAGATTTTTAAAGCAGGGCTATGAGCTCTGTCACTGATGGTCTTTCAGGGTGAGATATCCTGCTTCTTGCCATAGAATGTAATGATGCCCTGGTAGACTGTGCTTCTGTTCCTGGCAAGGACCATGACTTTTCTTCCCAGAGCTGAGGCAGATCTGGCAGCCCTGTGCCTTTCTCCTCATGAAGAGGTGAATAAACAGTGTTAGAGCTCTTCTGCACCAGAGCAACTCAGTTGTACAAGAGTCAGCAGCAGAGCCAAGAACAGACATGAGGCCTCCTACCTACCAGTCCAGGGCTCAGTGCATACAAGGGCTCCTTGCTGAGGTACCTGCCGGACAAGTGGAAGGGTTTCACTTTTTTCTCCAGGTTTCCTGGTTATTTTCAGCCTAAGCTAAGGCCTGGCAGTCAGTCTAACGTCATACTTAATGCCAAGAGCAAGTGTTAGAAACTAGGAGAGAACAGGATTTATAGCTCTAGAGCAAGGCTTACAAGCCTTTGGGCTGCAGCCATATGAAGTGAGTTTTATTGCCAATTTTTTTTCTTAGATGTTCTGGTTTTGATACTTCAATATTATTAAATGCATTATTAATATTTATTAAATGCTTGAGAGCATGTGTGGCACCATACCAGGACCAGAGCAGTGAGGGACTCTGTTTCCATGGCAGCAAGAGCACAGTCCTGTGCTTGGAGAACCAGAAGGGCTCTTTTTGGCAACTGCTCTCTGTGCTGTGATTACTTTTTCTTTTTAAAGATAGATATATAATTTAAAATCTAGTTCATTAGTGCTGCAGAATCTTGTCCATCCTGAGTGAGAATTTTGCCTGCTGTAAGTTTCTTTGTCTTTTTTTTTTGAGTTCTAGCTTTGTTTCTATAGCTTCTGTTGGTGTTATTTCTTTTACTTGCAAAATACTGAAAGGGGTAAAAGAGTGTGTTTAAAATTCATTGTAATAGATGGAAATTCTCTGTTGTTTTTTTAAAATTTGAAATGTTACATTGTTGTAGACTTCTTTCCAATTTACAGGTAGCCTATAGCATAGATCTAACAATTAAAATAATTGCTGAAGAAACTTGTGTGTAAAACTGATAGTAAACTCTTAACTGTACTATGCCCTTCATTTAGATAACTGCTTCGGTTCCAGGTTTTAACTTTGTATTTTAACTGACCTTGTTTCATACTTTTTTCATGCTTCCTTTCTTGGTGTGTAATGTGTAGTATGATGTATACTGAGGTGATACTTTGCTTCATTTCAAGTGGTGAATTAAAATTTTCTTTTGATCCCAGGTCTTTGTCCTGCTGTGCATTACCTAGTTGAGATTTTTTGTCTGTCTTTGCTTTCCATGTATAAAGTTAACGTGATTAATTTCTTTGGTGTCATTTCAGGCTTTTTCTATTTTTGTTCTAGGTAAGGAAGGTTGTAGGCATCTTTCCAAATGTGTTGCGTGGTTTCCCTACGATAGATACCAGCTGCTTGGCTTGCTGTTTGAACAGTGATTGTGTATCAGTAAACCTTGCTGGATGTGTTCCATCGAGATATGATTCTGCTCTGTGAGATCCAGGGAGTAGTTAAGAGCATAAAAATCAGCAACAACAGGAGTAGCAAATATACTTGCACTGAGAATAAGAATTTTGGATGTAAACGTACAACTGTTCCTGGAGACTTTCATCCTGCATCACGGCTGCATCTATAGAGCTACTCATAAACAGAGAGAAATGGCCCAGTTTCTTTGATAGCAAATGTCAGTGCTGACTGATATAGGCCAAGAAATACACCTCCTGCCTCTGTAACTCAGTGCTTCTATTCTTGTTTGCGTAGCTGTGTTACGCTCATTACACATTTGTCATCCCGTGGCTGCTTAGCAGTTCAGCTTTCTATGAATCCTCCCCATACGAATGGACTAAATATTATCCTAGGGACATGAAAACCAAGGCCTGGGGAAGTTACCCTCTGCCCAAGGCTGTAGAATGATTCAGCAACTCATTGTGGACATTAGTGACTCATGAAGAAAGTCCCGGTTTCTTTTTTTCTGGTTCATTATCACATTGTTTTACACAGATAATTGTGTTCCTTGGATTAAACGACTGCTCAAGGACCTAGCCTTTGTCATATAGAGTTCGTAAAATATTCAGAAAAATCCCAGTGTTGAGATGACACAACACTAAAATTTTGAAACAGTCAGTTAAGTGCAAGAAATGCTTCAAATGGTTCACTTCTTGTATTTAGTATCAGAGACACAGAAAATGCAGGTGTTTGAAGAGGTGTATACTATTTTTATGCTTCAAAACGGACTTTGTTTTTGTACATTGCAGCATATCCTGAAGCATAGCCTGTGTACAGCCAGGCATCACTGCAGCCACTTCTTCAGCTGGCCAAAAGTGCCTGTTGTGAGACTGGATGTGACAGACTTCTTGGTTGCTAAAGAGGCTCTTTCCATTCTGTGTGTGTCTCTCCAAGCCTCCTTCACCTCCTGCCCACACCTTGCTGTCACCTGAGCATGATCTACTGAAGTAACTTATCACTCTGTGCCTCTGTTCCTCCATAAATTATTTGTTACGTATCATTTTCTGGAAGGAACCAAGATAACTGAGGGAGTTTAACTTGCTATTGTTTATTTTATTGCTGCTTCTCTTTTCCTTCTTCCTTTTCGTGTAAAACAACAAAGATACAGTTTAGATTGCACAACTCTGAAGTTTGCACAAGGTGGGCTTGGTACATGATTTAGGAGGGGTAACCTCTATGTGCACTGTTCTTTGGCAGGTGATAAAGAAGGAGCTTCAAAGGGAACCTCTGGACCAGTCTCTGCCAGGATCACATTGGTGTGTTGAAATTGCTTTACTTCAAGCTCTTTGCTGGGTGATTTCTGTTCCCCCTTTTCACAGAAGCTCTTTTAACACAGAAATCTGTCCTATTTTTTGTAAAATAATGCATTATGTGTGTTTGCCCAAGGTGCTAGTGCGTGTTGATCCCTGAAGTTAAATTAGGATTAAGAAGCTGCATTGACAGGTGCTGAAAAGAACCATATCTGTCCAGTTCTTGACTGCAGGGTCTCTTCTTGTGGCACGGCACTTCAAAGAGAGTGAGTGCAGAGCAGGGGAGAAATCCTGGGGCACCCTTTTCTAGAGAGAAATGATAAATAATATACTTAATTTTTTTCCATGGTCATGGATGAACATGTGCCTGAGCAATATGGAACCTTTCCCAGGCTTGCACACAGCATTTCAGTGCCTTGCTCTTCCTTCCAGTCTTTCCCCATGAGTTTGGCCATTAATTCTCATGTCCCTGTTTCACAGAGTTCCTGTCCTTAACAGCAATGCACAAAGCCTTTGTTAACACCTTCCCTTGCTCAGGCATTGCTGGGGACTCTGCAAAGCTTGGCTGAGAGCAGCAGGCATTTCTTCACATTTGATTATGCAGACAATCATGTGAATATTGCAAGCCTCTATTTGTACTGCTGCTTGGAGAAAGGATTAATAATTCCTGCACAAATGCTGTACTTCAGCTGGCAAGAAGCTGCTAAATTCACCCTGCCCAGATCTATTTACTTAATTTACAGTATTTTTAAATTTTGAGACTAAAATGCAGGTTGAGGCTGCAAGGGTTGGAGATTCCAGAGCTGATGTGGAGCTTTGCACCTGCCTACTGTTGATTTCAGTTCAGGGCAGTTAGTTGTGCACCAGATTGTTGGGCACACAGTGAAGTGCACTGGCAAACACTAGCCCAGGAGATGTGTGTTCACAGAACAAAAGCCATTGCTGTCACTGAGCAGTTACCATCCTCCAGCTTTCAAGGTCAGGACTGAGATACTCAGCACCATGGGGAATGTTGCATTCCTGCAGCAAGAATCAGGGTTGTGCTGGGGATTACAAAGTCCTTGGCTTATGGGGCTCTCGCCCTGGCAGCTTCGTCCCTGCCTGCTCAGCACACTGGAGGAATGTTTCAAGAAAACTTGAAACCAAAATATCCTTTTAGGAGACTGTTTTCTTTCCTTCCTTCTCCAAGCAAGCTGGATAGCTGTCAGTGAGTTGTCCATAATAATAAGGGTTGAGCAGTGATCTTTGTTGCTTACTGGTTCCTTTTCCAAGCCGTATTGTGCAGGCTTCATCATCATATCACAGGGTTAATTTTAGAATGCAAAAAAGATGCTTCTTTGACAGTGAAAACCACCGAGGGGGAGGAAGGCAGTCAAGTACAGGACCCAATTTTCTCCCTTCCCACAAAACTCTTTTTTCTTCCTGTGGGGGAGTGTGAGTTTGAATGTGGCATTAGAAACATATTCAATGAGGGGTTTAGGGCAGAATCTTGCTGTGTTGTTTTTGAAAAGGGCTCTCTCCCTGCTACTTGTTTCTACTGAAGTCATGTGGTATTAGGTTTCCTGAGAGGAAAAAACAAATGTGGTGAGATACAGAACAGCAAACTGGAATTCCCTTAATTTAATTTATGGCCATATTTTGTGACTGTGGTGCACCTGAGAGCTGGTATCACCTTTTCTGGAGATGGTTGGTTGTGAATTTCCTGTAGACAAAGCGTTTTGGTGCATCAGCTTGACCTTTTACATAGAAAAAGGGCACTTGTAAATGTCACTTTTCTATAGTAATCAGTTGGGATTATCTGCCACTGTGTTGGGTTTCTTCCTCTGCTTTTATAATAGCAGAGATTTTTACAGCAGTTTGACATGTAAGAATGGTGGAGGTTTCACTCTCTTACGTTGAATAAATTCTCATCAGTAGATGGGAAGGAAATGATTCATACCTATTAGGACTCTGTGTATGAGAGTTATATTTCTTATTGGATATGAACTGGGAGATGAAGGATTTCATTCCACTCTGAACTGTTAGAATTCAAAATGTTAAACGGTGAATGTCTTGGGATTTGGAGAAGATATTTGCTGTGTGTTCCGCTCTAATTAATATGGATGTTTGGTGGGGGTTTCTTATTACTTTAATCTGTGGACAGCACCATTCCCTGATGTTGAAAGTTGAGGAAAGAAAACATCTTGTCTGTGTGACGGCTCAGCCTGATGTTGCTGCTGCACAAGTCTCTGAGGAAATGCTGATTGGTTATTTTAGATTGCTGACTAAAACTTGGCCCTGTAGCTTCAGAGCACAGAGCTGACCCTCTCCCAGCTGGCGTAGTTCTGTTGAGATTGATGTCTCTGAGTTGGAAAAGCTGGTGCTGTGGGCCCAGAAAGGCTGAAAGGAGATGAATCTGTGTGGTCCATGAGGTCCTGCCGAGGGAAGAGCCCTGTCTGGCCACACTGAGCACGGGGCTGTGCCCATGTAGCTGTGCTGGCCAGGGCTTCTCCACATGGCCACTGTCCCCATCCAGGCAAAGCTTCACCTTGGCTACATTTTATCTCCTGAGGTGAGCCTGTGAAATAATGGTGAGGGGAACAGTGCTGGCAGGGGAATGTGCTGGATAAAACTTCACAGTTTTAAGTGGTATTTCAAGGGATCTTCGTTCTTTCATAGTTACAAACAGTCACAAGTGACAATAAGAAACCTTTCCAAACTCAAAAATCAATGGCTTCAGGCCTGTGGTGTTCATAAAATGTTTTCTGCAGCATTTTTCACCAGGATATTACCCTGTCTTTCTTTTAGCCTCCAGAAGTACATAGAGCATCATTGTGGAGCTACAAAACAAGTTCTGGCTTTGGACCACTGTTTCGTTCCAAGTGAGGATTAACTGCTCTCTAATTCTGTTTTAGGGGTGAAAGTACACTTTCATTCCATTCCTGATCTCATGCATCCCCCAGCTACAATGTTGTTTGAGGACTTGCTATTGACAAGCCATGAAAATAGAAACCATCCATATTTTATTGACCATTCAGTTTGTATCCAGGACTTCTTTTGCCTGTGTTTCCTGGTGTCCTGCTGAAGGAAAGATCAATCACAGGCATATTTTAGTCTGTGATATCCCTAGTTTTATAACGATCTTGCTTGCAATTTGGATATTGTGAAATTGCCCTCTTAGGCTGCTTAGTCTGCATTTACAGCTCTGCTCTTTGGTGGAAGGGGCCAAGCTCACTCCACTGGATGTTGTGTTATCCTACAGCTAAAGCAAGTTCTTCCTGTGCTAAACTTCAAGTGGCGTTGCTTTCTGGAGCAGAAAAACCCAGAGCTCTCAGTTGTGGTACAGATGCAGTGTTTAGGTCTGAACACAGGAAGTCTAGAAGTGCAGGAGATCACAAGGTTGATGTGATATTTAAATCTTAATGAGAGCCTGCTTTTGGCAGTAAAATCTGCACTGGCTTTGACCAGTGCCTCTGGTGTTACCCTGCCATGAACAACACAGCAACTAAAGTTTTTCCAGGCTTGGCTCATGGTTTGCAGCATTATCTGACACAGCAGGAATAGACCCAAGGAAAATGAGCACTGTTCCTTTGTCCCACAAAATGGAACTACTGCCTGGTTTGAGTATTCCCAATTGAAGCTCCTTGCCCTGCTGGACAACATTATACCATGCCTGAATATGGCTTGGAAAGCCTCAAAATTATTGCTTTAATCCAGTGCTTATGAAAAAACTTGAAGTTCATGTTCTGGTTTAGATATTGTGCAATATATTTAACTGACAAAAACAAAAAGCAAAGCAGGAAAACCCCAACCCTGAGCCATTTGGAGAGGCGGTTTTGCCTGCTAAGCTGCAGGCTATTAGATTGCACAGCAGAACTCTTGGTGAGTTCAAAGTGAGTTTATTGTTGCTGTGTGGGTATTTAGTGAGTCAGTGTAAACCTCTTTAATTCTGTTACATCAGTAATGCAACTTTCATCCTGCTTTTTCAGTACCCTCTCTCAGGTAACAATAAGAGGATTTGCCTGTAATATATAGGTACTAAAACACTTCCAATATACTAGATTTTTTGTTTGACTGCAAAAAACGGGCAGGAAGAATTGCCAAATATGACTAGGTGCTCTCCATCTCTATCACTGCTGTGCACTTGTTTATAAGTGTATGAACTTGATGGAGATTTGTTTTGATGAGCTTTTGCCAGGTTGGCCTTTTGTTCCAACAGCATTATGTCTGAGTGAGTGAGTCAAACTGCCTTGGAGTTTTCCAGCATGCTGTCTCTCCTCCAGATGAAGAGCAGGTAGTCGTGACTCAGTCCTGCCAAATCTACTCTGTTACAAAGTATTTCTGGGCAGGTGGCTGTAGAGTAAACCTGCACTGCTCTTGCAAGGATCTTTGCCCACAAAGGCTTCACACAGCCATTCCAGGGACAGATTTCAGGGGGAGCATGCAGGCGAGAGCCAGGCCTGCTGAAGGGTCATTTGGGTGCTTTGGACAGTTCTGCCCTCAGGTCTCCAGTGGACAAATGCCTCCTGTGCAGCTTGCTTGACTGGGCTCCCACACTGGAAGACAAAAGAAGCCTAAAGAGAAATAAAATGTCACCAGGGCTGAGGATGAAACTCCTGTGCAAGGTCTGGTGAGCCAGCTGGAAACTCAGCCATGCCTGAACTTCGTGGTTTTAATAAATGACGCTTGTTGAGAAAATAGGCTCAATGCAGAGAAGCCAGAAAAGGGCAGAATGAGGATGTGACGGGAAAGGCAGGCTGAGAGTTTTGACAAAACATGTCAGGCTCTGTGGTGGACTCTCCCCTCCTCACCCAAAGCAACTGTGCAAACTCAACCTCAAATGTCATCAGAGGAAGTGCTTATCTGGGAATGTTTGTTCTTGGGCCTGCTGGTTCCGTAGCCTCAAACTGCTGACGATGATGGTGAGGGTGTTTTCTGCACCATACAGACCTCACTGGCTCCTCGGGAGCAGATAAATCCCTCCCAGCCTCACATGGTGCTGGTTTGATCCCAGCTCTGCCACTGTAAAGGTGAGGGGCTTTCCCCACCTCAGCACTGAGTCTGATGGGCTGATGGCCTGCAGATGCCCAGCAGGAAAGCAGGACACCTTTGCATTGATTTATTGTTGCTATTTTCCATGGAATTGGCTTTGCATGGAGAAGTGTTGCTTGTCAATGCAGAGAAATGGAAGGGTGCAACTGCATGTCAGGAAGGTGTTTTTCTGCTGCAATGAGTAGAAATAGGAAAATAAAAATGCCTGCCCTACCTGTCTGATTGTTAGTGGGGAAGATAGGCCCCAAAAGTAATAAAAAGGTTTTCCTGTAAATGCCCTACTTTTAAAAAGGAAAACAAGAAGTCTCATTATAGCCATCGAGGGTATGCATTGAGAGCAAGGTACCTAGCTGTATTAAAATGTGCCTGATCAGGCAGGGGCAGGGACTTTGCATAAAATCCCTTTCTAACTTTTCATTGACAGCTTCCTTCAGCTCTCATTTTCCCAATTTGCCCACATGTGGGATAGGGAACTAGTTTGTCTTTATTTTTGTAGAATAATGCAGTTGATAAATGGGCTGAAGAGTGGAACAGGAGCTTGGTATTGCTGTTCAGATAAATGTGTGTGCTTGCAAACAAAATCAGCAAGTTGGCATTTGGTCAAGAGAAGCAGCTTTCAAGTTTAGAGGGACGGACTTCTGAATCCAGTAGGAATATTGAATGCAACCCAGATGGCATCCTGGAGGGAAGTTCTGTGGCATCAATTAGCTTGTAGGTGACCATGCTTCTAGCCAACTGTGAGTTACTTGGCAGCTTGCCACTTTACTGCTAGTGAAAATCCAAGAACAACGAGATGAAAAAGAGATCCTGAGAGACAAAGAGAAAGATGTCTTCACTTGAAAAAAGAGATTTGTGGATACTGTTTCTTAAATGATTTAAGCTCCCTGCTTTTTGTACAGCCACATATCTCAGCTTCATTTATATACATTTTTTTGCTGAATTTGTGTGTGTAAACCCATTTAAAACTTCTCTCAAATTTCACATGTAATTTGTTCTCATGAAGGAATCTGTAAATTAAAGGGCCATCAGTAGCTGAACCAGTACCCACCAATGCCCTTGTAAGTACCAGAAGGTGAGCTTAATTTAACATTTCCCTCTGGAAATTATGTTCTTACCAAGATTTTAGGACTTCTATATTTCTGCTAGGACTAAATGAAGTTGTTGCATGCTGGACTCAAAAAGAGCTGCCAAATCCTGAAGAACTGGCAGCATTGTAACAGATTGTAGTAGCACAGTTTCAGATCATCCCGCTGAGGATTGAGTCTAAGGAGCAGTAACATTAAACACTCACATGGGACAGATGTGATTATCTGATATTAGAATGAGCTGGCACCAGTTTTTGTTGTCTTCAAGTTTGTGCATCAGTAACAGAAATACTTCTGCATGGCTTTTCTTTTTAGAAAAAGTTAAATTTAAAGGGACTTGAAATTATCTCTGTGTCTCAGGTGCCAACATTTCAGATGCCTTTTGCATCTGTGCAGTGAGGGATAATTAGGTTTGTAGAGCAGATGTTGTGGAAGCCTGCACTGCAGCATGCCTGGCTGTTTCTGGCCACAAAGATTTACTCCTGGGTGTACTTGCTTTCTTTTTATGTAGAAAAATGGCAAATTCCCAGGCTTCTGTATGCAGTAAGAACTTCAAGATCTCATACCAGATTTAAGCAGTAAATGCTTCACTAAGAGCTTTAGAAATGAATGGTTTTACATTCAAGAATTTATTTCAGCTGCTTAGTACTGAGTTTTTACTCTGCACTGAAATGTGTTGAAGCTTTTTCAAAAAGAGCAGAAGTGTTTGCAAGGAAGTACTGATGGTGAGATTTTTCACTCTGTTCTCCTGAGACAACAATTTGGAAAAGAAAGGTCCTCATGGAAAAGATAATGATACCATTATCCCACAATTGCATTCTGTTGTGTAATACCTCGTGCTGTGCTGCTTGCTGAAGGGAGAAAAGGGATTTTATAAATAGCCAGACAGGAACAGGGCTATGAACTTTAAGTGTGGATGTATGCTAAGAGTGACCTAGGACTGGCTGTATGCAGTACAAAATATCCTTCATGACACTTTTTGGTCTGGAGATGTGGTTTTGCTCAGTTTTATCATATCCCACAAGGTTGTATGCTTCTCCCAGTGTAGCTATCAATGAAAAAACCAATGTTTTGATTTTAAAAAGCATTACATATGAAAAGCTATTAAGTGGAGGTCACCTTTTTAATCAAAAAGTTACATCTGACTTTTTAATGAACTGACAATGTTAAATGCAGATGTGCTTTCCCTCATCCTTTCATCAGGTGTGCCTGGTTTTCACAGACAAGGGCTCAGGGAGCTGATCTTCTGCCTTTCAAAGGCCACCCATTTGCCTTCATTACAGGGGGTTTGAGGCTCTTTCAAAAATGGCTTTGCTGGGTCGTTCTTCCTGGTTTTACTCCTATACAGCACATGTGCTTGTTTTGATAACTTCAAAAAGATGTGGTATGAGAAACAACAGCTTCAAGGAAGGACCTGGAGACACAACACTAAAAAATAAAAGCTTTCAAAGCTTCACATGAGTGCATTTATGTGGAAAAATACTACACACTCAATAAGACAATACAGTAGGAGTTGTTTTGGGGTATGCTTTCAACTGAGCACCAGAAATGGGCACGAGTTTCATGTTTCTGTCTTATTGATGCTGACTTGGGTCAGTTATGTTGCAATTTGGAGCAAACTCATCTCCAGTTTTAAGTGGAGTGTCGGGGATTTCCTCGATTTGGTTCTTGCTTTCTTAGTGACTACTGAAGGAAGAAGCATGGCAAACACTCCCAGGCATTTTACAAGGAAAGGCAAAGTATAAAGTTATTTTTAGATCTGATTTTTTGAAATGCCTGCTGAAAGATTTTTCTCTCTCTGCTTTGCATAAGAATGAACCTGGCAATCAGATCCTTATATAAATAAAACCTGAAGCTGACTCAATCAATATTTTGTTCTTCTCTTGGCACATGTAGAATAAAATCACAGAAGAGCTAGTTAATTTTCACAATTAATGCTGATCTTGCAAAAACAGTCACGATTTTAAGAGTCACCTGAAATTAAGTATCTACAAAGTCCTGGTCAGAGAATTTTTTTCCTTTCTCCAGAGGTTGTATTTTCATGGCACTCTTCTGCTCTGAGGATTTCATTTTTCATATCACTTTTGGCAGAATCACGTTTGAGAGCTGCACGTTTCTCCTCTTTGAATACCACAATAATTTGGAAATCATCCTGACAACTGAGTCATCTGAGTGACTTTGCTCTCATCTTCCATGGAGGGTGAATCCTCCTTGTACCTGCTGCACAGGAATGTTCAATTCCTTCCTCTCATTTCCTTCCAGTAGTTCCTGCAGTTATCTCTCAGCTGTTGAGGAGAGAAGCAAATGAATATGGCAGAGGGTTGTTATGAATATACAGTTTCTGTTGCTCCAAAAGCAAAGCTCAAAGTCTGTTTCAGTTTTCACTTGATCTTTCCAAAGAATCCCTCCAAGAGGTTCTATTATCTTGTCAGGGCCGTGCTCCAAGGATACTGGATGAACTGTCAGAACCCAAAGTGCTCCAGACCTTCCTGAATGTAACAGCAGCTCTGCAAGGAGGAGTGGGAGCAGTGCCCTATTCCTCCTCCGGGCAACAGCATTTTAGTACCTGCTGGGACAGTTTATTTTCCTTTGGTCTCACAAAGCTTTAAGTAAAGGACTTAAAATTTGGAAACTCAGCTGTTGATCACCAGCACCAAGAGCTGAACTTTGAATCTGATGCAGCCAAAGGTGTCTGAGGCAAACACACATTTTATATTGGGATGTTTCCAGATAGAAGACCATTAATCTTCAGAGTAGAAGAGATCTTGATTTAACCTCTGGGCCCTCTACAGTGTCTCTTGTGGTGCTCTGTTATTGGTCAGTGTAAAAAGTCCAATTTAATCCTCAGTAAGAATTTGAACTTCTGTGACTTTCACATTTCAAAGTCAGCTCTGATCTCCTCGGGGATCATCTGGTATGGGTTTATGCAGGAGCTGGGAGGACATTAGTTTTTCCATTACCATGTGACAATTGCTCACGCTCCTCTCTCTCTCTTTCCCCCAAGGTTTTTGGCAAGGTACTGCATTCCTATCAAGTCACTGCTCTTGGGCTCATGACTTTCCTAATCTCATGGGACATTTTAAATTTTGATCATGGTGGGTACTACTTGGTGGTTTTGTTGAATATTTGATCTGAATTTCTTTAAAATGCTTTCCATATTTTGTAGGAATGACATAAGGAAACTCTCCTCTTACCCTCTGGTCTAGTGGTGACTCAGCAGCTGCCTGGAATTCAGGTCAAGTGGCACAGGGTGATTGGTGCTGGTAGTCCCAAATATAGTGACCAGAAAAGACAACATGTGGCCCAAAGAAGGGCATCTGTGTTCATATTTCCTGCTCAGTTCTTATATTTAGGATCATCTGGCCTTCTTTGCTTTTACATCTGCAAACAGAGTGGTGACAGAATCTCTGCTACAGTCTTGTTCTGGCAACACCAAAACTAGAGGGGAAATGTGGTTTCTCTGCCTGTGAAATCCTCCTGCAGAAAGGGAGCAGGACATGGGGGCAGAGCTTATGAAAGAAAAAGCTGTTCGGTGAGTTCTGACCACTTCCCTCCCAAGTAGGAGTGACACTTTTTGATGACTGCTTATATTGACTAGAGATAAAGCAGTATTGTGCAAAATATTTCACAGGCAGTTATCAAACCAGAGCTATCCATCTATACCTTTTGGGTGTTTGGTAAAGTCTTCAATAGGATCTCTCCAGTCCAATTTGTCATAGCAAGGCTGTAGGATTTCTAACTTCTTTCTCTTCCATTTGACTTTAGTATTACACAAACCTTTGGTGTGGTGCCTCATCTGATTACCTCCCATTTAATACTCTGCTGAGATGAGTACCTGAAAAGAACAACCAATCCATGACACTAATGCCACTAATTGTGACTAATGAGTGTGTTTTAAAGCATTCTCACAAGTGAAACGAGACCCAGCCTAACAGTGTTTCAGGTTTGTGCTTGAAGCTACAGATAATCTGACTGGGCTATCAGTGCATCTCTGACCACCACCAAACAGGATCTGTGCACAGCATTTCCTTTCCTTCAGTGAGGATGCTAATTCAGAGCTCTCTCACACAAGCTGTCATCTTCTCAATCTATTAATAAAGTCCCTATAAGGATGACAGTCTTTGAGACCTACACTCTGTTTTTTGACTTGAGTGAAATTATTCAGCTTGTTTGATTAGTAGATATTAACAAGAGGTCTGACAGAAAAGCAATGTGATTATGTAATCATCATGACTTTAAGGTAACAGTCTACAAACAGACTTGACTTAACTGGAGTTCCAGCTCTGTCTCTGCCAGGAGCAGGGCTAAGTTACAAATATATGACCAGTGGTGAGTTCTCCTGTGAACAGAGGTGCCACTGATGGATCCTGGCTCCATGTGAATGCCATACAGGAAAGATACTTCCAAAGTATGAGACTTATCAATGCTCACAGCTCCAGAATAATGAAAAGTTGGACCTTCTTCGTAGGTACACTTGGCTGCACTCTTTCAGTTTAAAACCATTACTCCTTTTCCTATCACTACCCTAATAAAAAGTCTCTCTACCTCTTTCTTGTAAGCCCCCTTATGTATTGAAAGGCTGCAGTAAAGTCTCCTGCAGGAGCCTTTTCTTCTCCAGGAATCTGAAGGATGAGTCTGTCTCCTGCAGCAAAATGACCCTTGGATTCTGTGATATGGGGAGTACCTATTCAGCTAGGCAAAAGAGAGAAAAATGCAAGGATGGTAAAATTCCAGTAGGCAAATTCCAGAGGACACAAAGCAGTAAGAATGTACAAGTCCAGTCTGCTCATTGAGCAGAAATTCCAGTTGTATTTGAATCTGAGAGGGAGGCTCTGGCAGCTAAAGGCTGTGGGCCCTAATTTAGTTTGGAGCAAAGGCCAGCTGGGGAGCAGTGCTTGGAAGCTTGGGGCTGTGCCTGCCTGCTCCCAGGCTCTGTCTAAGGGGCTGCTCACTCTGTGCTGGGGGATTTTCTGGTGTCTGACAGTGCTGAGAAGTGTTCATTAAAGGAGATGGTGCTGGTGTCAGACGTCCACACGAAGGGTTGTCACAGTCTGGTTATTCTGCAAAGATTAGTTCTTTTATTGACTTCTTGCTGAAGATTGGCATGCGTTTCCTGAGGAAAATCTGGACATCCTGCCCTAAAAATAGCTGAAGACAACTGGCTTCTGAGGAGTTTGCAGTCAGTCTGTGGCCTTGAAGGAAACAAATCTGTTTGTGAGCTTCTGGTGAGCCAATCCAATATGTGACTCTGTCCAGTCTTTTATGTGTTCTCGTAGCCCAAAGCTTTGACTCATTCACCAAATCACCTCAAGTGCAACCTCTCTCAAATTCGGGTGTGATTTAGGAGCTCAGTGTGTGACTGTACCCTTGTGCTGGGTATGGCTGCTCCAGGTACAGTGCCACAGTGGGATTTAGGGTATGCATAGGTATCCATGGCTTGGTCTGAGCTATCAGGCAGTTGAAGTTCCGCTGGACTGGGCTGTGTTCACAAAATTGTGATGTGTCCATGTAATCAATGAGAAAAATCAACAGGAGCCAACATGTGTACACAAGTGGACAGGATTGATCGCTGTGTAAGTCACTGGCCTGGGACAGGTCTGCATACCAGGGATGGTAATAAGCAGCAGTATGGCAGAGAGATGTAGAGGTGTAAATCATTTGCTATGTCTCTATCTACTGACTTCTGGGAAAAGTGTGACTCCAATCAAATGGGAATGGCTGTGTTGTGATGGCAGAGCTGTCAGTGAATTGAGGTGAGGTGTCTGTACCTCGCAGTTTTTCAGAAATTGGTCTGTCCTTGGCTTCAGCTGCATTTTTATGTGACATTTGGACAAATGGCTTAACCTCTCTGGGCATCGTTGCTTAAAATGGAAATGTCAATATTTTTGCCAACCTTTGTGAGCTGTCACTGGATTAATGGATAAAAATTGCTTGCATAAAGGGTGAGCATCATGTATGATGTATTTAATCTTGTTTACTTGCAACTGGGCTACCTTGAGGTGTCACAACTGCCAAAAGTGTGCAAGGAGACCTACCATCTTTGTCTGAGCCAAGATACCTCCAAAACTAACTTTGCCTATAAATTCTTCAGATTGGTTGAGAAACATATTTAAAGTAGGGTTTATTTAGTGTTTGTAGTGCAGAACTTCATTTTCTCTAATGGACTCTCTGAGCTCCACGCTTTCAAAAATTGCTTAGGAAGATGACAGCATAGACACTGACAGCCATGGCCTCCAGGACCAAACCTGGGTAGGCAGAGGGAAAGAAAATACATAATGGTACTTCCAGATAACACATCTTCTGCTTTATTTTTTTAATTCCTTGGATCTTTAGCCTCCTATTTTTAAGCAAACTATTCCCATGCATTGTCATTTTAATGACAATATTTACAAGTACAGTAAGTATAGTATCTTAACTGCTTGTATTGAGAAAAATAATCTAGATACAAAAAGTTACATCTCTCTCAATGCTTAGAATTACTAGTCCGCACTGAACCTTGTCCACTGGACTGGCCTGTCCCTGAGGGTGCCTCAAACCCTGTTTTTCTGGCATATAATTCTTGCTTTTCTGTTGGGGAATCATCATCCAATCCTTCTGTTTCCAGTTGTGCTGCTTCCATCCCTGAGCTGATGTTCAGCCCTGGATAGTTATGGATGTGGTAAGTTTTGCTGCCAGGCTGCTGCATGTCTATGGATTTTGTACTGAAGTGGTTGTTTGCTGTGCTGTTCAAACACCTCCTCCTGGATCACAGTCACTATTCCAGGGTGATTTGGAAATCCTTCAGCATTGTTCTTAGGGCCAGTTACACTGGAGAGACAAAGCTGTTCCCAGCCAAAACAGCCCATGGAAATAAGGATCCAGTGGGAGAGTACAAATTGGGGCAACACATGTGGAGTATCTGGCTTGTCCAGTGCCACTTCATGGTTCTGTATTGGACCAGGGCGTCCTGGGGCTTGGCACTCTACAAATGCAGCAAAGACCTGGCTCTGTGAGTTTTAATTCTCTGCTAAATGCTGACAGCTGGGGAGAAGCATAAAGACAGTCTCTCGTAGGAGTAGTGTACAGTAAGGGCAGAACAAATGTCTGTGAGCACCAGTCCATCTCCTTGTCTGTGTGACCTTTGCTATTTTTTTCTTTAGGCCTCTTGGATGTGTTGGTAGAATCATATTTTATTTCTCGCTGCTGGTAAAACTTCACGTGGCAAATGTGGTGTGACTCAGCTGTGACTGGCAGCGACTGCCTGAGATTGTCCCTCAAAACCTTGTTGGGGTTTGTTTAGGACTCAGAGAAGAACAACTTCTTGGAAAGGACTGGGGCAAGCAAGAAATCAGTAGCCAGCAGTGTTGTCATAGGCCAAGCACTGTCATCACAAACCCAGCTGGGAGGAGGATGTTGGGGTGTTCATTTTGATTCCTTAAGCCACAAAGGCTGTCTGCTTTTGTTAGCAGAATTCCCTGTTATCCCACAATCCCGTCAGACACTTGAATTTGTCTGCATTTCTGCCTACATGGTGGGGGGTGTTGGGAGGCTTCTTGTTTCAGAGGCACTTGTGGTCTTTGAATGCAACTTTTTACCCTAATGTGACAAAAAGGAGGCACAAGGCCAGAAATAGCATGCTGTGCTGTTTATTGCTTGATTTATTTGTGGCCATGTCTGTCACACAGATGCCAATATGTTTTATCTTCATTTATGATAGCCCAAAATGTTTCACCTGCACTGACACAGGATCCTAGACCAGATAGGGACGTTCCATAGGGAGGTTTTTCTTAGCATGTAGCTTGTTGATGTGATTTTTTTTTTTTTAACCCCTGCTTCTCTCTCCAACCTTAAGTTCACTTGTAAAGCTGTGCATGTTTTCCATGCACGGTTTGGATAATTAAAAATAGCTGCTCGCGGCGCTTGGCTTCTGTGCAGTCTTTTATCAATAGTGCCTCTGAGAATACCTTGTGTTTGGATGAGTGGTTTTAAATAGAGTGGTGAGAACTGCCAGGAAGACAAATCAAACAGGCCTCTTTCACAGCAAGCTTTTTTTACCTTGAAATGCCTAGAAATTATTTTTAAACTGAAAACAAAACATACTGGTATTTTCAATTTAATGAATTCTTGTTAATCTTGCTTTCTAATAATGAATAATTTTTCTTACTGGTGGAAAAGTTAACAGGTCTGATATGGGCCCATCCTTCTTATTCTGTTCTCTTGTTCTCAAAAATCAGATTTGCTTCTTGGTGTGCAACAGGCCAATAATTACACATTAGAGAGACATTGATTATTTATTTCAGAGCTGCACAAACCTGGGTGCTCAGTGGTATTCCACAAATCAAGCCCACCAACAATCAAAAGTTTTACTATTTGTACACTTCAGCAAACAAAGGAATTAGTGTTCATTGGCTACAAGTGACACAGTTCTCTTATTAATTAATATTCTATCTTCTATTGGTTAATAATTCTCTCGCTTCTCATGCTAATTAGGCCGCATGCTCAGTCTCTCTCTGCTCTTGAGTCAGTGGGTTTCTTGGGTCAGTGGTCATGATCTGCCCCTGCCAGAATTATTTTTTACCCAGTTGGAGCTGATTTCAGCACAAGCACTGAGTTGGCTCTATTAGTTTCTCCTTATCTCCAGAGTTCTGCAAAATGCCCTTGTGGCCCATAAATTCTGCATTCTTTGTGTCCATTCTCAGTGGTACCTCCTTCTCCCTAAGCTTTGTTAACCTCCTGTGGGCCTGAGCTAACTGAAACATGTCCAGCCCTAAACCTTAACAAGGCAATTCTACCAACAAGTAATTTGTTTTTCTAACACCTGGACATCACTTAGAGCTTGTTAGCTGCTCTCAGTTTCACAGTTAAATCTCCCTTCTTGTTGATTAGGCTTGAAAGTATACAAAGATCATTAAAGAAAATCCTTTTTAAAGAAAATTTTACATATTCCACATTTGCAACACTGCGAAAAACTGAGTGTGGTGGGCTTAAGGGGATGGGGCCAGAAGCTAAATAAAAAATCATCAGTGAAAGTTGCTACCTAATCTCCTTCAGTGCTTATCTTGGGCTCTGAAACGGAAGACATTATATCCCATTAAAACTACAGTTCCCATTTAATAAAAACCTCCAAATGTACTTACGATCAAAATAGTTGCCTAATTTCTTTTCTCCCTTTCTGGAGAAACCTCCTTCCTCTCACCCCAAATCTTGGAGATATTTTCTACTGGAAATCCATTTAATGTGTCCAGTCTTTCACTGATTTATTTGTGACTTTTCAGCTTAGTCTGGCAGGATCTATCTATTGTAAGAACATGCAGAATTCCTAATTTCTTTTTTTTCCCGTGCCATTTACTACATCAAAATACTTTCTCATGCTTCCTCTCTACCTGCTCTGCGTGTTAAACAGTTCAGTCTCGCTGGAAGAAATAGGAATATAAAGGAATTGCTGTTGTCTGTGGCATACTCAGCCTATGAACTTAAATTTTCAAAGCCTTTGTTCTGATACGTTTCATGAGTGATGCATTCACTTAAAGAAGGGTAGGTAGATGTAGAGGAAGAAGATTTCTCCTCTTTACATGCAAATTTTGAGTCTCGTATACTATTTCTCAGAAAAATCTCATATAGGTCTCAGTATCCCATTTCTTTTAAAAAAAAGAGGGGGACATTCATCAGAACATGCAGAATATTGCATGAACATGGGAATTTTAATATTACTATTTTTTATAAACAGGAATGGCCTCTTAATAGAAATGGAATAAACCTATACCCCTGTAGTGTTGTGTTGTAATGACGATTGCAAATCTGCATGTAACCTTGTCCTGTGCAAAGCTTCCCGACTTCCTAGGAAGCTTCTGGCCTGAAGAACTGGAAATGGAAGGTGGTACTTTTTCTTTAAGCATGTACACATACTCAGAAGTGAAGAACAGAATTAGGGGTGTGTATGTCTTTTATGACAGGTAATTAATGTTATACGTTACCGCAATATTGATTTTTTTTCATCATTGACAGACTTGGTGATGTCTGAGCCATTGATATTTTGAGTCCTGGAATTATAGGTGGGGAACATGACAGGTTTGATACTGCCCTAAGTCATTTTGGTACTGGTTTAATTTTAGCTTTGGTGAATTTCTGATGCCGATTTTATTGATTTATACATTGGGAGAGAAAAATAATATATGTGGTCTAAAGAATGTAGAATAACTGTGAAAACATTGCTAGGAAAGCATGAAAGTGGAAAAAAGTAATAAAGCTGTAATGTCTGGGTGATGTTTTTGCTCAATTTTTCTTCCCTGTCCCCCATTTTGCATTCATACTTCAGAGAAGTGAAATGAGAATTGGGTTAGAGGTGAACAGCTGCAGAAGTAAATCCCCGAGGAGGGAAAACTCTTCTTGTATGTGTACAAATACACATGAGGACGTGAATGCTTTCTCCAAGAGTTTGCTTCCTAGAGAAAAGCTCATTTACACACTCTCTGTTGGTAGGGCTGCCTTTCGGAAGTATCAGCTTCCCGTTACTGCTGACACCCAGAGCAGGCAGCAGAGTCTCAGGATGCCTCCTTGCTGACCCCTGCATTCATTAGTAGGCAGCTGTCAGTCTGGGCTGTGCATGGTTGAGTGTCAGTCCTTCTGCCTTCACCCACTTCTCTTGAATTTAAATGGAAATTCCATATATAATCAGGGCCTAAACCCTGCTAAGTGCTGACATAGCAGCAATGCCCAGCTCTTCTGCTGGTCTGACCAGCAGTCTATAAGAAGCTAAATGAATATTAATGCTTCCCTGTCGACCAGCAGCTTGGTTTACTTGTCTCTTTCATCTTCTGCAATGAAGTATGTGCTTTCTGGCTGGATCATTAATAAAACAGCTAGTGGGTGATTTATTTCACCCAAAGTACTAGTTGGCCATTGTGTCTCCAGTGTCAGCAGTGAATGGCTTTTCTGCTGCTGTCATGGTCTCCCCCTTGGTAATTACAACAATTCAGGAGAATGCAAAGGACTAGTATTGTGGGGAACTTGCTTACCACAAGTCTTGCTCCTATTGTACTCTTTGTGCAGTTTCCAACTGAACATGAATCCTCTTTTCCTGGGAGACACCAAGACCTCCTAGGCCACTTGGTAAGAATGCAGGGACCCTGTCACATCCCTCATGGTGCAGGGCAGATGACTGCTATAGCCAGCACAAAAGAATATATATATAAAAATATATTTTCCAGACTGCTGAAGATAGATGCTGTCTGTTCTCCTTTCTTCCATCTCTGTGTGTCTGATGTCTTTGTGGTTGCAAGTCTTGGCTTTGTTTGGGCTGCTATGGAAAAAAGCACTGATTACCTGTCAGTCCTAGGACAATATATTATTTAGAGTAATTAAGTTGTTCTACAGTCTAAGTTAAGGGTGAACTAAACAATTTTAATACAGTGAGCATGAGATCATGATCACCTGCTCTGAATATAAGATCTATTAGAGATCTTTTTGGATCTCTAGATCATTATATTTAAAGTTCATCCTCTAGAGAGTGTCAGAGATGGGCTCAAGTTACTTGTTCTGGATTTGGACCGTTGTTAGGTCAGTCAGCAAAATAACCTGGTTAAAAAGTAGTTCACCAGTGAACCATGATGTAGGAAAGAATGTTCTGGCATATTGAGATACAAAGCTCTGAAACAGATCTATCATAGGTGGCTTAGCAGATTTTATTAGTAAAATGAATGTGTTCCCTTCTGCTAATTTGGGGATATAATAATAATCTTTACCACTTGTTTGCAGCCATTAAAAAATCTGGAACGAGTCCTGGTTCTAGGGCATTTGCTCCTTCTATGGTTTTAGTGGAAGCTGTACATGCATATGCTGGGTGCTGCTGAAGCAGCTAAAACAGCTCTGCAAATTCTTGCTCATGGATATGCTCTTTCAAGAAGGTGATTACAGGTCTAAAGGAGTAAGTATATATACTCTCAAAGGCTTCTGTACAGGGTACATTTCCTTGCATGCAGATGAATTTTTCTTCTTTCTCCTTGTTCTTTCTCCTCCCCTGATTTTTCTTTTTTTTTTCAGGCACATTTTTGCCTACTGCTGTCAAAAAATTTACCCCTTCATTAAGATGGCAACTTTAAAAGACACTGAAAAGCTGAAATAACCATTTCAGCTGGTATAAGCAATTACAGATATTTCCAGACAGCAAAATGACAACCTCAGTGAAGCTTGGACAATTGCTACATAGATGTTAATCAAGAGGGACACAGGCGGATTCCTGAATTATTAAAAATGCAATAATGTTTCTGAAGCCTTGATATGCCCTTGTGAACCATGCTTAGGGAACAGATTTTGCCTGTCCCAAGCTCTCTTATCTGGTGCAGCAGAGTAAGAACTGAGCAACCTTCTCTCGTTGCCTTTCATCATTTGGAACATCTTTTCAGCTTTGAATTTCCGAGGCTGTTTCATTGTGCTGCCATTCCCCCTCCCACCCTTCCGCTTTGTTTGCTTGACAAGGAGAAAAGGCAGAAAGTGAAGCACAGAGCCACATTTCCATAAGCTTACACAAACTATTTCTTTCTTTTTCTTTTTACTCCAGACAGGGTGCTTATAATTAGTCATCCCTGCTGCGGTTGAAGCAGAGCTTTTAGAAGAAAGCTTTGGTGGTTTCTTACCAGCAAGAGTGAAAAATAAAACTCATGCAGTTCATCATTAATTTGGGGAATACTTGTTAGCCTCATAATCCAGGCAAACAATTTCCTTCAGCCATGTTTGTTAGAAATACTGGAGCAGGACCTAGTGGTACTTTTCCCTATCATGCTGAGCTCAGACAGTGCTGGCAGCATTTGGTGTCTTGAAGCTGAATGCAGAATTAAAAGCTTCTTAAAAAAGCAGGCTATTAAAGTGGCACTGAGAAAACCCGTTACACTGCTTAGTGCTTGGGTGGGATAATCTGAGATTCTACTTTTAATTAAAAGTGGACCCACTTAGCAGAATGCAGGCCTGAGTTGAGATGGTGTTTTGTGTGTGTGTATTTTAAGTCCTCCTGAAACTGGCAGTATTGAGCTCTTGGGTTTTGGCCAATGAGCAGTTCTAGTGGTGGGAGAGAGAAGAAAGAAAAGTGGTGAAATAAAATTTGAAAGAAATTTTAATTCCTACATGGGAAGTCTTGAGCCTAAAATGCTATTGCAGACTCTTCCTGGTAAGAATTTTAGATGAACTGTTTGGTAAGATGTGAAATACATGATTATTAACCTTCTAGTCTAAGTGTTAAAAGAAGTTATTTCTGTCACTGTTCTTAATACTCGCTGGGTCATTATCCTGTCTTGTAAGGAGCTAAAATGTTATCTAGCCTTCTCTAACCCTGCAAAGCTTATTCTCTTGTCCTTTTTTTAGTAGAATAGGAATGAAAAAATATACTGGAAAGTATAACCCTGGCTATGGAAGTCATGTGCTATGGAAGTCATGTTGTGTTGGAGCAGCTGAAGGGATGAGTTCTTGTAAGTAATGCACAGGTTTCCCTTAGATTTCACTCAGGTAGTTGAGTGTCCAGTGCTTGCTGGAGTTCGTGGCTGAGTGTACAAAGCTGAGCTCCAAATGCAGCTCAGATGTAGTGTGAGTTCAGGACTTCTCTGCTCAGTGCAGCAATGACCAGCATCTTCTAATGCAAACTGCTTGTGCAAAAATTAGACCCTCACTACTATTTTTGCCATGCAATAGATTCTTAGAACTGTTGATTCCCATTTAATAGATGTAATATAAAACCAATTAATCAAATCTGCCTTATTTCTTCTCTTTTGGTAATCAGAGACAAGTTAGGTTATTTCCTGCTGTAAACATTGCATTTTTAAGTTCTGTTTAATTTTTTTGCAAAATCTGTTCTTTCTGGAAATTCACACCACTGCTTGACTGAAAAACGGTTCAGAATTGCTTGGTCGTTCTGTGGAGGGTGGAACAAAGTTAGTAAAAAAGGGTTTGACTTTCTTAAGCAGTAGAGATTCAGAATTTGAAAAGCAACCAGTGCTGCGCCCAGTATTACTTATTTTTTCTTGAAGTAACTGAAATTCTCTTTTAAAATTCACTACACAATAGATTTACCACTTAACTGAGTTTTAATTGACCCTTTTATTATTATAATGATGGGAATAGTGCTTTGGTAAATGTATTTTCCAGTTGCTGACTTTGGTAATAAAAACCAGCCCTAGATTGCAAAAGAGAGAAACTCAGTTTTGTGGAACTAGGCCGTCCTTCCATTGTAAAGATAACAGGGTCGTCTTTTAACCTTGCATGGCACTCCCTAACTTGTTTCCTGTCTTTTCTTCATTATGTTGGCTCCTTGCCTTGAAGAGGAGATGGCTTTTTAATACAGCCACTAAATTCCACCAACTCAGAATCTTTCAATCCAATTACTATGGTACATTAGCTCTTGACTCTCTCCCTCTGCAACTATAGCACTTGTGAATCAAGTGTTTGTTTTTCATTGCAAGTTTTTTTCTAGAATCAAAGGATTTTCTCTTTTTTTTTCTTATGCCTTAGCTGGCATTGTCAGTAGGGCTCTCAAATGTTAATGACACCAGGTTTGCATAAAGCATCAGCTCTGCAGTGGCTGCTGTGCTTTGCTAGATAAAGCTCCTTGTAAAGTTGAGCTTGGAGACAAAGCAAAGGTTTATATCCCAAAGCTGTGAATATGACTGGAAAAGGGTTTATTCTATCTTTATCCAAAAGAACAACCTGTCCACTTTCCCCTTCGGGAATAGTAGTTAGCTTAGCACAAGAGTTTGTATCGTAGGCAGCAGTTTGAAGACAAAGCATAGAATGATAAACATAATTGCTAAATCTAAGAAAGTGCCATAAATTCCAAGGGAAACAATGTTATTGTCTGGAAAGGATAATCCTTTCTTCTACAAATGCCAGTTTTGAAATAGTTGTGCTTGGGGTGGCACAGCTCATGGATGAGCAAAAGATATTTTTTAGAAATTATTGTGGGATTTGTTTTTGAATTCTAACCTTGAGGGGGCTCCATTGAGTGCCTTCAGCATAGGGTGTGGTCTGACTCAGAGCACATTTGGTCAGGCTCTGGGACGGGAGGGCTTGACCTTTGTGTTCCACTGATCCTCCAGTGTCTCCAGAGCCTGGCTGGCTCTGGGATCCCTTCAGGTGAGGGCTGCCCTGCTCTGTGCCATGCAGGAATGTCAGTGTGTGGCCAGGAACCACCACAGTGTGACCTAGTGTTGTCTTTGCACATCCAGGATGTCCTTGGTCTTCTCCTTTCCTTCCTTCCTTCCCCGCTCCCAAGGGACTCCACAACCATTGCCATAGTACACATCAGCCCCAAAATTATTATTATACTTGGACATAACCAGTTTTGAGATGTAACATTTCTTTTCTGTGACTTGTTCTAGTTTAATCTGTGAAGTTTGGCAGAGAAAACTGTCACTATGGGAAACTGTGATGCCTACCTGGATATTCCTTCTAGTATAAAACTTTGTGTTTAAGTGGACAGACTTTTTTGCTTCCAAATGGGAACTTGATTTTTATGCCAGTTTCTGCTGCAATTTATACTGAAAAGTCTTGGAAGTAGCTGGGGCTGGATGCACTGTGAATACATTAAAGCAAATCCTGTATTTCTGCTCCATTCCCTGGTATAGGAATTGAGCATCTGTTTTGACTGGCAAGTATCCCTCAGCTGTATTCACACATACAACATCACATGGGAATTTGTGGACAAATGAGATGAATCCATGCAAAATCTCTTCTACATTCAAAAATGTGCAAATGCCTTTACTGCTGGTAATAGAAAGAACTGAACAAAATATGCCGAAAGATATGGAATAAATTCTAGGTATGATAGCATTTTTATTATAAGTAATATATCAAAGTTATAGTCTGCTGATGATAGATTGGGAGTTTGGAAAGCCTCTCCTGTTATATAAATCTAAAAAATGCTAATGAAAGGTAACTTGAAATGTAGGCGAACAAGAGGTAGGGAGGTTACCTGGTGTGCTACATGCAGTTAACGTCACTTAGGCAAGGATGTTGAGACACATTGTACATGCTCATTTTGAACTGTACTTCTGCACACCTGGAAGGTTGTGTGATTCATCATTTACAGGCAGATGATTCCTCCTTAGCATGCAGGTATCTGTTGCTCTGTGACTGAGTGCAGGTAACCTGGCACCATGGAAGAAGCTACCAGAGAGGAATGGATAGCCAGGAACCACTCTGTCTCTTAGTGGTATATCCCCTAATTCTGCAGTGGATTATACCATTAAAAATGTAATGGGAGTAAATGCTCTTAAGCCTTCAAACCAGCAATATATATTTGAATCACTAAGCATTAAATAAATAATAAAAACATCTTTGGAAAAATTGTATAAAGTTTATGTTGTAAATGTACCACAGTAGTTTCAGGAAAGTAATTTAAAGAAGTTTTTAAAAACATTGTATTTAACAAAATAAATGTCAAACTCTGAATCTAGCAAGATAAAAATTTGAGGGAACTCAACGATGTAGAATTTAATTTCCAGTCTTTACACCCAGTTCTTGGATGTAGTATAGCCAGATGTTTATACACTTCCAGCATTCCCTGGTTTTAGCAGTACCCTGCTGCTTTGTTAGATGAATTGAGCCTGCTGTTAGCTCACTTCTTATAAGCAGCCTGCCCAAGCAGCCTCCCTGAGCTTCCTCTGAGGCAGTTTACAACTCTGTACTTTTGCTCCATAGCTGCATCACTGATGGGTTTGGGTTTTTCAATGCAACGCAGCATGATTCATTTTTATAGGGAGGCAGGCTTTACATATGCACTGGATGAATCTAGCTCAAGGCCTTCCAAATTTTACAATGAAACATGGCACTTATTAACCTTCTTGCCTTGCAAGGAAAAAATACTTGAACTATCTCACCATTTCTTCAGATTCTTTATTGATTCTTTATTGTATTTATGGTGTGGATTAAATTCACATCTAAACTTAGAGTTGAGTTCTACTCCTTCACTATAATTAAAAGGTTGTGTCACTTCAAATACTGGTATCAAAGTTTGGTCTTTCCTCCCTTTAAGAGGGAGAAGACTATCCATAAATGTATACATACATACACATATACACATACAGTAATTATCTAATCAGTGTCTTTCCAAAGTGATTCTCAACATGTGCTTTTTCTTATTCAATCTTCATTTAGTTTGTGTTTTTTTCTAGATATGACTTTATTGCCATCACTATTTTGATGTTCCTAAGAATGGTTATTAAGAAAATGGCACCAGCACATTGACCATTGAATTATCTTTAAAAAAAAAAAACTGTGCAAAGAAAGACAAATGAATGTTTCCTCATTAAGTATGTTTTGCAGATTTTCTAGTTTTTAAAACCATGCCAGCTCCATCAGTTTCTCCAGCAGAACTGGGATTTTGATGCACACTGTTGTTTGTATTATACTACTTAATCTTGTTCAGTGCTTAAAATATTAAGAGGGAGCTGTTACACTCAGGCTCTCCACATTACTAGTGTGGAATTTTGAACAGTTGTTGACAGCACAGAGAACATTGCACAGTTTTCCCAGTTTTAGATAAGACCATGAAGGGGAGTGTGTTTAAAATAACAGGACATAAAGGCAAATACATGTTGGAGAGAAATCAAATCTTTTAGATAAGATTTTCTAACACACATTGCAGTAAAGATTGGAGGGTCTGCAAAATCTGTGAACAAGTGACTCGCTGGGTTCTGTGTGAGGCTCGGATTTCTTTACCTTAGGGCACAAGCTGCCAGTGCATCATACAGAGAGAACGGATTCTCACTTGAAAACACACAGAAAACAAAAACTTCTGTAGATGTATCACTCTGCAGTTGCCTTTATAATTTATGTCTCTTGCTTGCTTTACTTCAAGTTCCAGCTCTGGTGGTGGTGAGGAGCTGAAGCCCAATTTGCTCCTCCTGTGTCATTTGAGGCTCTGCTTTCAGCATGTGGGGACAGGGTGCCCCACGTTCCCAGGGCTGCCCCAGGAATGCCGTGCTGATGCTCTGCTTTCACAGTCCTTGGGTAGCACATCCCAGCTAGACAATGTTATTTTCTTTCCCTGCCCATCAGTGCACCTGCCAGCAGAGGTTTAATACAGTTAGCATTATCTAGCAGCATTGTGTGCCTGGGTATGGGGCGAATACAAATGGAATAACAGTTGGATGAAGGGAAAGACAGGTGTGTGTAATAACACCAATCTGCAGGAGGGGGTGGACAGGGGAGAAAAAGCCCACAGGCACAGGAGGCTCATAGTGGAGCCTGAGAAGCCAGGAAGTCAGGTAAACTGGAGAGGGATGGAAAAGCCAAAGGGAACTAAGGTGAGGGGGGTGGCTTCTCCCTAGTTATGAGCAAAAGGAGAAGAGGAAGTGGGAACAGATGGCTCTAAATTGTACAGCCCCCTGATGGTTTGTGACTCTGTGGGATCAAACTGATTGACTTTTTATTTGAAGGTGGAACTGTGGCTTTTACAATAGATATATAGCAAATCAGATCAGTAAAACAAACCCATAATTTTGGTAATTCCTGAAAGGGGAAGGCTTGTGGGTGTACATCTTTGTTAAAAGACAGCGAGGTGTGAACAGTCAGGAGCCTCTTGTGATGGGTTATTATGTTTAAAAGACACCAGTCTGTTAATCTTGGATGGGTTTAGTTTGTTGTGCCTTTTTTTTTTTCCCCCCTTCTAATCTCTTAAGTAACAATAAAAGCAGGCTAGGTTGAAAGATAGTTTTCAGCAGCTTTCTGAGGCAAAACACAGTAAGTGGGGTTCTTCTACCAGGAGTCCTTGCTACTGAGTGTAGGCTCAGTATGTTTAAAGTTGGTTTTCTTGCTTTCAGTTGGGGTTTCTTTTTTTTTTAGTTTTTGTTTGTAAAAACTGTTGAATCTTACCTCATAGGTATGTAAAGATTTTGCCCCTTGACACAGCAGCCTGAGTTTGTAGCTTACCCGAGCAATGCCTTGTGATTGGGGCACTGCAGGGATCTCAAGCAGGTTGGTTTTTTTTTCTTTTCTGTGTAATAAATCATGAGTGTTTCTAGGAAAGCCCACTCTGAATCCTGAGAGGGTAAAGGTGCCCCCCAGACTTACTTGTAACTTGTATGGAATCTCCAGTGAGTGAGGTCCTGGGATAAAAGTCCCTTCTGGGTCCCCAAAGCACAGTGCATCTGTGGCCTGTCTCTTCTATGTACTGCTCCTGTCTCTTAACCAGGACTCCTGTTACCAGCTTGATGGTTTCCTGGCAGTCCATTAGGCAGAGGAACTTTTTTCTGCAGTTCCAGGAATCTATTGCATGATGCATTGCTGTGGACACTGCAAAACACACTCCTGCTCTAAAAAGCTTTTAATATGGGAAACTACTAGAAAAAATGAATAGCTTTTGCTAAGACTCTGGAATGCTACTAGATTTGTATAGCTTCTCAAATATTTTTGCATATTCAGCAGCATGACTTTTCAGTTTCAGGCTTTCCACCACCCCCCAGTCTCAGACATATTTCTAGTAATTTTACTGTGTGAATTTGGAGGCTGTGTAAGTCTTGGAAGCAGTGCCCTTTGCTTTGGGATCTCATTGCCTTTTATAAGTAAGTTTCAAAATATGCCAGTAACTACTGAATTTAGCTCCAAAATAAATATTTAAAGGTGCTTGATTTTTAAAAATTTAATTAATAATTTCCTTTTGTTTTCTATCATGCCTTCTTTGGCCACCTCTTTGTACCTACATTTTATCTCCTGAGCTCCTATGAAACATGTTTAATTCTGTTGAGTCTTTTTGATGTATATTGCTAAGAGTTTAGTCAAGCCAAGAGGTTTTGTTTGTTGAGGAAAAACGAGCCATAGAGTTTCAAACCTGCTGGTTTAAATGTAGTTGGCTGAAGGGCGTGAAAGCCTTGCTGCTCTGCAAGCAGCCGTGGGCATTTGCAGCTGCACAGAAACATGGGGGTGCAAGTTAGGAACCTTCAGACTGTGAGACAATCTTGTATCTCTGAACTAAACCCAGTGCTGGGGTGAGCTGGCATAACTCAACTGGGATGTTGCTGTAGGGTGGGCAGAGTTTCACAGTCTGTGTTGCAGCCTGTATTTATGACCAGTTTGCAGGACTGCTGGTCTCCATTACATATTCTTCCCTTGGCTATCTTACTCTGTTGACCCTTCAGGGAGGGTAAACTCCTATCTGTCATGGTAATCAGAGCCATGAGAAATACTGAGGGAATGACATGTCCTTGTTCACCAGCTCCTGCCTCTGGAAAGAGCAGCAGCTTTCTGGGCATCCCTAGGATGTGGCCTGGGGTTTGATTGTTTTGGCTGAGCCAAGCTGAGTGGAATGGGATAAGGATGGTTTTAGAGGAGCAGCATGAGAGCTCAGTAGGAAGTTAAGAGGACACCCTTGGTTTCAGTTTATGGGGTCCATTACATTGCACTGGGGACAGATGGAGGGAATGGAAGTTTGCCTGTGTCAGGAGACTGCAACCAAAAAGAAATCAGAGGAGGCAGAGAGGGAAAATAGGAGCTGGGGGAAGGGCAGAGGGTGTTCCACATTGGTAAGCAGGGACAGGGTGTCTGCAGCTTCATTTATGTATTGTGGTGTTCCACTTTCTTATTAAGTTGCTTGAGTATTAGAAAAATTGCAGTTGTGGTATTGTGCATTTGGTGCAACTCTTGACCAGAATTTGAAAGAACCCTTGGAAAAACCCTTTGCTATTAAAGGCCTAAGGGAGCCTGCTTGCTGCTGCACTTCTGGGACTGAGTTGCTGCTCACTGGATTGGACTGCAGCCCAGCCATAGGATTTTCTGGAAGTTTGTTCCAGGACAATCCAGACAGGTGTGAGGCAGTAGAAGTGACAGCATCAAACACCTGATTTTGGATTGCCTGGTGTCACCTGTCTCAAGCAGTGGCCTGCAGAGAGCTGTCTGGTACTGAACTGAGAGCAGAGGAGGAGAATCTCTCATGGCAGCTGCACAAAAAGGCTGCAGAACATGGCAAGTCTGCTGTGGGCAAACCCAGCAGTAGTTGCTGCTCTGAATGGCTAATGCTTTTCAACCCAATTTAAAGGATTCCCATGTTTGTGAGAAGGGTGCAAATGACCTTTCCTTCTTCCTCTGTTTGTGGCAGACATTTGAAATCCAACAGGAAGATAGCCAGCTGACCAAGATAGTCTGACTAAAATTCTTTTCAGGTTTTGTTGAGATAAAAATTTTATTTTCCTTTTGTCAGGTTGTTTCATAAGACTAGCAGGATGTTTCTAAAATGCTGGCCTATATTACTGCCAAAGGAATAAAAACATATGCAAGAAGGTCTGTGTGCTTGTGAATATTGTGTGAAATTATATGTTCTTCTGTTCTGGGATAATGTTCATCGATTATTTGATGTGTCTTGATCTCCCTCATAAAATTCCTGTATTCACTGGTGAACGTGGACACCTAAGAAGGCAGAACTAAGGTTGTACAACTCTTTGTGTGCTTGACACTGCAACATACTTTTAAAAACATATATTGTCTAGATAATGTAGTGTGTACTGTTTATGGCAATACAAATAATTCAAGATTATGCCTAGAGCAATGACAGCAGGGAGAGTCATAAGAATTTGCAGATTGTAGTATGCAAAGGTAGAACGTACAGAACATACACATTTATTACACTGAGGGAAAGGCTCACTGCTGACACAGATTGCTGAAAATGATAGGGACAAGGTCAGAGTGGACCTTGATAGCCCTTGGAATTGGCACTGAACAGCATCATATGCAAAAAGGAAAGGTCACTGGAACAATAAAATGGGAAAAATCTCTAGTGACAGATCTAGAAGATGCTGGTGGGTTGTGAGAGAGCCTGTGCTTAGAGCTGAATAACAGGTACAGGTAATTTACCTTCCAGGTCAACCCAGATTTGCATTAATTATTGAACATCAAGCAACTGCTTCTGTCAGTGATGAGGATCTATCATGTAACATCATTGTTCCAAGATAAAGCTGTAGATGGTTAATTTTTGGAGAACAGCTCATCTTTCACTACTATCCTCTGGCTGTTGTGAAAACTGCATAAAGAAGGCTGAGGATGTGAAGATATGAGTAGGTATCTCTTCCTCCATTCTCTTGTGGCATGGTAAAAGTTACAGCTGGGTAGAAGAAAATGCTGTTGGTTTCCATACTACAGAGTCTTTGGTATGTGGTGTTGAACGTTATAAAAATAAACTTGAACAAATATATGCTCTTCTAACTGTCAAAAATCACAAAAACATGCACAGGGTTTGATGAGCAGTTGTCTAGGAATTGTAAATATATTCCTAAGAAACTAGGTTTGACAGACAGGGGAGGACATGCAAGCTGTAGGATTTCAGCATTTTTGAAATCTCATTTTCATTTCTGGACTCTGTCTTCTTTTATGCGCACATGCACAAATACCCATGAAGGCAGTGTTCTCATTGCAAGCTAGTTCCTGACTTTGATGGGTTAGAAGTCTAAAATTGTGCTGTTTGCACTTCAGACTATGTTGGATTTGCTGCAGCACAGGGGTACCCTAAGCAGCAGCATTCCCAGAGGGATGGCTTTTGGCTGCTGGATCTAGAAGAGGCACTTTTTGTGGTAACCCAGAGTTCTTGTGTTTGGGTAGAGCTATTTTGGTAAACTTTCAAGTGCCTCAAGTCCTTCCCAGTGCCTTATTTTCCTTCTCTACTAATTGCCTTAGTCTTGTGCCAACAGCTGCCCATCCCTTGCATATGGAAGGGCAGTTTTGGGCAGGGGGGCCAGACCTGGTCGGGATCTCAGGCAGTCCCCCTCTGCTGTGCCCCAACAGCGTCCCCACTGTGCAGCCCTGCCGAAGGACAGGAGGGGACCCCACTGAGAAGCTCCATGGGGCATGGGCGGCACTTTGGTCTCCGATTCAGGGGATTAACACCATTTTCTGTTCCTTGGACACTGCAGCCAGTTGGCCTTGTGTTCATACTCAGTTTGCCCACTTCTTGAGTGCACTTACTTGTGTAAATCTGCTCAAGCGTTTAAGTCTGAAAGAGCAAACAAACAGGGGAATGAACAGACGGCTCTGCTGGCTCTGGAGGGGTCGCTTGCCTCTCTTTCCTTGTTTCCATGAATGTGGCCCGTGCAGCACATACAATGCTGTCTGCCAGCCCTCCCTTCCCACAGGAGGGCTTTGCTGTGCTGTAAAGCTCCGTCTGTGCTCCAGCGTCTCTGCTGCCTTTGAAGTGCTCGTTGGAAGCTGGACACGCGCTCCTTCCTCTTCCTCCACACTTGCTTCCTCTGTGCTGCCTCTGTGTGCCCCAGGGGCAGGGACAGGAGGGGTGGCTGAGCCCCAGGTCCTGCCAGGAGGAGCTGCCCCAGGCATGGGGATGAACAAAGGCACAGGGAAGCACAGGCATAGGGAGCCTTGTGCTCTTGCAAATGGCATGAAGGGTTACACTGAAGGAGGACAGAGCCCTTTGGCCACGAGTGTTCAAACACCGGGCTTGTCCCATAACTGATGGACCTCTGCTTTAATAAATAGGGCAGTGAGAACTGACCTGTTTTGTGTTCTGGCCATACAGAGCTATTTATCGATTTCTCAGGCTCTTATAATCTAATAGGTTTTCTCTCAGAAAAGTGCCTCTGCTGTTTTATTGTACCTTATGGCTTGATTTAATACCTACATACACTTCTTACTAAAGAAATTTGATTATATTTGAGATTTGCGGATAATTTCCCCATTCTTTATTACTTCTGTGAAATTGCAAGTGTTTTGTTAATCCCTTGCTGGTCACCAAATCTCTGGTTTTTTGGATGCTTTGGTCTCCAAGGCTATTGTAGGGATTCTTAGAAACACCCTTCTCTAGCTTCTAGATCTGAGCATATGTAGTATCTCGCCTTCTACATTTTGGCACAGAGCTTTCTGTGTATGACCCTGCTTTCTTCATAGTTTGTATCATCCCAACCTTCCTACCTTTCTGTCTTGCACTCCTGATTTGAGTGAGTTAGACAAAGCAAACTTTCTGACCAAATTCAGGTCAGAGTTTCAGGCTGTATTTCTCATGGGTAATTTAATTTTGCCTATTTTAAATTTCCACATAACCACCTTAGACATGACATTTTTTCCAGTCTTTAACTCATCTATGGCACTGTCTGTACTTTTTTTAAAGGCTGCCGCAGTCCATTCTGGAGTATCTGGTGTTATAAAGGTTTAAGGAGTGACTTAGTGCAGAATCAATCCTGACAGTATGTTCTGGATTGAAAGAAAACTGTGATGGCTGTTGTTCTGTCATGGAAATTGTGTTCTTTTAAAACAAAGGAATGTCATTTGGCTAAAAGGAAAAATATCTAAGGCCTGCCACATATTTTTATAGTAATTTCTAATTAAGTCTGTTTCAGTCAGTTTAGTGCTATATATGTATCATGTGCATTTGGTGATTGTCTCTCAGAATGAAGGGGGTTCTTGTTCTTTGGGGTCAGCCAGATGTATTAGGGACCTTCAGGGAGAAGTCTGAGGGAGGGAATGGGGCAGGTTCTGGACACTTCTGTATCCAGGGTCTGTTCGTTCTGTCTGTGCAGGACCCGCAAGCATCTGGTATTTGGTGTGCCATTCATTTCAGCTTGTGCTTCCCTAGGCTGACTGGTTCATTTAAAAGCCAATGCTTTGTTGGGAAGCCAATTCTTCAGGCTTTTTGTGGTGAATTATGTTTAAAGAGCTGATGGATTTTGCTTTTTAAATTGAGCTATGATGTTAATTTTTTCAGTGGAAGTTTTCCACAAGAGTGGGTCTCAAACTTCTCTGCTTGTGTCCCCATTCTCTGGTGCAAACTCTTCTACTGTAGCTGAATTTCATCTGACTTGTGATCCCACCTGGGATTCTTGCCCCTGTTGCCACTTGCCCAGACAGTGCACTGCTTTCTGCTGGCTCCACCAGGAGCAGCTGCTGCTCAGATCCCAAAGGGCAGTCTTTTGGTGATGCTTTCACTTGCTTTAGGTGCAGAATGCTGGGCTAAAGTAATTCCTGACACACTTGCATCAAAAAAAATGACCTACTTACCACACTGGTGTTGATTTTATTGTTATTCCAGAGTGTTTGTCTTTAGATTCAAATATCAGCCCTAATCAAACATACAGGTGCTCCCTGTTGATTATGTCTAAGGTTTCATCCAAGAAGAGTTTGTATATAAATAATTGCAATTTCTGTTCAAGTCCCATGTGATCTCCAGTGAAGACACAACACTGCTGATTCTTTCCTTCCCTTTTCACCAAGGTAAGAGTTTTTCTCTGGTGTTTAATACATGCTGTTGGACTCAGCCCTCTATGCAGGCAGTGTCCCCTGTTATTTTACATTCATTCAGGTTTCCATCCCTTGCTATCAAACAGATGTTTAAAATGTCACAGAACTCACCAGCCTGCCTTTCGCATAGCTCATTTATGATTATTTATTTGCCTCCTGGTGATGGCCTGCTGCAAGACAGGAGAGAGGGGAAAGTGCTTGAATTACATGAAGACCTACGGTCACCTCCCAGCTGGAAGTTCACTGTTATAGCAAGAGCACTGAGAGTGTCTCACTGATGGGAGCAGTGAGAGAAGCCCAAGGAGTGAAGGCTTGTGTGCAGCTCTGTCTGTGAAGGGGAGGCTGTCTCACAAGGCACACTGACCCCAGGGACAGAAGCTTATCCTGTGTTGGGTAAGACACCCAGGTAGAGGTGTATGTTGTGAGATATACACAAGGTTCCCTACAAGGGAACCTTGTCACAGCAGCTTTATGGGACAGGATAAGAGGAGAAAAAAGATGGAAGATCTTAGGAACTACTACAGTGGTGATGATTCTGTGCCATCTGAAATATTCTTCATAAACCCATTCAGCTCTCCAGGGGATAACCAGGGTGCAGAGGCCCGGGACAGAGACATTGATGGCTCATTCTGGTCTGATCCTTTTTCTCTTCTTAGTTGTCACTGCTGTGTGAAGTCTGGTGACTATTTGCACTAGCAGTACCTCCTGTTTCAGATCAGGGAATTCCTTATGCTAATGCACTGCTTGACTCATGAGTCATGTTCTCTTTTTCTTTGTTTCAGAGTAGAATTTTACATCCCTATTAAATGGGTTGCCAAATCCAAACTTGCAGTAAACAGAGGCAGCTTTCTGGCTGAATTCTGTCACCTATCTTGAGTCTATGTGCAATGGCCTAATCCTGGACTAGGCCCTGGGTTCAGTGTGCTGCATTAGTGACCTGGATTGTCCTTCATGCTCATCTTTGAGATATCTGGAACCACTTCACTGTGTAACTGGCCTTGAACTGTGTCTTACGGACATTTGCCAAGGCAGTGTTTACCCCTTCTTTGACATTTGAGCAGCTGTCTTGATCATGTGCATAGATCTTGGATCTTGCTTGTGTTGAAAAATCAACAACTTTCTGAGTTGGGACACTTTGAAGAAAAGTAAAACGAAGTTAGGATTAAGGCAGTTCAATTCATTTGCATTTCACCTGCTTTCAAGTTCAGGCTTCTTTCCACCAAAGGAAGATGGGTTCATTACCCTGGTGCTACTCTGCACCTCTTCCCCCTCTTATGAATTTCTTTTGGGGCTGCTCTGAAGCAGTAATCAAATGTGTGATCCTCCAGCATGCCAACACTCTTGGATCCTTTTTAGTTTTAGTTGATGTGGAGGGAAGTGAGAGGCAGAGATGATTCCTGGGAGCCCTTAGGAAAAAAATAGTGTGCCTTGTAAAAACAAGTGATTTTAGTTATTGCAATCGAGGAGTCAATTAACTGGCTAATTAAAGCAATTTCTCATTACATAATTGAATTCTGGTTCATCACCATTTCTACTCTGCAAGACTGCCCCAGAGAGCAGAGCCATTTCTGAGCACTCTTTATCACAAACAGAAGAACAGAATTTGCTCTCTCGGTGCTCAGATGTGTCTGGAAAAGGAAGAGGTGGGTTGGCAGGACTTCCCTGGATTGCCTGTGGAAATAAACAATGGAATGTCACCCAGGTGATAAAGGAAAAGGCAGTTTTCTCAGACATGTTTCTAGTGCCAAAGGTAATGAAGAAAGGAGGTGATGAATACTGGAGCGCAAAACCCATGAGGTTTAGGATGCCCAGGGCTGTGGGACTCAAGGTTACACTCTGGAATATTATAATGTCTCAAGCTCAAAGTGTTACACTGCATTTGCACATGCCAGTGCTCATCAAATATACTCTTAAACTGGCTGAGAGGACTGAGGGCTTTTAAATTCTGTAAGCTTGCTTCTGTACAGAAAGATAGACTGAAGATGGAGTTATTTTTTAATGAAGGATGAATTAGAAAAGTGACAGCGTACAGAAATGTTGGATGGTTATGGAAGGTGTGTGTGGGGGAAAAACATGAGTTAAAAGAATTTGAAATCATTAAAAATCTACAATATGAGATTTTATTTTGCGTAGGTAAAACCATCGTGCAGTAGCAGAGGTGGAAGGGCTGGGTCAATGACATTTGTTGCTGGTGAGCCATGATTTGACAAGGAGGGACTGTGCCAGAGAAGTTTTTGAAGTTAGGATAGAAGTACTTCAAAGCTCAGAAGAAATTTCATTTGGCAGCTGGTGTGGGCTTTGAAGTCTGAATGAGACACAATTAAAAGAGCTGCATGTAACATGTTCAGCTTCCCTCACTGGTACCCACACTGGTGAGACCCAAGGACTCTGAATGCCCTGCTCAGGCTGTACCTTGGAAACAGGTGGAGCAGAAGCCATCTTCTCATTTAAAGAGGAAACTGGTTAAAATTAGTATTTGTTGTATATTTAGTCAGAGTTCAGGTATTTTAACTGATGTCTCATTAGTCAACCTCAAGTGCTTGAGAAAAAGTTAATGTGTAGAGGGTGTTTTTTTCTTTTGTTTGCACTTTTTTTTTTTGTTTGGGTTTTTTGTGTGCTTTTTGTTTGTTTTGCTTTACATGGTTTTTTTAAATATTCACACTATGGGCTTAGGCTTCTTCCTGTTTGTGAGACACTAATCAGGTACCTTGTTCCCTGAGCCCCAGTTCCTCATTCAGAAATTGAATGTACTGGGCCTTGACATCACAGAAGCACTGTGAGACACAGGCACTGGTGTTTGTGAATCCCTTGTACCTTGTTGATAATGACCTCTAATAAACCTAAGTAGGCTTTTAAAACTCACAGAATGCTATACTTTGAGGAAAAGGAGAAATGAGAGAGTAATTAAAAAAAAATAAAAAAAATGGGGCCTCTTGGTAATAGCATCTCCAGAGAATGATGAAGAGAGAAGGGAGAAGGGGGTAATGATGGCTTTGCACACTGGAATATTTGTTTTCTGTATATGGATTTTTGGTCCAGGTACAGAATGGAAGAAAGGGAAGCAGTGGAGGCAGATGGCAGCATGAAAACTGGGGGAAGAAACAGGAAGACTATGAGGAATAGAAATGCCCATGTTCACCTGTGTGTGAGGTGAGGGGAAGTGGGTGTAGTGCTGTGGAAGACTTCTCTCTAAGTGGGAAAGAGCATTAGATTGTTAATGACTGTGTTATAGTTGATAATGTATTGCCAAGAAGGAAGCTAACAGAAGTTGGGAAATAAAATCTGTGAAAGCAGTATTCTTCAAAAGTATTCAACCAGAAGCTGGAATGTAAAAAGCCCTAGGATATGTTGTAGGGAGCTGCCTGGCACTGGTGGAGACAGATCACCTATAGAAAATGGTTTGTGGGTTCAGTTCAGTTTTGCTGTGCATGGAGTGTGAGTGAGATTTTGTTCTATGGGTTGGGGGGTTTTTTGTTTGTTTTCTCTGTGGCTGGATGGCTGGAGTGTGGGAAGAGAAAAATCATGGCAATGTTTTTAAAAAAATTAAAAATATTTAACTTCTGACTGCCCCTTCCTAGTATCACGACTCTCATGGAGTTTAGTTCCCACCCCTGACCAGCAGCATCGGCTCCATATGTTCCTGATCCCACGGGTGATATGGGCATTCCTGATGCAGTGCAGCTGGCAGATGCTGGTTTGTTCAGTGGCAGCCTTTTTCTCTCTCTATCAAGTTATTAGTGTCATTGTCATGGAGCACTCAACATCTTTCAGCCCTTAGGGAAGAGCAGCCCAGTTTGGAACAGAAACTGGTGCATCCTGACAGCACACAATGAAGCACCATGGAGTTAAAACAGACTCATGTTCACTGTCCCTTAGGAAGCAGTCTAATTCCCGGGCTGGCACTTTTGACATAACTCAATTATGGAATCATAAATAAACAGTTGACATAGTCCAGGGAACTTCAAAGCAATCAGTACAGTTGGAATAGGTTCTAGCTTGATAAATAAACCATGCTGATACAGTCTAAAGGATGCTTAATTTTTTTTTTTTCCTTCTGTCTTAGATCAAAGCATCTTCCTTGAACAGCGGCCTGGCAACTCTCCCTAACCCCTTTCCATCCCCCACGCCCCCCGCTGATCTCTTGGTGCAGGCATCATTACCATGGGACTGGTGTTTTTGCGAAGTGTACTTCATCTCCTAAACTAATTGGCTACCGGTACACAGTTGCATGCAAAGTAGTTTTTGGAGAATGATTCTTGGCCAGCATTTTGTTTTTATTTACTGAATTGACTTGCATAGCCTGGCTCCTTGGGTAATGAGGGTCACTTTAACATTGGTCCATGTTTTGTGCTTTTATTTGCCTGTGTGGGAGCTTTGTACTCACATAGTGGGGTCCCAACAAGATCAAGACACAGTGGTGAGGGGGTGGCTGAGATGATGTTGCTTATGCAGCTCAGTGATTGCTGAGGCCTTTTCCCCCAGACTGTTTAGCACACTTAGAAGCTGCTGGCTGAGGCAACTTACCTTCACTGAGCCTAAGGCTCTCTTTAAGGTATCCCATCCTCCTTTACAAGCCTGAAAACATCATGGACCATCTGAATGTCCTGTGAATCTGTGGCAAGCCTTGTGACAGGCTTGCTCTGTGTTCAACAGCTGGCTTTGGTGCCAGCTGTTTCCTTGTGTTGTTCAGGTCAGGAGTGAGCTAGCCGTGGGAAGGTGTGTAGGGGAGGGTGCCTTTCATCCACCTCTGCCCTGCCCCGCGTAAGTGTGTCCAATCTAAAACACAGCTGGGTCCTATGTTGGAATTCATAGTTCAGCTCAGTTTGGGAGGTGTGAACCCTCTCAGAGAATATATTGCTGACAGCAGTGGCACAGCACTAGCTCCAAGGAAAAGGTGCCTTTTGCTTGTGTGTCACAGTGCCAAACCCATCACTGTCTCTGGGATGGCAAGGGCGGCAAAGGGGAGAGGGGCAAGCAGCAGGTGCAAGCAAGCTCCTGCTGGGAGCATTTAAATGCTGACGTGTCAGAAGCTGGGAAGTGTGTGACAGGCTGTTGTCCTGTGACCTGGATCCTGAGAGCTTAAGTCTGAAACATATTTTTAAACAAGCTGATATATTAATGAGAAGTCTGTTGTTTGTTTAGGTGGGAGAAGGGCAGATTTCCACATGGGATCTGTTTGAGAATCCCATGTGATGCCCAGGTGTTGAGGCACAAGATCACATATTACTGTGCTGCCTCCTGTCCAGAGGAGGAAGTTAACAGAATTTTCTGAGAAGAAACCAAACAAAAACCTCCTCCTAACTCCAAATAAACAGGGAAGAAGTCACTGGTGGTGTTAGCTTCCTAACAGCTGCATTTATAATGAATCCTGTCAGTGAGAAGAACTAAAATCTCCAGTTTTAACAGAAAGAATCCAGTCTGAGGAGCTGATATTTTCTAAGAGCCCCATTGTTTGCCCACGTCAAAATAGTCCAGAGCCTGTGCATGGGTCTTTGGACCAAAGCTGTTTGATAAATATTTTAGTGTTTTGCGCATTTTGTTGCCAAAAATTCAGAGTCTAAAGCTGTCTTCCAGGGAAGGGCATCTTTATGCATGCTCATGTTTGATTCAAGCACTTGTTCTTTACTGTGTGTGCTGCAATAAAGGCAAGCTTTATAATCAATTCTCTACTCCATTAGCATCCTCAAAGGATGTCTCTGGTCACATCAGAGGCAATCTGCTCTCTCTGTCTTTTATTTTATTATTTGTTTTGTTTAAAACTTCATTGTCTATGAAATCATCTGTCACCCTCTGCAGAGACCTGTCAGGGCACTGTCTGCGTGTTTGCCTCTCCTTGGGAATAACAAAGAAGTTTCTCCATTGCAGGCTGCCTGTCTGCCTCCCCTCAGCTGAGGGAGAAGTGATTTGCTGAATTTTTGTGTCCCATTTGGTCCTTGGCCCCTTTGCTTGTGCTGACCTAAGGATGCCAATTAATGTTAATCTGAAGGTATAAGCTTCTCTATTAGGTCCTGGAGTAATGCCATCAGCTAGTCCCACATGGGCCACCAGGCAGCTGTCAGGCAATAATGTTTATTGCATTTTTACTTCATATCCTTTACTTCATGATGGATCACTGGGGCTTATATAAAACCATTAAAATTGACAAAATTTAAACTATTGTAAAAGCCAGTAAGTGAAATGTGGACATGAGAGCAGAGAGTTTGTAGCCTGCAGCTTTCTTACAGTCTTTGAGAATACAGAGAAAGGAGAGACAGTGAAATGAAGAGCAAATAAAGGTGTGTTTTGTTTAGATTTCAAACAGGAACCTTGGAGATTTTCTTTTTCATGTAAGGATGTGGTGTTCAGTAGCTAAAATACCGAATGTATTTTATGTATTTTATCTCACCCTTAGTGATGCTGTATCTCCTGTCTGCCCTTGCACACTCACCTCTGCACAGGAACAGCTCTCAGGGTGATATTTGCCTGCCTGGGGAACAGTAAGAGACTGTGTAACATTTATGCTGCTCCTTGAGGGGCTTTATATTTTTTTAACTGATGAAGGGGACAGCTTGGACCCAGTGCTGGTTAATTGCTTCCACATCATAAATAAAGGTACCTTGTTCATCCTCCAGTACTTCTGCTGAGCACCTGGATAAAGTGAAAGCAGGATAAGTCAGGGGCATCCAGGAGTTGCTGCCTCTCTGAGCACACCAGCTTATTCTGGCAAATTCCCGAGCGTGCCCGGCCCTGATGGAGCCCAGGGAGCCTGCAGTGCTGAAAATGAATTGCTCTGCTGGACTCGAGCCACAGGCCTCATTTTGATTGTTTACAATTGAGTAAATCGGGCCTGTCCCCATGGAAGTTAATGGGATCAATCCTGGTGTGACAGCAGAGCAAAACCTTTCATGCTTGAATCTTGCATGCTTAATGCAGTCCGTGTTTTCCTGTCTCAGGCCCTTTACTCTTTCTCAAGTGTCTTGCTTCATGAATGTATTCCTTTAAATGTGTCATGGATCAAAACTGCAAAATGCCATCTGTCAGCATGGTGAAATCTGTAATCCCTGTGCTGTTCAGGTAACCAGCAAATTGACATTCATTGGAAATGGGGCATTTAGCCAGCCTACTAATGCTATGGATTTGTTCATTTTTTTCCCCCCCTTCCTCCAGCTCTCCAGATTATTCCTTACGTAATGTATGGACTAATAGTTGCTGTATGGTTTACATGTGAGTTGCTTTCTGGAAGCTGTGTGTAGGCAGGGAGCTCAGGATGACATAAGGTAGGATTAAATAATTGCAATATTAAGTTGCAGTGCAGAAAGGGGGAGAATGCTGTTTGTGAAGGATGCTGGCCAGTTAAACTGCATGCAGGCAGAACAGACAGGAGGGGTACAGGGTGCAGGTGGATGAATCCTCCTTGACCTGTGTTCTCTGCAACTAAAATTCTTCCTGCTGGCAGTTGGATAGATTTGTAAGGACAGAGGAGTCTTAGTCATGCCACTGTAAATTTAGACTGGATTTATCCCAGTGTCACTGAGCTTGGAGCCTGGCTTTTACTGGTATTTATTAGCACCTTAATTATGCATAGCTTAGTTTGGTATTCCCCATTGGTAAATTTTGCTAACATTTCACAAATTAAAAATGTTCAGACTCTATTTTCTCCCTAGTGAGCACCAACTTTTTAGATCAACAGTTTGTAGCTTTAAATAACCATCCCAGATTTTGTTGTTGGCTTGCTTTGTTTGTTTTTCATTTTGCTTTGGAACTGTTTGTACCTAAACTGGCTGTGACTCAGTGTGAGGCCTTGCTGCCTTCACTCAGATATGCAGGTTTGCTGAACTCAGCTGGAAAAGATTTTTTTGTCAGTGGAGAGTGGAAAGGTGAAGGGAAGTGCTGGAAAAATTCAGTTAACACTTCACTGCAGTGCTATAGCTCAACTATTAGTATGTTTTAGGAATGTGAAAATGAGTGCTGATTATAAACAACCCAATTTTGTAATATTCAGGATGAACCAAAAAGAAGCAAAAACCATAAGATGTAATCAGGTAAGTTACAACCTAAAATCTTTTCCCTTACCGATATTCAGCAGTTTCTATGAAATGCAGCAATGTTTTTTCTCAAGTTATACTTTTCTCATGATCAACTTATTTTATTTATTTAGCCAGAGAAACTCTTGAAGACCGCTTCTGTGTTGTTTCCGTGAGGGTTGCAAGTTTCTGCTGTGAGAGCTGGGAAGACTCAACCGCAAGCCTCAGTTCAGATCTCCAGGCAGAGACACAATGTGCCTTGTCCCTCCAGGTGTCTGCAGGGTGTCCCTGTGCTCCAGGGCAGGCTCCTGTCACTGTGTGCCGTGCAGGAATATGTTCCCTCTCAAACTGCAGTGCTGGGAGCAGCAGAGCCTTCGGGCTCATTATCCTGTGCGGACAATGTAGTGTGACAGTGAAATGGCTGATGAAATCTAACGCTGCCTTTTCAGTTAAAAGGCAGTGTGGTGATTACAGCCCTTGGTTTCCTGAAGGCAGCTGAGTGACAGGGATTAGGAGAGCGAGAGAACTGTGCTACATCCAATGACCAAAGGTTGTGCTGCGTGAGGAGCTGCCCCACCGGCAGAGCAGCCAGCCCAGCTCTGGCCGGAGCCCACTGGGCTTGTGGTGCTGTGATCAGTTGAGGTCTGAGATGAGCTATTTTTCCTTTGAGTTTATGTATGCAGAAAGCAATTACGTCAGTGCCTAGGCTGATGTGTAAATGAATGTGTGTGGTCAGTGTAACCACTGATGCTTTGTGGACTTCGATGTGTGCAAGAGTGGTGAAGTTTTCCTGAGCCTTTGATGTTTCTGTTCTAAATCCACAGAACTCTGTTCTTCTGTGGTGTGTGGCTGCTGTTTCTTATGTGGAAATGTCTTCTGTCTTTTCTTGGGAACTGGGAGGGCTGTTAATAAGTGAGTGGCCATGAGATGTCTGCAGGAATCTTGCTCTTGGTGCTGAGGCTGTTCTGTGGGGATAAGGGACATGTTTCATAAGGTGCACCTGGAGCCAGGATTGAATTTTTTTTTTTTTTCCCTGTGGTTGCAGACCTGCACCTGTGATGTTGTGGGTCATCGGTGGAGGGGGCATAAATGAGTGTAAGTCATGTTGTCCCTCAGTGCAGGTTTTCCTATGCAATGATTAATCTGCTTTAGAATATTCTGCCAAACTGCAAATGGCAGCAGCTATGGCCATGATCAGAACTGGACGCTCTACTGACCCTGGAAACAGCATGTGAAACTTTAATTACCTTAAGTCCTGCGTTACAGCTTCTCAGACTTACTGTGGAGTATCCTCTGCTGAGGCCCCTGGAATATTCCCCCATCCTCTGCTGGATGTTCCTGGAAGCTGGCTTTGCCCTTGGTTCTTTGCAAGGTGCTTACAGGCAGTGTCTCTTATGTTGGAGCAGTGCAACCTTTGGTTGGACTTTAATGAAATTTATGCAGTGGAGGGGAAATTGCTGTTAATCCCCAATCCAGCCCTCTCAGGGTGTCCTCTGATGAGCCAGTGCTGACATCTCTGAACAGCAAAGCCTTTGCCTGGCTGCTGCAGGCACCTGGTGCTGCCATGCTGTCAGTCAAGGGGGTGCTGACTCCTGAAATGAAATGCTGTCCATCTAATTAGTATGTGTAGCAGCAGCAGGTTTTAATTATATGGTTAAATACACAGAAATATAGGATTGTCATGTGGGATCAGTCTGTTGGCCCTTTGTGGCTGACATTCTGCCTCCAGCAGTAGCCAGTGCTGGATATATTTGTGCATAACATATTTCTTTTTGCCCTTGGAGTAATATGCACAAGCTGCTACAGAAAAAAAATTTCATCTTGCTTTTTTGAAGCCAGTTTTGTCCAGAAGAGAATTCTTCCTCTGTGAACCCTTTCACTCTGCTGTGGTTCAGGTTAGCCCAGGGATTTATGTTTTCTAGGAAAAATATGTAAGATGAATGAGCTCTTTTATGAGCACTGGCTCTGACAGGAGATTTAGTCCTTGCAGAATTTCCTGAAGTTTGTGGTTTCTCCAGATTTTCCAGTACTTTCTTGTGTCTTGTGGAAATTCTTCCCTGTGACCAAATAATGAGCTTCCAAAGTATTTGTTTCTGGTATTCTTTTGCTTTCACCTTTTATCACGAATATTTCTCATGGAAATCAGTCTTGCCATTCGTATTAATAATTTGGGGTTAGTGTATGTTGTTGGTTTTTTTCATTATTACTTTCACTCTCTTATTTGATTATACATTTACTTCTGGCAGCTAATTATGCAGTTCTGATCTAGAGATGCTTTAAATAGTAAACTGAACTTGTATTTTGGTTCACTTGGGATGTGCTGTATGGTCTCTCTGCTGTATTGATTGAGAATGAAAAGGATGGAGAGAGCCAAGCATTGCTCCTGGTGGCAATATCCACACAGGGGATGCTCCACCATGTGGATGGGGTGTGATGGGGAAAGTTGCTGATCCTTTAGCATTGTGACCATTCTGCCTTCCCGCTGTAGAGGAAAAAAATATGTGAAGCAGCTCTTGCCATGTGATATTGGAGGATTCCAGCCCAGTGAATTCTGATCTTTTCCAAGTCTGTTTTGTGCTGTATGGAGAGCTTTGCACACTCAGCTGTCTTGGTGGCAGCAATAATGGTAAAGTTGCCCCTGAGAGTCAGGAGGTCACAAAATTTCATCCACTGAGGTCACTGAGTGTGGGAATTCCAGGCTGCATAACAAATTTTAATCCATGGCCACCTGGGAGCCTCGGACCAAGGCTTTGTAGAGTGGAGATGACTCAGCTGAGCCTTTGGTACAGAGGCAGCTGTGTCAGCAGCGGAGCACCCTCGCTGCAGTGCTTTCCAAATCCCTCCCACAGAAATCAGTGATGCCTGCAAAAGCTCCAGAATTACTGGACTTTAAGTGACACAAAGGTTTTTCCAGAAAATAAATATAGTTATAAAGTCCCCATGGCCCTGGCAGTTCGTTTCTCAAGCTAAATAAATACATTTATCTTCAAGACAGTGGGGATCATACACCAGTGGTTGAAATGCAGTTTATTAAAAGGGTCACTGAAGGGCTCTGGAAATTTTTGTGAGATGCTGTTGCTTCTTTGGAAGCTTCCACACAGATTTGGGCACAGTGAGGGTGCAGGAAGATCCTGGAAAACTGGATTCCTGCCTGATGTAAATTCCAGTCACTCGACAAACGTGTATCAGACTCTGTCTAGTCTGGGCTAAACAAGTGTGGGTGTTATCTTATTTTTCATTGTGAATGCTGATAAAGGATTTAGAGATCCCACTGGACTGAGAGATAAGCCTAACAGGAATTTTCCTGATTACTCATTACTCTTTTGACACTAACTAAATTGGAAGGGGGAGGGTGGAAAGACATGGTGCTAATGGTTTTTAGTTTTGATTGATTTAGATGTGGTTGTGGGGGTTCATTTCCCCTCATTCAGAAGATGTTGTTTAGGACTTGAGGTAATGGATGTTCTCTATGTATGAAATACACTGAAGGCAAATCAATTTATGGACAAATTAAATGTTACATTTTCACATTACTTTAAAGTTACTTACAGGAGTTCCTGTCCTGGCAGGTTCACACCCATGGTGGTAACTCCACACTCAGCCCCCAGCTCCCTCCCTGGGGTCGCTGCAAGTCCTCTGGGGCACTGTTACAGGTGGATCATCACAATGACAGTGTGTTTGGGGGATTTGTGCATTTTTTTTCTTTTTAAAGAAACAGCCCTAGAGAAAATAAAATTGTGCAATGCCAAGCTGTACCATTCTCTGCAGGAGTTCACATGGGGTCTCTGATAACAGTATTTGGGGGACTGTAGGTTGTGAAAATGGACCTGTCATCCAGTACTGCACAGAGCATGCTGATTGAGGAGGTTAAGGTGAGAGGAGAGGTGGTGTTCAGGAGTGATGCTTTGGAGTTTGAGAACAAAGGAGTGCAAGCCCTTGCAATAGTGATACCCTTGTCTTCCCAGGAACAGGGGCTTTTCCTCAGTGGTGCATGTTCCTCATCCAGGTGCTGTCTGTGGAGTTATCCTGCTGGATATTTTCAGAAGCTCCTGAAGTACCCAGCTGCCTGTGTAGGTTGGAGTTTTTACATGCAGTCTGCATCCAGCCCTTCTACATGTCCTTAAGGAAGGGAATGATGGACATGAGTGGGGAATGAGGGTAGCTGGATATTCTATTCTAATTCACAGCATTCTGCTGCTGTAATTCACAAAAGGTATAGCAACAGTTTATCTTGCAATTTATTCTTTCTTTTGTTGTAGATTGCTTAACAAAGACATGTATTCTCCTTCCCTTTTGAGGGGTTGGAGTCTGTATCACTGCCACAGAAGCTGTGTTGGCAGTAAAATGGAGGTAGCAAATCTACATGTGGTGAACACTGTTCAAAACCTCAATTTTTAAGACCCTGCTTTCTGTTGTCCTAGTTTAGCTGTCTGCATTTGCTTCAGGCAGGTCTTGTTGATAAAGCAAAAGATAAGCTATTTATCAGAGAGGCATAAGGAAAATAGTCTCACTTATGTGTGTGTATTTGGTCTTCACTGAAGAACTTGAGTCATTAAAAGCTTGAAATCTGTCATGGCTTTGCCTTTGTGTTAAGGATATGCTTTTAAAAGCCCCATTAAAATTCGGCTGGGCATGAAGCTTTGTGCAAATCTCTGTAGATTCATGTTTAGCTTCCATCCTGGCACTGTAATTTTTCTCTCCAATTTTTTCTTTTCTTTCCAAAACCTGAGAATAATCTTCAAGGATTTCTATTAAAAGAACATTGAAGGCATAGTCAAGCACTCAAAAATTTGATATTGTCAGAATTGACAATGGGAGCTGTTTTTTGTAATCTCTAATACTATTTTAATCTAACTCTTTATCTACACATTAAATATGATAAACGTGATTTGAACCTGGAGACAGAGTCCCACAGTTTCTGGCTCCTTAAATGGAATTGTACTTTGTTAGAATAGAGAAATTATGACAGATGATTTAGGGGAGAAAAAATAGACGGAATTTTTTGGTGACATACTTAAAAGACTACACTGTAAAAAGAAGCATCTCTAGCTTGTGGTAGCACATGGTGGGAACAAGCAAGGACCTCATGCTTTTTGCCTGGTGACAAGTTCAGAGTCCAAAATTTTGTCAGTGGGTCCAAGTTGTAAAGAAACTTGAGCAATTCAGTAAACACCTTCACTTTTAAAATAATGGATGATGTTATTTAAAACCTCAAATAGACAAAACAAGGAGCATCACCTTCATATAATTTTGATTGGTAATTGTCAGTGTCAAAACAAGGCTGCTGTTATTGTTGAGATGTCTAAACAAGGCTAATGTGTGCCTTTCTTATTTTTCTTCTTTTTAAAATGGAATATCTGTTTTCTGATTTGAGCAGACCTCAGACAGCTATTCATAAGATTTTCTGCAGCACCTGCTCGAGGGTATCATTTACTACCAGTAGCAGCAACTGCTGTACCTCCCATTGTAAGTGGAAGGGCTGCCACAAATCCTGAAGCAAAATAAGTCAGAGCAGCACAGCAGATGCTGTTCCCATTGATTCACAGGTAGTACAAATTTGGTTCTGTTATTAATGCTTTTTTCTTGCAGTGGGATTACTCTGATTCCACTGTAACTTTTTATATCACAGTAGTTGGGAACAAAATTAGGCCCCCTGTGTTTGCTGATGAAATAATGGTTCCAGAATACAGCTTTCTAGCTCTGCTGGTATCCCCACAGTTATCCATATTCCAGTTGTTTAGGAATCCCCATTGCTCTAGCCTGTGTTTCTGTGCCTCCCCTGTTGTTGCTGTGCTGTGGGACTGGACTGCATCAAAATCCACTTTGCAGCTACATCCACCCTGGCTGTATGCCTCTGTCAGGTGATGAGGATTTCTCACCTCATGTTAAATTCTTATTAAATGAGCAACTCCAGCTGTGTTTGATGTAAACTGAAATGCCAGATGTGGCTGCCAACAACTACTGGCTTTCACTTTTTCAGTTCTAATGTTAGCACCAGGTTAATTTGTGTATCATATCTACTATTATTATTATTGATTTGTTCCACACTATATTTAATTTTCACCTGGGATACTAGAAGTAATAAATGTTATTAAGGGAAGCAGTTGAGCTGAGGCAATAGGACCAACTCAGACTGCAGAGGTATTTTTTTAGCACTGAGATTGTCCAGAAATTCTGCTGTGTTCTGAAGTAGCAAGGGAGAAATTTCCTTCAGTGAATGACGCCTGGTCACACAACTCGATTTTTGAGGTGGATTGTGTTTGTGCACTGCAGCGTGCTTGGTCAGATGGTTTGGATTTGGGTTTGGGAAAGCAGCTTAAGTGCTGACTTGCACTGTGAGTCATGGATCACACGTCCATGGGGCTGGGGTGTGCTTGAGCTGCTGGGAGTGTGTGGTATGGGAGAGATACAGGTGAACTCCAGGAAAGGACAGTGCAGTGTGTGCAGGGGGAAGTGAGCAACTCTGCCAGTGCAGGAGCAGCCGAGGAAACCTTGCCAGGAACAAACAGAGTGAATGCTGATCACATAACCAAGCAGTATTATCAAAGATAATTCTGTGGAAGGTGGGGAGGAGAGAAAGGGTTGAAGTTTCTGTCTCCTCATTGAGCAGGACTGTAGAGGCCTTAGAGAGCTGGAGGAGAGCAATAGGAAAGATGGGGACATGGGGTGAATTTGGATCACTGTGATTTGCAGAAGAGAGAGGCACAGGTTGTGGAGGTTAAGGGGTTTTGTGAAAGACCAAGAAGTAAAAAGAACTTTCAAAGGAATGATAATCTTTTCAACAGGGAACATTGGAATTTCTTGCATGGCTCTTCAGATTATCCTGTTTTATTGTCTGGTTATATGGAGAATAGGTGATTTTTGCTTTTCTTTCCTTATCTCTTGGGAGAGACGATAGCTGGACTTTCCCCCATTGGTAGGATTTGAAATGTGTACTTGAAATGACTTGATGACAGCAAACTGCAGGTACCACAAGAAGGTGTACGAGCATCCCTCCTCAAAGCAGAGACTCATGGGACTGAGTGGCAGTTCTGTTGGTGCTTTAGGTATCATCCAGACTTCATGAATTCATGTCATGGAAGTGTTTATAAGGCAGAAATTGTCAGCTTGTTGTGAAGTTTCACAGAAACTAGAAATAATAGGGTAAAAATGTATTATTAATATTGAGATTTCTGGATACAAATGGAAACCATTTGACAGATTTCAAGTGTGCTATGGTTTTCAGGTGGAGATAAAGAGAAGAAAACTGCAGGGTAGGGAAATGGGAGAGAGATATGTGAATCAAGGAGACATCACAGGTTGTGGTGTTAGCTGAGACAGAATAAAAGATGAGCTCTTTGCTTCAATCTGGGAGATTTGGGTTCATTTATTACAGGCTCTTGTTCACACAGGCAGTGACCTCTTCCTCTTCCCAGCTGCCCCCCTCCTACCCCGGAAGGGACAACAACAGCACCCAGCAGGCTGATCCCAGGGAGAAGGATGCCAATGAGATGGAAGGGCAGACACAACAGACATGCTGGGAGAAGGGGACATGAGCCTAATAAAGATAATAGCAGGTCTCCATATGAAGAACAAATCTACACCATGCCATAAAGTTTTGTTGCCTCCCCAGAACCTTCTGTTTGGAGTCCATCCTTTGGAGATGCCCGTGGAATACATAAATGACTCACATGTGCAGAGAGGAGGATGGAGGTTTTACTACAGGCATTGTCCCACAGAACCTGCAGCAAATGCTCTCCTTGTCATGGCAACTCTTTACCTTTTAAATGTCTTTAAGACTCCACTGAAAGTGCCAAGATCCCAGTTAAAGTTTATTGATGTGATCCTGGAATGCCAGCAGCTCTCGTGAGGTCCCTCCCCTTCACCTGGTTCACATGTTCCAGTCTTAACTTCTGTTTTTTGCTTCTTGCTGTAAGTGTTGATCTGATAAAATCTAATAGGAAGAGAAGACCAACCTCTTGGATGGCTGAGTTGAGCTTTCATTTTAACATTTGAGTTGGCACCAGTGAGTGTTGAGTACCTTTAGAAACTCATTGCTGCTGGGCTGTTGCTATTGTCTTCACTGGGTCTCAGTCTTGACTTGCCCTGCAGCGAGGGAGGCCAGCCCACAGCTGGGAGAGCCAGTGGAGTGAGCACCACAGCAAGAGAGAGAAACCCTGAGAGAAAAATGCTAATTACGTGTTGTGACCTTGTTGCGTTAGAGATGGCATCACCCACATTAGCCACTATTCGAGATTGTTCCCCAGGGCCTGAATTGCTTCTGGACAAGGAGAGATGTCTGGGGCTTTTATTGTGGCTGCCTGGTTAAGTTACAGAATGAAATGTATGCCATGTAATGCTTTTGGACAAATTCAGTGGTTCTTAGCGGCTTTTTGCCTGTCATTTGTCTTCTGTAGCTGTAAGTAGCTTCTGTAGCAAACAACAATTACAAGACCAAAATAAAATGCTGGGCAGAGGATGGCACTGAGCTGCCCAAAGAGGGGAGGGGCGGAGCACAGTGTTCCCTTTGTGAAGGAGGAGGGAAATTGGTCAGTAAATTAACAAAGGAATTTGTTCTACACATTTGCTTTAAATTTTGGCAGGCGGCTCAATTGTTTGTGTGCATGACTGGGGGCCAGAATTTGTGTTGCCGTGTTGTCCTGCTCAGTCATCCTTTTAAAACGTTCTTACTCCTTGTTATATTGTACAAAGTAAGATTTCTCCCAGATGAGAATTGGTAACGGAGAGAGTTAAGTCTGCTCGTGATCCAAGGGTAGGATGGAAGTGGGCAGAACAAGTGGGAAAGAGACACTCTGTGAAGAAAGGAGAGAACAAGTTATTTTCTGTAAACCTTCTTAGATTAAATCAGTGCTGTGTTTGAGAGAGGTAGAAGAACTTGGTGCCTAGAGGGGGAACATGACTGGCAGCCTCTGACTGACTCAATACTCACTGCAGCTTCCCTTTGTGGGAGAAGTGGCCTGCTGCCTACTCTGAATCTGGATAGAATTAGGTCCAGTTTGTCACAAGGTGTGTTCAGCTGCCTACCCTCGTGTTCCTGTAAAAACAAGACTTGCTTGTTTTTCCTGGCTTATAGGTGTCTGGCTTCTTTTACTTGTGAACTAATTTTAATGGCATTTTAATGAAGGATGCGGGGGTCTCAAAGCTATAAGGAAGGAGGTCTCCTGCCTCCATCTTTCAAGTTTCTTGCTTTTTATGGGATTGGAGAAGTTGGTCTTTATGTAAGTATATAAGACACCATAGAATTTGCACAGAGGAGTCATATTCTGGTCTCAAAACCACTTAATTAATCTCTTTTAACATTTTTTTACACCAAATCCATTGGAAACTGAGCTTTAGAAGTGCAAAAAATTAATTTGCTTCCCCTGACTGAGCACTGATCCATGTCCCAGTGGTGGGCAGTTGGCTTTACCCCAGTCAGACACCAGCTCATTTTGCAGTAAGGAATGACAAGACTCACCATGGTGGTCAGTCCTTCAACTCTGCCTCTGCAAACTGAAAGAACAGGTACTAACACACAGTATGGGATGCTTGGCTTCCTTTGGAATTGCCTGAGCTTCCAAAACTTTGGAAAAACCCCCATAGATACAATATAAATTTTAAATAAAAGTAAAACTATAGCTATATAGACTAGAGCTGCCTTTATCTTTTTGTGTTACTGTTCCCTTTGAGAAACTTGTTTAATTTTCATGCATTAAGTGCATTGTCCATCTTTGCATCCTAATGGTGTTGTGGTCTGGCTGTCAGTAAAGGTACTGACACCTTCTTTCCTGGGCATAGAACAAGTTGCCTCTCAGGGTTCACCCTCATCTCATTTGCCATCAGTTCATCTCATTTTATAAGACTGTATTTTATGTTGTGTTGGTTTCAAACCTGGACAAAGCATAGACACAGTCTAAGCTATTGCTTCATTTTTATTTATTTAAGTCCTATGCTGCCAAGCTGACCCATTTTTTTTCATTCTACCGACTGTTCAAATCTTGCAGAATAATTAGTCAAGGAAGGCACAGCTGATCCTGGAGCGAAATCCATACACACACATTCTGCCTCTCTGTGCTCCAACCCTCGTGGTTTTTTCCCCACTCTGGGATGTAAACTGTCAGTATTACACTGCTCTGTAATAGACCTCAGTAGCCATTATCATTAGCAGTGGGTACCAGCTTACAAACCCAGTCATCAAAGAACAAAAATGCTGGCAGCTAAATGGAGAAATCCAGCCAGGAGGAAAACAACCCAGAGCATCAGCCAGACGGCTGCTACTCCCTGGACAGAAGAGAAGGACCGTGCAGGACAAGTTGGATAAATGTTGTCTGACATTTAAAAACAACTGCTTTGTTGTATTTGAGAACATTGTTAAGAAACCCCAGCCCAATGCAAATTGCCCTCAGCACACCTCAAAATGACCTTAAACGGCTGAACCCCATTTCCTCTGTGTGTGTGTGTATATAGAGACAGGCAATTATCTCATGTATTGTGTGGGGGCCAGGTCCCTCATTTATTACAGCCCTAGGATGTCTTTAAGCTTGCTTGCTCAAACCTTGGCAAATGTCCTTACACCTGAGAGCCTTATTGGTGTTCACATCCTACTGAATTTAGGTTTTTTCTCTTCCCCCCCGCCTTTTTTTTTTTCTTCGAAAATGTTATTAACTAGAGCATTAAATGCTGGCCTCCAGCAGGGCCTTCTCCATATGCTTACAACAAATGTTTCCTCCATAGAGAGAGGATGTATGTGTGTGAGAGAGCATGCAGATATAATGGGGCAGCTCCCAGATCCAGTCTCCCTGGGAGGCGAAACTCAGGCACTTGAAAAAGCTTATCAGCTCATGTAATTCAGATGGAAACAGACTGTAACATCTCTGGGTGCACCTTTCACCCAGGGTGAGGAGAGGGCTGCAAGCACGATGAGCAGATTTTTCTCCCCTGTGATGCCCGAAGGTTGGCCCAGCGGAGCCCAGGCAAGTTTTGGTGTGGCAGGTTGGACTTCAGAGCTGGTCAGACTGATTTGTCCCTCTCCACTCTTCTTTCAACCCAAGTTCTGCACACAAAACATGTTTCTTACCAAGCCATGACTTTCTTTCCCTGTGAGCAGTTGGGAGGATGTCGAGCATCTGCCTTCAGCATTCCTGAGCACCTCTGTGTGGAGGCTGTGAGGTTCGTGGCTGCTGTGAGCCCTGAGCTGCAGCATTCCCAGAAAACAGCCCTTTCCAATAAGAGACAGAGTTAGAAACTGGTGAAATGCAATTCCCATGTTATCATTGGAACTGGGCATTGCTGTATTGTTCCCCTCATGTCAGTGCTGTGTAGACTGTTGAGGTAACAGCAAAGACAGAGTTAATTGCAGCTGTTTCGAACTGGAAATACCCAGTAATATTGATCAGTCAGATCCCACTTTCAGCTTGTAATTAATTCATGTGCTCACCCTTATTTTAAACAAAAGTGTGATCTTCACAATGACGTACTTTGAAGGACTTAACTTTTATTTTGTGTACACTTGTCAGCTGCTCCACCTTCATAATTTGTTTTACTGTGGCTGTTGCCCAACAGTGAAGGTTTTGTTTCTGCTTCCTGCTCAGCAATTGAAATTTAAATGGGGAGAAGCAAATAGAGTAACAAATAATATGCTTTGGTACACATTTCCATGAGGAATAATTGTTTGAGCTAAAAGCTTTCAAGATTCATTAAGCACTGGGCGTTTGTGGAAAAGCTATCAGAGCATTTATGAATAATGGAACATGAGTGACTATTGCACAGTGAACTCTGCCCTTTTAGATTATGCATATATTTGTGACCCTGATTGTGTACTAGTGTAATGTCTCCTGAATCAGCTCCTTACTATTGCAAGGAGAGGAGTGGAAGCAAGAAAATCTGGTTTCCTTAATTATGTTAGTTCCTAAGTAGTTGTAAAAATTCATAAAACAGTTGTTAAAATTGAATGCTAAATGTTAACATTAAAAACATCTTTTTAAATTGGGAGAACCACACTTCCTCTCACATGAGACTGGTATATTTATGTTGTCTAACTTCAGGGTGATGGAACAAAATGTACAGCCTGTGCTATAGACCATATGTAGGACACTGCAGTTGAAATTATTTGTTTGGCAAAAGTTGTTAATGATGGAAAGCCCAAACCATGCTCTGCACCTGATGAAACATCAAGGGTGTATCAACATGTCTTTGGGAAAGCTGTAATTTGGGAAGGCTACATTAGCCATAAGCTATGTAGGCCATTTCAATCAAGTTCAAGTAAAAATAACCCCATACTGTAAGATACCCACTTGTGTTCACAGGTTTTATATACGTTACAAACTGCCTTAATGTTCCAAACACATTGAAAACTGAGGCAAAAAGTAGCACAAAGCTTCAAACATGTCTTTGGCTTATCTGGGCACTAGTGATACCTATAGATAATTTCATTTAATCTTTCTCCAGAAATTCTTCAGTGTTACCTGGCTGTAGTTTATAAAGGCTGTCTGGTCTCCATTCTGGAGCTGTGTGGCCTGGTTCCACCAAAAACCTCCTGAATTCTGCTAGGATTAGTGCTTGAGGATATTTTGCAGCAGACTGGGTACATAGGGAGGTGCATTCAGGAGGGATTTGAGTCATTTGAAGCTGGAAGAGGTGCAGTGGAGCAGCTGGGAGGTTTTATAAAGGTGGTACCTTTGCTTGTGCCCAGCCCAAAGACATGCTTGCTATTGTGTTTGTATGCAGGCAGACGTCAAATAATACTCACTGATGGTGATTGGGAGCCTTTCCCCTTGAGATCCATAACAAATATTCTGGTGACTGCAGTGGAAGCAAAAATGGGCCAGTTCTTTGGACACTTGTGTTCTTTAAGGGTAATTCTGAAAGCATAACCAAACTAATTGCAGCATCTCTTGAATCACTCTCAGATGTTTACATTTGAATATTTTCTTTACACTAACAGCATCTTCCACCTGTTTTCCCAAAGCAGTCCCTGCCTGCTCCCTCTCAGTGTGTCGTCCCTGCTGCGCTGCTGCCTTTGCACTGGCCTGCAAGCACCTGAGGAGATTTCATTCCTCTCAGGATGCCTTTGGAACCCGACTCACACTGCTGCTTTCACGGTTCATGCTCTGCTGCAGGGCTCTCTGTCTCCTGCCCAGCCTGGCCTGACTCGGGCGCTCCTGCCCTGCCGAGCACGCCCAGGTGTATCTGTGCTGCTCTGCTGGAGAGGTGCTGCTGTTCGGGCTGCTGCCTGCAGTGCTCTGGGGATGTGTTGTCACCTCGCCATTTCCCAGCTCATGTTTCCTTTAGATGTGACAGACAGTGACTTCTGCTGGACAGAACCAGCCGGTCACTGCTCCGTGTCACCGAGGCCTAGGCTAAACTTGGTTAGTTTACTTTCCAGTGATCTTTTCCTGACTATTTTAAGAGCTACCTCATTACATCTAAGTATTTAATGGTTTATGAAGCACATGAAATTATGTAATAACTTCAGGACTCATTTTCATAATATCAATTTGCACTACCTAGATAATGGTTTGTTTTCATTTTATTGCTTTAATAGCTGTTCTAGAAGGGTAGTACCAGTAGTTTGGCAGCACTGGTGGTGCATTAGCATCTGTTTCTCTTTGAAGCACGTAGTCATCTCTCTGTGGGGGCCTGGTCCTGCCCTGAGTCAGTGGGTGAGTGGCCCATGGAGGAGGCACATGTGGAAGTATAAATCTTTCTTGAATGTTTATTCTCATGTTTTGAAATGGGCTTGGACACAGACGAGAACAGAGCTGTCATCTGTGTGATTGCCCAGGATATGCTCTTTGCTTTGCAGGCAGGTAATTCCCCTTTTCCTTTTTCCTTTCATCCCTTCAAAGACCCAAATTTCGTTTAGCAGCTTATTGCTACAGAACCAGCAGTGGACTCTGCAATGCTGTCCTGAGGTTTACTGGCTCCTGGAAATGATGATGTTACAGTCTGAACTTCCCTTCAACCTAAAGTCACTGGAGCACAGTAGAGTTGGCAGCTCAACTAAATGAACCTTCTAATGCCCCATTTTTGTTTGCCAGGTAGGTGCTCCCAGCCAGTAATGAAATTACTCTTCCCATCTGCTTTGATAAGCTACAAACCCTGTTATTTCTACAAGGCTCATAGCACACTAAGAAAAACAACTGGTTAGCCTGACAGGATCTCATTTTATAAACTGATGTTGGTTGTCTTAAAATTAAAGACAAATGTAATTCACTCCCTTAGCTTAGCTAGAACTGGTATTAGGTTGACAGGTCGATAAGCACTCATTCATTGTATTTAAATTCTGACATAACATTGGCTTTCTTTGAGTCTCCTGGCATGACATAGGTATTCTAAAATTTAATGAAAATAATCAGTATTTTTTATTGCCTCCCCTCAGTCAGCTCTTTTAAACTCTTGAGTGCAAGTTACTTGCCTTAAAATGTCTGAGTTTAATAAGTGCTGTGTAACAGCCCTATGCAACTCAGTAAAACTGAAGTATTTAGTTATTTCTGTTGTGGAATGGAAGCTATTCTTGAGCACTTTCTGCATTATTACTGTCACTTTTGGTGTTTTTAAAGATGTCTTTAGTCTTTAATTTTGCTGCCTAGAGAACATCTTCTTCTATCACCTTGCTTGAATGCTGCTCTCAAGTATTCCTGTCCTGCATTTTTTGCATTCATTTGCTTTTTGACTTTCTTCTTTATAGGGGGTTTTTCATTAAAAAAAAAATAGTCTGCATTTTTATTGGCTATGGAATGAACTTCAGGTGGAGTGTTTGAGCCTGTGAGGCCAAGATTGCAGTTCATCTTTGGTTTCTAAGTTGTTTTCAGGCAGAGTGTCCTGTGTATTCTGAAGCAACTTAATGTGAATTTACTGACTTAGCTGACACAGGCTGAAGAAGCACTTTAATATCAAAAACATGCTAAGGAGGGCATATATGTCCAAGGAATGCTTAGTAACTGTTCCATTATTATTCATTTTCCAGTGAAGTGATTTAGTAATGGACCTTCACTGCAAAGATAATTTAGCTGCTAAATTGTATCTGAATTACATGGACACTTCCACTCTGTATGCAGCCTGTTGGCACTTCTGTTGCAAACAGATAAAGTTTGAATACATTTGGTAAATGAAAGCACATTAGAGAATAGAAATTAGTATAGTTCTGCTAAACCCACCAACCTTTTAAATATTTCCTAACTTTTTCTTTCCTTTTCCGTTTTCTTTTTCTGTTTTGTTTTGTTTTTTGGCTGTCTGATTTCATGCAGCTTTCCCCACTCATGTCACCTGAACCAGCAGGGCTGTTGCTGGTTCATCTGTTCTTTGTGGGAGAGTTTCTTTGTGTGATCCATGGCTGTGGATTAAGAGCTTTCAGTGCATTACTGACAGTGCAGTGTTGCTGAACTTAGCAACAAGCTTTTTCTCTCAAGAGTTTTTAATGAAACAGAAGTTTCTTGTTGCCATCTAATAGGTTTAAATGCTATTAAAAAGAAATCCCCTCCATTTCAGTTAATCAGATTTTGTTTGCTCCCCGTGATAACATAAGCTTGCTAGTTCTGACATGTTGAGGGAGATGAGACCTGAATGTTTAATTTTAAAAGAAAAGCAAAAATGGGGTTTGTGTGGGAAAACTTCCCTTGCCGTTCATAAAACCAAGAAGGGGGAGAAAAAGGGTGCAGTAATAATTTTTTTTTCCTTTTATAGCTCTTCTTAGAGCAGAATCCATGAAAAATATTTGCAAATTTATACACAGTAATGTGATTTTATTTGCACAACAGTATACTTTTGCTTCAAAATTAATATCAGAAATTTGCTTTCTTTTTTCTAAGACCTATAGCAAGAATAATGTTTGCCAAACACTCCTGTTTTTAACTACTTCCCTAAAGAGCTTGGGAACTCTCCAAGGATTACCATACTGCTGACTTCAGAAAAAATTAGAGAGCACAGAAACAAATTTATTTGCAACCCAAGCAGCAAGAGAAGAACAAATCCCAAGTGATTGTAGGAACTGCTGACACCGAATTGCCTGGAAACAACGTGTTTGGTGCATGTTGGGATTGGGCTGCTGTGTGGCACAGAGGGGCCCCTGGGTTGGAGTGAGGGGGGTCCCTTCACATCTCATGTGGGCTGGGGGGAGCACAGCTGCCCCAGCCAGGCCAGGGCTGCCCAGGGGGCACCTGCAGCAGAAGCTGAAATTGTCTCTGCCTCGAATGAGCAATAGCTTGATTTTCACTGTTTACCATTTCTAAAAATTCCACATAGTTGGTAGTAATTGTATAGCAAGGGCTCATCTGACACTTCAGATTATCTGACAAGGTTCCCATGTTTTAACATTTGCCAGTCTGTGACCTTTCCATCTGACCTTTTCTGTGTGCAGTTGATGGGGGTTATTTTATTGCTTATTTACTACATATACATTTTTGGTGAAAATGAGTTAGGGGCTGTGGGGAGAACACTATAAAATGTCAAAAGGGAATTGCCAGCTTTGCTTTCGGTGGAGAGACTGGATAATGTTTGCTGAAGATCTAATAACCAGGTGTAGTATTAAGATGAAGAGCAATATTCACTTACTCCCTGCTCTACAAATGAGGCTCAGATGGTAGGGAAAGAAAATAGCCCAGGAATATATAAGTCTATATTATGCTGTAAATACACAAGGGAGCTCAATTAGGGTTGTTCATGAAATCTTGCTTGACAGTTTGCTTTGAATGTGTGATTTTATAAACTTAATGCTCTTTTAGAGCAGTAGTTTCTAAACTACTGTGTGTTTTCTAAAGAAGTGTGTAATATACTTGCTTCAGGGGGAACCTGCAAGCAAGAACTGTGAGATACATTCAGCTCACATAAGAACTGCTCTCACAAGATGCTGATCTTGCTACCAGAGGAGTCTGAGTTGTGCTGGAGGCCAGTGTGTGATGCCAGCAGGGTGTGTTTGGGTCTCTGGCTGTTGGGAGAGAACCCATCGTGTGCTCTTTGACCTCACCTGTTGAGCAGGGAAATCCCAGCACTAAATTTATTGGTGTTCCTCTCCTCTTTCTGCAGAGAAAGCCATTTGCTTGTGATCCAGTAATGTGCAATGTGGTCTTTCAAATGGTTGATTTCTTTATTCTTATTTTGGTTTGTTTTTTTACACTGGCATTTTGAAAATGGGTGCCAGTTGGCATTCTGCACAGGGGAACAGAATCATCTGCTTTGTCAATATTTTACCCTGATGTATCTCGTTCAATGTAAGTTGAATTAATTGCCTTTTTTCTTTCTTCAACAAAACCATTACACTTCTGTTATCTATTTAGGATTAATACTACTAAATATATCCTTTTTCCAGATAAATACTCCACTTAGTACACAGGTATTCTACTTACCCTAGGCTTGTATGCAGCCAGAAGTTACATCAATTTCAATTAAATCTCTCTTGCCTGTTGTTACAGAATTTTGTGTTTATGTCCTTAATTTGAGTTAAATGTGACTTACATTGATAGAATTTAAATAATTTCATCACTTAACGTACTTACTTATTGCAAAATGAAGATTGCAAACATCCAGTTGAGTGGTTGGGGGTTCCCCCCACCATGAATTTTATATTGGGATACTGGTATTAGCTATATTTAAACATTTAAAATGTGTTAGGACAGTGAAAGAGTGAGACAACCTTTGATGACACTCACAGTGGTGGGAGGAAGGACAAGGATTTTACTTATGTAAAGAAAGACCCTCCTGTCTTGGTTTTGAATACCAGGTCCTATTTGAATACTTAGAGTGTTTTGAGTGGAGTGACTTTACTGATGGCGGGAGGGACAGGTTGACTATGTGATTTTATTTTTTTTTTCCTCCCCCAAACTTTGTTTGGCTGTGTTTTAGGAGGAATGGGCTGATAAGAAAATAAAGCTAAGCAATGGCAATTGAAATCAGATAGGACTGCAAATGTCACTGAAGTCTGAGGATGCTTGGCTTTTCTTAGTAATACTGGGTGTGTATAAAAGTCCCCGGATTTATCACTTTCAAAGGTATCATAGCTTGTCAGAACTGCCACTAATTGTTGTTCCTTTGTGCCATTGCCAGCTGTACTGTCTCACCCCAGGACCTCTCCAGGCCCTGAGAGACACATGGGGCACTAAGCAGGAGTTGGCCCTGATTATGTAGTATTGATCCATACAAGCAGGTGAAAAAGAAAATGCTGGAGGCTTTTGCAAGGACGCACATCTGTCAAACTCTGCAGGTTTCTGGGATTCCTTCTGTTTTCATTTTGTCTGAGTTTGCCTTTTTGGTTTGAGTTTCCAAAGTGCAAGACTTGGCCCTCAGCCCTGAATACTGTCCATGCAGGTGGTTTTTACTCAATTACTGAATTTGAACTTCTCAGTAATTGGTCTCTCCAATATGGAAGATTCCTCTCCACACACACCCCATGCTTGGAATGTCAGCTCTGGAGAGTTTGCTTTTATTTTTTTAAAGAAGATGCAAGTACAGTTTGCATGAAAATAGCTATATATATATTAGTCATCTGCTTCTAAAGTGATAAAAAGGGATCTAAATACTGCTGGGAGAAAAAAAAATAGTGTTCTCTAATCTATATACACATTGAAGAATACTTTTGTTTGGCTCAGGAAAGCACTCAGCATGAATTCCCTCCTACCCAAGTACTCCAAGAGCTGATGTTACAGTGAACCAGTCATGTGGCAAATTAAAAAGTCTGGTGGACGGATGATATGGTGCCGAGAACTCAATAAAACTTATTACCTACAAGACTGATCTTTCTATTCGAGTGACATATGTGCTGGTAGTTCTGCAACAACAGGAATAATTAAGGGAAAAAAAATACTGGTTTAGTATTTTGAGGCTTCATTTTAATGGAACAAAAGAACTAATTTCTACCACAGTATATACAGGATTAAATGGAAATCTCCCCTCCATTGCCTTCCCAAAAAAATGTAAATTTCCTAGTTAAAGTCATGCTTGTTAAGCTCAAGTGATGATGGAGGCGTGAATATATTAAGGGAAAACCTGAGAGGCTGAAGTGGACAGGAATGATTTGACTTGCCTCATCAGGAATATGAATGTATCAGTTTCATCTGGGAAAAAGCCTCATTGCTTTTAGATGTAGTGGAAGCTGAGAAACACACTTGGTCTTCCCTGTGAATCAGCTGATCTTGGAAAATTTCCCCATGAGATAGTTTAGAAATAGAGCAAGTGCTGTCATGCATCTCTGGTCCATGAGCTGATTGGTATTTGTGTGTGATTATCCAGGACAGGAGGCAATAAGGAAAACCTTCCAACCCCAGCATCCCAAGGAAGGCAGGCCCCTGAGTAAGAGTTGTTTTGAACAGTGAGGTAAATATGATGAGCATCAGTGTAGTAAATCACAACTGGTCTTCAAGAGTCTGCCTCATGTGCCCCAGGTGATGCCTTAAATGGCTACTTAGAGACTAAACAGGAGTAAAGGAATAAAGAATGTATTTATTTGAAAGGCCTTCAGATGTAGACTTTGGGTTCCTGAGGGTCTTGCCTCAGTGGATCCCAAAATGGACAGGTCACAAGTTCTTCACACTTTTATATCAGCATAAAGTCACTAACTAGAACTCCCCTAATGATGTAATTTCCCCAAGCTTGCCTTCCTCTCTCTAAGATGATGGTTTACAGTTCTTGGTCTGGGTGTCCTTGGAGAGCGAGCTAGAGAGGCTTTGTTATGTCTATCTTAGTATAAGAGAGCAGCACTTAACAAGCTACAGGAAACTTCAGAGTTACATTAGTAGTACAGGATTTGAAAAATATAAAAGTTAAAATCTAAGGCATCACAGGGGTACCAGTGAGAGCTGCAGAAGTGATGTTCACTCTCTGCTGTTTTGAGATGTATTTGGAAGTTCAGCCTGGAATGGGCACTGACTTAAGCACTACAAACAGGCTCTGGTGCCTGCTTGGTCAGCCTGTGTGAGTTTAAGAGAGGTGTGTAGGGTGGTAACTGAAACTCTGTATTGCTCTCTATAGTCTTTTCACAAGAGAATGCCAGAGAGCTCCTTGAAGTTGAACTTGCAGGCTGTGTGCACTGGGAACCTGCAGAGGCCAGCTGGCAGCCTCACAAGTGTTATAAGCACCCTCCTGTTCCTGGGATAGTAGGAAATCATTTTAGCTCCATCTTTTTATAATTTGGGAGCGTAGGGAGGAGGTAGATCATGAGTACTCTGAACCATAAGTCTTACTGGACAATCACAGCATCATTAAGGTTGGAAAAGATCTCTAAGATCACCAGGTCCAGCTATTAACCCACCACCCCTGCTAAACCACATCCCATGTTTAGACACTTTTTGAACACTTCCAGGGATGGTGATTCCACCACTTCCCTAAGTAACCTATTTTAGTGCCTGAATCCTATGATTGTGCATAGGAATTGCAGTATATTTTTAGATCTTTGGAAATAAAGCTGGGTTTTGTCATATTGATATGGGTTTAGGCTTATGGTGGAGCATCTATTTCTGCAAAAGTTATTCAAAACAATTGACATTATTTAGTATAGGCCTTAAAATTAATAGGTAATTCTAACTCTAGGCAAAATTATTTTTATTTTCATTTCGACTTGCGGCAATGTTGTGTACACCAAGAAAAATTCTCATTATACACTACTTTCATTTCAGTGTTTTGATGCCAGCAGCACAACTTTGTGTCCTTGATCTTTCTTCCTCTGAGCCAAATAACTTCAAGAAACATTCTCAGCTAATGATGACCATGCAGCAAGAGTGACTTTACAGTTCTGGTAGCTCTCAATTATACCCATAAAATCAGGACCTTGACTGTAAGAAGTATTTTGGGAAGTTCCTTTTGTTCTGTTCCCTTGGCTTTCTCCCCTCATTTGCTTGTATTGTCTTTGGAAGGATGTATTTCCTTCATTTGACTAGCAGGGAGGGCTTACACTGCTGAATTCTTTTTGTAGGCAGTTCTACTCTTCAACAGAATTTGCAGATGGAGTAATTGCTGTGCACGCTGCACCAGCTCCCTTTGTTCCTGCCCTGACAGGTTGCTTTTTGGTTGACTTGACTTTGAAGTTTTGAGTTCTCATTTATTAGAAATTTGTTGTGGTTTTTTGACATTATTTCTTGTGTGTTTACGAAGCTTTCCATTCACATTGCCTTCTTGTCACTGCCTTTGCACTGGCTGGTTACAAGAGAGATTTGGGATGTTATAAATAATAAACCAGAACGAGACAGTTCAGTTCAGCAAAGCTCTTGGGAAACTCTTGGCTTTCTTATTACTGCTCATCTTCTTGCTGGTGACACGAGGCAGGGATGGACACACATGGCTAAGGGGATGGCATTGTGCTCTCCTCATGGGTTTTGTCTTGGGGCATGTTTGCGTTGGACAGAGGCTGGCTTGAGTTGTTCAGCTCTTCACACAGGATCATTGTGGAAGCAGTTCATGTCTGTTAGCTGTGAACAGATGGTAATGCATTATTTTTGGCATGGGGAAGGAAAAGGAGACCTCACGTTGCATATGAATAGACATCTCTAGGGCTTGTCCTACCAAAGTGAGGATGCAAAAGTAAAAGGAGAGCGAAGCTTACCTGGTTCTTTGTGCCCTGCAGTGCCCTTCAGTCAGTCCTGACTTTTTCTGTTCCTTCTGGAAATTCTTTAACCTTACAGTGGACACAGACACAGTAGGATTGCTGAGCGTATTTATTCTAGCTTGCCAAAAAGATACTGTTTGCAATTTTTGGAATAAAAATAGAGATGGGTTGGTAGATGGGCCAGCAAGTTGGGTGAGAAATGTAAGGGCTACCCTGACTACAGTAACATATTGTCATATGGGTTTTTATTATCAGTGTGATTGGGACTATGTTGTGTATTGGCCGTTGTTACTGTGGGGAAAAAGACCATTTCTCACAGAGACATGTTGCAGTCCAGGTGTGGGGAAACAGGAGATGCTGCTGTGCTCAGAGGTCAGTGTAATAACTGCTAGAAAAAGCCCATTACAAGCTCACCTGTATCTGGTGTCTGACTGACTGAGAACAGAGGTTGTGGGCAGTTGGGAGGAAGGATCAGAATTTCACTTTAGACATACAGACTCAGTGATGAGAAGCTGAACATTTGCAAGGAGCCAAGAAACAGATTTATCCTTCGCCATAGGAAGCTTCTCAATTCCTCCCTCCCCACACACACCTCCTTTGCCCTATTTCCTGCTATATTTACTCACTATTCAGCCTTCAGTCCAGCTCTCACAATGTGTGGACTGTGATACACATCAAAAATAAACTCCACAAAGCTCCATGGTGAGGAGCAAACCCAGTGGGGTGAAGAAAGAGACCAGGGAATTTGAAATTGGGGCTGTTTAGCTTTTAAGATGAATCTTAGGAGGTGAGTGCAGTCAACAGATGGAGAAAAATCTGAGAAGCTGAGAAACTTCAGGAGTTAATGCATCCTGGATGAGATGTGGCACTACAGGTTCATCATGTAAGCTCCCAACATCATTTTCCAGGCTGAGGAATTAAGGATTCGGGGTAGGGAAGTGGAAAGCTCTTTATAGTCAGTGCAGAGTCCAGCCTGGGCTTTCAGGGATAAGGGATTGCTCTCCAGCACAAAGCCTGGGAGATTCTAAGATGCGGTGCTGCCTGGTTCCTGTACTTCCTTAGTTGTCTGTCTTTTAGTTTGTTTAAATAAAACTTGACTTGTAGCATGAGAGGATTTTTTCTTGGATGCATTTTTAATGAGCTCTTCTGCAGTTGGTAAGATCCAGAGGAAGTTCTTCTGCTCAGTGCTGTTGGTACTTGTCAGAAATTAGTATTTGACAACACTTTGTGATTTTAAAAGCCACTGAAGCACTGATTATATATTTTATTTTTAATTCTGAATGTTTTACAGTGGTAGGTTGGTTTGCTTTGAGTCGCTGCCACTTTTGGCTGTGACTTCTGTGGTTGCAAACATTTTCAGGTCAGTTCAGAGTACTGAAATGCTAAGACACAATTGTACAGGAGTGTCTGTGAAGATCAGCTCTAAGGTTTGCCTTCAGCCTTGTCCTGAGGGAGTGATTATATCAAATCTCACTCTTTGGGCTAAAGGGTGCTGCTGCTATCAACCCTGGTCAAGTTAATCATGCTGCTGTGAGCAGACATGCAAACAAGGGCTGTACTGTGTATAAAGGAGATTTGGCTCTTCTTGTGAAGACCACTTAAATAAAACAGCACTTAGGACATGCAGATTGGTATGTTATCTTTTGACACAAGTATGGTATTGCCTTTTAATTAATTCTCTTGGCTTTAATGTAATGACCACCATAAGGCATTAATATGCTAGTGTAAATAAACACTGTCCCTTTCTAGCTGTGTTAAACTTCTGAACCTGGTGTCCTTGTGAATTCTGTCTGAAAAATTATGATTATTCACCTAAATGACCTCTATAAATAAGCATTCTATATTTTAACAGGTGTGGTTGCCACTGCAGTACAGCTGCTGTACTTAGGCAGAAAAAGGTATTCTATTTTAATGAAGTGCCAGAAAGACACTGCATTTCTTTGCTTGAATTCAATACCTAATTGAAAACCTACAGGAATTTATGTTGTAGTATAAATACTCCATAATACTTAGCAGTAAGTAGGTATCACATGTTATCTTAGTCTGATAAGTATGAGGAAACAAAGCATGCTACCAGCAGCAATGGATCTGGCAAAGCTTGTGGTTTGGTGGTAAAATCTCCAATTTCACACTTTTTCTCAAGTCAAAAGGGACAGAAGTTAGCTGAAATGCCTCTGAGGGGGACAACCCCAAGTATCTCAAAGTTTAAGAGGATTCCATGACTGATCACTAAGTGCAGGGTGGATTTACACTGACACATACTGCTTTTAGAAAACATTTCAAGTTGCAAAACAATATCAGTTCCATGCAGATTTTGTCCACCCATTTTTGGTCTGTGTTTGGCCCAGGTGTGAATTTTGTACAAAATTTGCCTGAAGCTTTTTTTATGGAGTTAAGCACATGTGGTTCAACAGCTGTCACTGGTGCTGCCCAGACAGAGGTGTGTTTGTAACTTGTCCCTTTGCTCTATGATAAATGTGACACTTTGGTTTTCAAGGGGACTTCAGTTGTTTTTAAGAACAAATTAAGCTCATTGTGTCCACTGGCAATGTCAGGAGAGGCAAGGTGCCTAAATCTCTCTCTCACAGGCTCAGGAGCAGAAGTTCTTCACTTTGTTTCCCTATTAGGCAGAGTCAGATTCTCACCTGGCATGTGTTGACACAGGCTCTGAAGTCAGTGAACCTTTTCAGTGATCTCTGGACACAGATGGTTGTCATTACTTCCAGGGGCCACCAGACCTAAGCTCATCAAAGAGTGGAGTGATAAAGATGGTTCATGGTCTCTGGATCCTAAAGATCAACAAGAGTAATGACTGGACCTCCCATGACAATGGGGAACTGTATGGCCCAGAAAAATTCCCCTATGATCTTGTGCTTCCACTGGCACAGCTGGGGGCAGTTGTTTCTTTCTGTAGCAAAAAAGACTTTGAGGTGTTTCTTCTGCAAGTCTGGAAGCAGCAGCTTTGACTTCCTGGCCTGCCTGTAGACCAGCCATGACTTGGTGTGCCTTACAGGGTGCTTTGTTTACCCTGCAGAGACATCTCTGTAGGAGATCTTATGGAAGAAGACTGGAAGGAATCATTGTGCATGGGATTTCCAGGAGATGTTTTCGTTGATCAAAAGCAGCCAACTGTGTTGCAGAGGTGACTTTCTGAAGGCAGGTGCAGAAACACAGATCCATGAGTAGTGACTGCCCTGGAGTTGATGCAAGTCAGCTCCTCTAAGTGCTCTCAGCTGTAGGTGCTAGGACATGAGACAGTGTTTGCAAAAATCTCTGCAGTGTCACTTGGGAGGTTCACGTGCTGCCTCTGAGTACCTGTGCTCTCCAGGAGCCTGGACAGACAGTTACAGCTATTACTTTAATGCTGTGCAAATAGTCTTTGTATTTCAAAGTGGGTTTTAGATTTTAACAACAGCTCTTTCTGCAAGAGCTGATATTTCTCAGTGTTCTTTCAGCATTCAGAAATGTCAGGGCCCTTGGGAAATAGCAGGCCTAATGTACAGTGGTCAGTGCTAATGAAACTTCTAAATATTTCCTCTTGTGTCAGGATGTTGAAATTTCTTTTCTTTTGTTTAACTTGCTTTGTGATTTCCATGCTCTGATTATTTTTTTTTCCCCACCCAGGTTGCTTAATGCATGCCATAACCAGAACACTTGTTTCTCTGTGTAGAAAACATACTGTTTCTGGGGGAGAAATGCAGAACTTATTACCAAAATGCTCGCCTCTTCCTAATTATACTTGGTTTTTATTTTAACTGTTGTCACCCCTGCTGATCATTGTCAGGTGGTCTCAAAACTTGCTTCTTGAAGAGTGAGCTCCTTAGTGTTGGGGAGGGTCATTTAACGCAAACAGAAAAGTAATTCTTTGTAATCCACTGTGAGCTCTGAGTCAGTTTGTGCTTGTGGAACTGCCAGATTGACTTAAAGCTTTCTATTGCTTCTTTTGGGGATTTTGGCAAGGAACATGTCTGGCACGCTGGGCACTCTGTCCTTCCTGTCCAGGAGGCTGATCTTCCTGAGAAATAGACCTTGTTCTATTCTTCTCTACAGCTACTCTCAGCCTGACTTGCTCTTAAACTTGTGGAGACTCTTTCAGAGACCTGGTCACGTTATCCAGAGCCGGCAGCATGGGGGGTAAAGTCATCCTGGGTAGACATCTCCGTGTCCCTCCATTTGGAGTGCTGCTCCTTTCCATGCCTGGGATTCCTGTGAGGGTTTTCACAATGGACAGGTTTCCTTGTTATTGCAGCAAAATGCAAGTCCCAGAGATGGGCCACATTTGCATTCTTTTTGGAAACTTCCAGGATTCAAGGGTGCAAGTGTGTCACTGGTATTGTAAATCCATGTGTCGGTGCTGTGGGATGACTCCTAGCATGAGAATGCCTGCTGTGCAACAAATATGAAATGAAACATGGGCTAAAGTGTCAATGGAGGAGCCCTGAGCACTCACACTGGATGTTGGTACATTAGGGCAGCTGCTGTGTCTGCCTGCTGGAGCAGCGTGAGGTGTTATTTTCATGTGGATCTTGGAATGTTTTCCTGAAGTTGTGTTTCTTCACCCACCTTTATTTCAAACAAGACCCTTGGTAATGGGGATGGAAAGCAATCCTAAGTTTTGAAGTTGGGAAGTTCAGTCTCACAAAGGATGTCTAAGCTGGGTCTATCATGACCCAGCATAAACAGTAACAGCATCATGGCTTCTTTAGTACATTTGGAATTAGTCCTTAAAACTCTTGAATCTATGATTGCTAAAGGAAATTTTCCTGGGCCATTTTATTTACACTACTTAAATCTCCTTATGTATCAGTTCAGAAGTATGAAAAACAAATACACAAATGGTATGGCACCCTACAAAATCTTTTTAGAGAGAGGAATATATTTGTGTATGGAAGCTTAACTGCTCTTTTAAATCCCTGAATAGCTCCTAGAATATTTCTCACTGCCACCTCTTTGAATTGCAAGTGAACAATCTGCATTTTCTGAGATGGAGTGAATCTCTTCTTTCTTTTTATCAGGAAAATATTTCAACATTCTTTCAAGCAAGATGAGCACTGCAGGCAAAGCCTCATCAGGATCCCAGTGATTAACAGTCATTAACAGAAAGCCAGTCATTAACAACCTTTATCGTTGTGTGTTTGCACACTGCTCATTTCTCTATGCTGTAGGACAGCAAGTAGGAAAAGCCCTTTGGTTTGGGACTGAGGCAGCATCACCCTGGCTAGGAGATGTCTCTGTCCCCATTCCTCTCTGTTTCACTGGTCTGTGTGTGACCCTTTGACATTTGCATATGGCAGGAGTCAGAGACAAGACGGAAAAGGATTTAGCCTGAAGGAAAATAGACTCTGCTAAGAAAAGGAGACTTTGAACCTGGGTTATGTGCACACAGTCTCAGGGGTGCTGCTGGCTGGCTCTAGATACCATTAGTGTGACACAGAAATTACGTTCTCTGGCTCATGGCAGAGACAACATAGATGGTCCCTGCCTGAAAGACTGGGAGATCTCTGGCATGGGGAAAAGTTTGTGCAGAAGCAAAATCTTCTGTATGAAAATGAGGTGTTTGAGACAGTAAACAGCATAATTCCTATGGCAGTTTCTAGCTGTCTCTCCTAGAAATACGTATGTTCCTAGGATCGTTTTTTCTTCCTGCTTCCTTCATGGGATGCCATGCTATCCCAGATGTTAGACTTGCTCAGACAGAGACTCGGTGCCTCTCTAACTGTTTTCCTTCAGATAACTCAGAAAGCATCCCTGAAATGTTACTCTGCTGAGATCCCCCTAGGCTTGCTGAAGTCTCAGGAACCATTTTTCTCAGCTCTGAGTCAGAAGTGCCATTCTCTAACTTTTGATCTTTGGCACTTCTTCCCTATATTCTATGGCTTAGAGTTTATTTTAACATTTTCTGCAAGAAAGACTCCATGACATTGTTAGGGTTCACTTAGGTGCGAAGTAACACTGTGTATTACTAGAAGAAAGAGCGGGGGAAAGAAGAGTTGGCATGTTTGCATTACCTGATCTTTTGTCTTAGTACTGCCCAGAGAAACAGAAATGTCTCTGCAAAGAACAAAATCAGGAAGTGTTTTTCTTAGTCTTTTTTTCTGATGTATGTGTGCATATGTGTGCCAACACACCTGGGATCTAGGAGCCTTATTGATCTGTTGGTGATCAATAATTGCTCTGAGCCTACCAGGGTAATTTTTATGTTGCTCTTGCTGAGGACTTTTAAAGATAATCCAGACTTTGCTAATTTTCAGCCTTCTGTGTAAAGGAGGCAGCTGGGAAGATGCATCAAGGGACCACTATCCTTGCTTGGAATCCCCAGCTGGATGGTTCCCTCTGGCTGCTGCTTCCAGGACCAGCTCTTCCTCTTCGCTCCCAGATGCAGCAATGCAGCTGTTTTTGGCAGCCCTCAGGCACTGCTGTATTATGCTAATGCAAGGTCTCTTCTTCTCCATAGTATCCCTATTACATAATATCACGATTTGTCAAAGTGGTGGTGAAAGGAAGTGGAATTGTCCTAGGTTTCCATGTTTGGTGCAGTTGTTTTCCTAGTTTAACATAGATTCAGACAATGTTTTTTTTCCTTAAATTGTGTATTGCTAGTCAATATCATACCTTATACAATAATCATTACAGCAAAACCACAAGGTGAACTATTCCCACCATTTGATGAATTAAGCTGTTCAAGGAATATTTTCCAGAACGTTACAGCATATTAGGAAGGGCTTTGAAGTGATGATAGAGTGCTGCATATTTGAGAGAATGTACTTTCCTTGCATCGGGGCTGCATGCCTGATGGGATTTCTTGACATGGGCATGAGCACAGGAGGAGCACAGCTCAACTTGTATTTGTAGAAGTGCAGCTGCTGCAGGGGATTTGATCCATTACATCTCCACAAATGTGCTTTTCATTTTGTTTCCCACCCAAACTCTTCTTGAGTGGCATTCACTTACTTGCTTGCTCTTTTATTCTGAAGAATAATGGGTTTTGCTTGGAATTTTTGTTTTTTTCAACCAGCCCAAGCCCCTGGGTTAGGGCAGACTCCACTGCAGCAGCAAAGTAGGAAGCCACTCTTCACTGAGAGAAGAGCTGTGATTTATGTTCTCTTTCCTCCTGAGTGGTTCTAGGGATAAAAGAGCTGGATCCTAAAATGACATTATCTGCTGGGAGATATTCCACAGCTCCATGGAATTTTGAGAGTGAGTTAAATCCTTGTGCTGATGCTTGGGTATCTTGTTGCAGCCTTGGAAGTGGCACTGCCTTGATAGGGCTGGAAAGGTCAAACTGGAGATCCATGGAAGGGGGAAGAATTCAAGGCTTTCTTTTTTATTGTCTCATTTCTCACATATTTGATTTAAGCATGAAAAATAGATTCCTTCTTGCTTTAAAGGTCCTCCTGCAAAGCTGTGAGTCCATGAACAAGCTCGAGCACTTTGGCTGATGTATCAGTGAACCTTTCTGGGGATTGAGATGAAACACAAGACCCAAGGACTGTCAGGGAGAGGTGCCCAGGTTGGTGTCCATAATCTGTGCAGGTACCTGTCTGCACCTCAGGTGCCCAGGACCTCTGGTGCATTAAAAGTAAAAGTAACTCAGTTGAAGTCAGAGGCTGAAATGGCTGCTGTGATAGAGGAAAAATGTGTTGGGGGGGAAAAGGAAGGAGTGTAAGGGACAAGAACACTGCTGAAAGAGACTTAAGTTCCTGAGAGATGTGAGAGCAAGTCAGGGTGCTGGATATGAAATTGGCTTCTCTTTTAAACTTGCCCTGGTGTGACTTCTACCATTGCTGAGCTGTGGAGGTTTTACAAATACACCTGGTAACAGCACATATAATACATGTGTTCATTATTTATAATCTGGCAAAGTTCACGTAGTGCTTTTGCATGAATGGTGTTGGTTGATGATTGCGTTGGAAGCTTCTGTGATGACAATTTTAAAGCTTGTACAGCAATAAACACAAATCCTGCAGGGCTGTGCGTTTTAAAGTCCCTATTCTCCAGCTGATCTGATGTTAAAGGACTGAATGTAAACAGCTGTGCAGATTTCTGTAAAGCTACACTGGTTTACATCAACGAGGGTTGTGGCCTAAAATACTTGGGTATGTTTTACACAGTGCATTTGTCCAAAACTATGATGAAAAGTCTCTGCAATGCCAAGAAAATTGTCCCACAAGCAGTGGAGCGCACTCAGTCCATCATTGCCAGTTCGGTCAAGGCTGAATAGCAACCGACAAGCCCCAAAACTGGGTAAATGCCTCTGTAATTTGTCTTGTGACACTGTACTGCCTGCAGCTCTGCCAGGGAAGTGCAAAAATGTGGAGAGAGCCCTGAGCAACCCGTCACAACACAATGCATCCAGCTTCCAAAACTATTGTAACTGGGATGCTGCTCTCCTCGCACATGCCAGCAGCTACAACAGACTAAACAAAACAAAACAAAAGCAACAACCCTCCTCTTTGAAAGAAACAAGGGAGGGGGAAATCGTGTGATTTGGTATTTTGTGAAAGTAGCATAAACATGGCAGTCTGTGCAGCAGGATTGGGAAACAAGGGGCAAGTCTAGATCCATGTAGGCTCCTTGCTTCAGGTCCCAGTTTTCATACATCTCTGACCTGCAAGAACTCAAGGAAGCACAGATTCTCCTTTTGGTCACGTTCTGCAACATGCACTTTATTGTGGCCATACATCCCAACATGGCTTAGGTGAAGTGGAGCAAGAACTGCTCGTGCAGATGGAAAATCTCCATTGGCAGCCATAGGTGAGGTGCTGAATTCACACAGAATGCTCTATACTATGTTATTGTCTTAAGTGTCAAGTGAGGGGAACTCAGCAGAAGGCTGGTTTTGAAGCTTAGGACCTCAGAGTTTTGATGCAGTACAGTTGCTTGCTTTGCTTTGTGTCATGGACACGTAGGGTCACTCCAGGGATCTCCTGAATCTCCAGGGTGCTTTGAGAAACAATGCATCTTTCTGACCATGCCAGCATATAATGTCAAAGATCTTTTCCTGTTGTGCCACATTTCCTCTTTAGTTTTTCCTTTTTTTTTCAGACATGTTATTAAATACAATACTTTTTATTCATATAAAGTAGATTTTTTCTCCCGATAAATACATTCTTCAAACAGAACTTAGTGGCAGAAATTTCCTGAGCAAAAATAAACCACATCTCTGGATTGGAGCTGTGCTAGTGAGAAAACATAGTCCTTTTCATCTTCAAAGCACTGTGCAAACTTTAAATAATGGATTTTTTTTTTTTTAATCACATCTGTGAAGTATGTATTAATGTTCCAGATGAAAGATGGGAACCAAGAAGAGAGGTTAAGCTAAAGTTGTTGGGATGGGAGCCAGCTTTGGATACTCACTGGGCTGCTTGGACCTATAGAATATAAGATATGTAGAATATGAGATTCGTGCTTATTCACACTCTTCCAGTCCACAATCATAGAATATCCTGACTTAGAAGGGACTCACAAGGCTCATCAGTCCAGCTCTGCACAGATACCCCAACAATCCCACCCTGTGCATCCCTGGGAGCAGTGTCCGAATGCTCCTGGAGCTCCTTGGGGCTGTGCCCATTCCCTGGGGAGCCTGTTCAGTGCCCCAGCACCCTCTGGGGGAAGAACCATTTCCTAATGTCCAACCTAAACCTCTCCTGACACAACCTCAGGCCATTCCCTCAGGTCCTGTCCCTGGGCACCAGAGAGGAGAGATCAGTGTCTGCCCCCTAACTTCCTCCTGAGAAGGCTGTAGAAATTATCTAGATCTTAGAAATTATCTAGATGTAATAAAACTTACTAATATTGGTAAAGATTCAATAGGAATAAATTTGTTTAGCCTTATTCAAGTGCCAAGGAGCAGCACTGTTGAACAAATTGTCCTCACTGATTACCTGCTTTTAAATAATTAAGATGAGAAACTTTCTACCAATTGGAAAGAAAGTAAAACACAAAAGTTTCCAGCATGCTTCATGCTGCAGCCCAGGATGATCTGCCCCCTCACCCTGACACACCCAGAATTTTGTTGTGGGCTCTATTCTTATTTTTATGCCACTGGGGAATCTTTTATTGCTTTGGTATGAGATGCTGTGCTGTCCTTTTCTACAGCAAAGATATGAATGTGGCCTTGGTGCTACACTAATGACCAATTTACTGATTTACAAGCACAGACCAGTAAACATGAGCTGTTCCAAGTGTACAAGAACTCGTAATTGATATTAGTTCTTGGCAGAATGTGGAAGTCTAAACATTCCTCATTTCAGTTGCAGCAACCACTGCCGGCAGTGTCCATCCATTACTGCCAGTGCCCTGTGAGTTAGCAGGAGCCGTTCACAAAATGGTTTTAAACATTGAAATGAATGTGTTAAACAGCTGAGAATGTTCTTAGGAGTGGATTAAACCTGGTTGGCTTTGCCATTGGTATTAACTGTTCGCAGGAAGTGTTTCTAGGACAAGAACCTCTTAAGGGTGTCAAAAAATAAAGTGTATTTGGAGTTTTCAGGCTCTGGAGAAATCTCAGCAGTCCATTTAGGAATAGATGTGTGATTTTAGGAATTGCAGCGTGGTGAGTTTATGGTGTCCTGGCAGCTGTTAGGGTGGCTCAGCATGTTGTGATGATAAGGTCTGTTTATTCCAAGCGTGGTAACACAAGCAGCATTGTAACTTAACAGTTTAATTTATTTCGTGACTCATTCTTGCAAATGTTACAAGGCAAATAAGAAGGAAATAGAAAATTAGGATAAGATCTGGGATGTCTGACGTGAGAGATTTTTAGTTCAAATGCTATGCAGATGCCAGGCAAGTACATTTGAACCAAATGAAAAAAAAAGTTGATTTATAGAAGCAACTGTTGTTTATACACAGGTCACCAAAGGAGCACATTATGGAAATTGGCAATAAATTAAGATGAACTGAAAGCAGGAGATGGGATGAAAGGGTGAGCCTACCAGAGTAATTCAAGCACAACCCAGTTGAAAGGTCAGGTTATTGAGTGGTAGCTACTGTTCCCATGAGATCAGGATAGGCAAAGGCAGCCAGATGCTTTCCAGATCCTGTTTTATTGTCAGAAAGACTTTACTTACTAAAGAGCAGGATTTCCATCTGCAGCTTCAAGTGGATGGCTGGGGGTTTAAAATGCAACCCATGGTCTAAAACTGGCTTCAGACATTCCTTGTTTTTATAAAGCACTGCCCACAGCGACAGTGGGGCTTGGCAATCATTGCCCTCAGAACTGTACCATGAACATCCACTGACAGGAGCGAGGGAAGAGGAAGCACTGCCCCTGAGTCTCCCTGGATTCCCCAGGTTTCCAGTGAAATCTGATTTCTTTGGCACTGGAAGACCTGCTGCCATTTGCAGTGGGCTGGGGCTTATGGCAGCTCTGTGGGGAAGTGAGCTTTTGAGAAGTCATGTGTCACTTGGGTTCAGCTGTGCTGTTCAAACCAGGCTGTTCTCTGCCTTTGAGACCTCAGCAAAGCTTTTAATGGGGTGTAAAGAATACTGAATGTTCCTGCCTGCTCAGTCCTGGTTTGTTTTATGTGCAGCTGCTTGAGTGAGTTTGCAGAACTCCAAGTGGAGCATAGGTTTCCATTCTTCAGAGAACGACAGTGTAGAAGTGCCTGGAAAGGTATTCCAAGGTGTGGAAGCTGTGGGATAGCAGGGAGGTTCCCACATAGCATTATGTGTGCATCCCTTGGTCATAAGATTGCACTTCTGTCCACTCAGTCTTTGAATCAATAAGCAGTAAAGGTACTTGAGCATTATAAACAGTGATCACATTTGCCCAAGATATTGTCTGGAAAGTTGTCATCTTTTCTGTTTGTTTTGGTTAAACTCGAAGTCTGATTTGCCATGCAGCCTTCTGTGTTTTGGATTAAATCTTTCAAGCTTACCAGGAATGAACTAGTTGCTAATCTTCAAAGGGAGTCTTCAAAGAAAAAAAAAAGAAATTGCTTCAGGAAATGCTGTTAAACATTGTTTATGTGTCTCTGTTTTTCTCATCTTTTCCCCTGGACAAAAATCAATATTCCTTCCTACTGGTAAGAGGACGTAAAGCTACAGCAGGTGTTGGCTGTCCAGTACATACAGATGCAAAAGGAAAGAGGGCTGACTGTTTGGAATTGATCTTTTCTCAGATTTTCAGAGGAATGTGGTATTATTCTCTATCCATAGGTTGTTTGGTGCTTTGTCCTCTCATAAGTACATGGGAAGCAGCTGAATTTCTTGTGCAGGTAGACTGATTTTATATTTTTGCTTGCTCCTTACAATTCACGTGGAAAGGTTTGTAGAGTATCTCACTACTTTTGGATAAAGGGCTGTGTGTGTTCAAGTGAGAGATTCCAGTGTTGTGTAATGCACACATATTTAAACAAGACCAGTTATTTTAGAACTAAATTAGAAATATTAAGATGTTACTTTATTTAGCATCTCTCTCTTCTGTGCCTGACTTTGAATTGTTGTCCTTGACATGGAATATATAACAATTCCCTAGCTAGCATGCCCTTGCTGCCCAGCTCTGTGGGAGAGCCTGGATCAAGCTGGTGATCCCTGAAAGGTTTTAATAATGTATGAATGGAATTAAACTAAATGTAGGTAAAATTTTGACCTTTTGAATCTGTGAAATTACAGACAGAGGCATCCTGGGAGAGGGGGTTTGATATATAGGTGCCCTGGGGGCAGGGAGGGAGCACTGTCGCTGTGCGGGTGCGATGTTAGGATGCTCTTGACTTATTGCCTTGTCACAATCCAGCCTGGAAAGCCCCACGGGGTGGGAATGGCAGCTCTCCTGCTCCTGTGTGGCACCACAGAGCCTTTGGTTGGGGTTTGAAGGCTGCCCACAGTGGCTGTGGCTGTTGGCAGAGGGAGCAGCTTGGAGACCTCTGGGATGTAGCTGCTCCAGAGGAGGTTTGTCCCTGCAGAGAGTGGATTTTATATCCTGCAGGTTATGTGTGAACCCTGCAAGGGATGGTGTGGGGGGAACAGGGAGACTGGCTTGACTCCCTTTCTTTTCCACCTCTCCCAGCCTGATTTGGAGCTTGGTAGCACATTGCTCCAGAAGGAGGAGGTTGTGGGCTGGTGTGTGTGTGCTCACAAGTTTGTCCTACCTTCTGCTGGCATTTCTTCCTGGGGACACCTGGGATCCAGAGAAGGAAGAAAACTGGGGCCAGTGCAGCCACAGAATGGGGGTTTGGATGAATGGGATGCATCCCAGATGTCACTGATTTAGGGCTCTGCTGTGCCCTTGGAAGGTTAGAGGGTGGTTTTCATTTTTGGTTTCTTTTTTTTTTTCCTCCTCTTGTTTTTTTCCTTTCATGGTTATAAAATATTTTACTGATTTTATAAAAGATGATCACAAAAATTTAGGCTAATAAAAGGACAAAGCTACAAACTAAAGCTTCATCCTGGCAGCCTCTTTGCTACATGAATAAAGATTCTGCAATGTGGCAAGTTGTACAGTAAAATCACACTAAGAAATAGCAGGGAAAACAACTAATACAAATTGATATAAACCTCCAGTTTTAAGAATTAATTCAAATAGAGCAGAAAACAATACATAATTTTCAAGGTGGTGATTGAAAAGGGGTGGAAATACTGGAGGCTTATAATTTTGTGTTCACATAAATCAAATTTAAGTAGTCTCCTCTTGCTGACTATGGAAAAACTATTCCAAATTGTAATTTTGTTGCATGTATTTCCTGTCAATGGTTTTATTAGTTTTTAGATAATATCAAATCTCTAAGGACAGGCCTGAAGCTGGAATAAGTGTAGATTTTCTCTTGCTTAACAAGTTTAAAAGTTAAAAACTTGTTAACCATTTTGATCTCAAAGTAGCAATGCTGGTCCCGAGAAAAATGGACTGGAACGATAAGAATCACAGCAGGGATCTGCTCTCACAAAAGAGACCAGATTTTGTTCTCCATTTGAGCTTACATAAATTCAGATTAACCCCTTAGGAAAGCTCTCCAGGCTGTGTTTGGAGGCACAGCATGGCTTGGGGAAGCAGGAGGTTTTTGGCTTCTGGCTTGGCTTTTGATCAGTGAGGATTTCCTGAGAGGATGTAATTTTGAACAGTGGGCTCCAAGCAGCTGGTAGCAATCATAAGTTATGTTTTAAATATAAGTGACTGGTCTTCATTTGTCCTTGGAGGACTTGAGGAGAGGACAGTGAGAGTTTGATCTCAATCGCAAGCCTGTGATTGAACTGAGTTAGCAAAGGACTTGATGTTTTCACAGAAAACTTGCATAAGCCTGAAAGCTTCTTAGCAACTATTTATAAATTCATCTGTCTCCAAAGTAACTTTGTACCCTCGTACATAGTGCACCTGGCTTCAGAGGAGAGTCAGATTTAGTCTTCAGGAGACTGCCAGCCAAGCAGTTCATCTTTGCTCTACAGGACAGGTCACTGCTGGCAGTCCTTCATTTGGATTTGGGCACTTTTGAGTGCTGTAGCCTTAGACCTGTGCCTTGCCCTTGCTCACCATGCAGGAGCCTGCTAGGGACTAAGAAGCCCTTGTGCTGCAAATGGAAGGAGGACAACCCCTGAGGGGATCTCACTTGGGTGCAGGACCCAGAGGTTGTGATTCTCTGCAGTGTTTCTGTGCATTTATGTGCATTTGCCAAGCTTCTCCATGATAAACAGCTATTCCAATGTTAGCAGGCCTTGACATAGTTACTTCCATGACAAGAGGGAAAAAATATCAGTGTAAGGCAGCTCCATTACATAACAAAGGTTATCTGGAGACACAGATAGTCTAAAAGTCCCCTCTGTTCTTTTCTATTTCCAGGGACAATCAGCTTATTCTCATTTTAAGAGCTTACTATCAGTTCTGACCCATTTAAAATTCACCTGCCAATTGAATTGTATGACAGGACCTGGCTGACCCAGGAACAAAGGGAAATGTTCATATCTTATAATGAACTGCCACAAACCGAGAGCTGAGAAGAAAAAAGGGAAAGAATAGAGTCAGCTCTATGAGAAACAAAACTTTTTTTCACAAGGCAGGGAATAGGAGCTTTCTTACTAAAATATTGTAAGTGGCTTTGCTCTATTATCTGTTAGCAGCTTCACATCCTTGAATCATTTATTCTTTCACAAGAAAGGAAGTTTGCAAGTGGGTGTTTCTCAGTGCATAGGCCCCTTCCCTTCTCTAATGATTATTCTGCCAGCCCACTCCTGCCTTCCACCCCTCTCCGGACAGAGAGCCGAGGGCAGAGGAGAGTCAGTCTGTGTGTGACCTGCTTCTGCAGGACACAGGAGTGACTCTGTCCATCAGAGGGGAAATGCTGGCCACTGGCTGTAGTTCCAAGGATCAGGATTGTTAAATGTGTGGCCGTTTGGAGAAACATCTGCCTTCTAAATTCCATGGCTGCATTTTTCCCATATTTAATGCTGGTTGGGTTTTCTGTTTGCTTTTTGGGATGCTGGTGGTTTATTTTAGACATCTGTGCTTATTAATAATTCATTTCATGTTAATTGTCACATGCATGTTCAGGGATACCTGTTAGGTGATTATCTGATCTGGGACTGGGCTGCTGTGGATTTGGCAATGGGTTTAACTTCAAATTCATTGTTCTGCTTATTCTTTTGCCTATAACAGCTAAAGAAAAGTGAATGCCATCAAAGCCAGTGCATGGTTATTCCCCCATCCCTCCCCAGTGCAGGTGGACTGTTCCCTGTGTGTTCCTTTACCAATTCCCTTTGCTTTCCCAGAGGCAACTAATGGAAAAATGTGCACAGAGACAGCAAATGGAGAAATGATACCACTGAGAAAAGATGCTGGGATTCAAGTTCCCAATGCCAAGGACTGTAGGACAGTCATTAGAAGAACATCATTTCTAACAGTAGTAATTTGAGGTTCTTTGCTTCTTTAGGCTTCCTGAGGGGTTAGGGTCTTTTTATTCCCATCTTCTGCTTTTGGAAAGACAAGCAGTTGGTGACAGATGAGATGAACCAGATCACACAAGTTCTCCTTAAGGGCTGCTCATTATAGCTGTCACATGGTAGGGAAGGCTGAAGAACTTTTTATGCCCTTCTTATTTTTCTTTTCAGAATGAAGATTTTAATTGTTTCTGTTAAGTCTCACTATTATTTGCCAGTTTGATGGGTTTGTACATCAATTGTAATTGGTACTGAAGTTGATCATGTTCTTACCACTGGCTTATAAGCAGGGCCAATCACAGCTCTATCCCACTTCCAGGGGGGTTAAAAGTGCCTTTGGTTTGTGCATGTGCAGCATCTTCCTCCCAAGGTGTGAAGCAGGATGTCCTGGAAAAATTCTGCCTTCTCCCATCTCAAAACTATCAGAGCAGGGCATGGCCTTTAGGGAATGGCTGGTGAGCAGGCAGCATTTTTAATGCACAGCCATGAAGAGGGTTCTCCTGATTTTTTACAATAAACTCTTCTGGGATTTCTTCAGTTGCTCCCAGCTGGGCAAGGAAAGGTCAAATAATGGTTGCATCCCACGTCATCTTCTGTGGAATGATCAATGTCTGAAGTGATTGTGGCTGCACAGAGAGTCCCACTGAGCAAATTCTCATACTCTAACAGAGGCTCCTGTCTGATTAAGTTAAAGTCATACAGACTTTCCAACAGTGATTTTACCTGGCAGGAGAATGAGACTTTTTACTTCTAAGCTGGTAGGATGGACTTCACCTTAGCAAACGAAAAGATGGAATAAAGTGGTCAGGCTCACATTGCCTTGCTTTTGGCTCTGGGCAGTTGAGCTGTTGCACTTGATACCTTAATCAGTAAATCCTCTTGTAGCCAAGCCCTTGATAAAGTGTCACTGTAAGAAGGGAAAATAAAGGGGTGTGAACACTTCAGCAGCTTCCAAGCAGCTATGTGAGCTGTGGACAGCAGGACTTCCCTGCTGGCTTTCATTTGTGGGGGAGAGCTGCAAAGCCTGAGGGTCCAGACCTCCAGGGATCTTTCAAGTGTCTTGTTGGAGGAACATGGAGCCTAATAATCAATTTTTAACAAATAAAAACTTAAGTGGCTGTTAATGCTCTGATAGCTGAATGGCTTATTCACTTTCTGTCATTCTCTTTGCCCCACTGCTTGCTCTTGAGGGATCTGGTTTAGGGTGCTCTCCTGAAAATGCAGGGCTTTGGGGGTTTTTGTAACAGTCTGTATGAAGATAGGCCACCTGGAGAGGAAGGAATTTGCTTGGAACACTCCTGGCTCTTGCCAGGTGAAGTTACCTCCTGATGGAAGCATAAAATCAAGGGCACCACTGGTCTCCTCCTGAAGAACTGGCTCTGACTGTCCTGGTTGTCAAGTGTTTAGGACTTTCCACTAAAAAATGTTCTGAAAGGATGAAAAAACCTACTGTGTGTTACTCAGCTTTAATAGGGACTGCAGCTTTTGGCCTTTCCCACCCCTCCCTTGTTCTCAGGTTTCAGTCTCTGAGCTTGTCACGGATCTTAAAATTCTTAGTTCTGTTGCCTAAATCCTTATAGTTACTCTTGCTGAAGCTATTTGCTGATGTAATTTTTCAGGGCAGTAATGTAAGTACTGCTGTGCTCGGTTTATCAGCATTTTTTTCAAAACAATTTGTGCATCCAGAGCATTTCTTTAACACAGTTTTAAAAATGCCTCACACATCAGTGCCAAAGGCAAAATAAGGTATGTTTCTTTCTTTTTTTCCTTGTTTTTCCTTTTTTTTTAATGAAGCTGTTGGAAATAAGGAAATTGCAATGCACAGCTCTAGAGTTGTTTATAACCAGTGTCTCTTGGCACCCAGAGCTGCCTGGCTTTCTTACATGTAAAGTTTTGCCCCAACATCGGCCCTAATTTATAGTTGATATCCAGGACAAGGAGAAGTCAGAGAAAAAGTGATGTTTCCTAGGGAATGAGAAGCCCTCGCCTGGCACTCATGAATTACAAGGCTGAACTTTTTAATGTGTCTCTCCTCCTCCTTTTGCTCGGTTTTGTTGCTGCCTCCAGTAACATTTTTCCTGACTATAGTTCCATTGACTCCTGTGATAGTTTAATAGTTTCTGCTGTTTACACAGTTGTCACTTAAATTGTTGTGATTTAAATTTGCATGCAGGGTTGGTAAGTGCTCAGAGTTTACGGTGCTACCCCAAAGGTAATTTGTATTCTGGGTGCTGGAGTTGTCTTGGTAACACTTAGGTGACTGGAAACCATTTGCAGAGGGGAAGTTTAATTCTGATTGCTCACCGGTCCCAGTCCTGGGGATCCAGTCCAGGCTGGATGGTGTTTGGTTGTGACAAAACCTTCTAACTTTAACCTTGTGGCCAAGATCTTCATAGGGTCTTACCTGTGCTGCTATTTAGAGAAGACTTTGGAGGAACATCTGAAAATTATTATTCTCCTTGTACATTCATTTCTGACATATTGAGATATGGAGGATGCTGTTCCTTCTGCTGGAGGCAGAATTCTTATCTCTGAAACTCAGTTTTCAGTTCTGTTGCCACTTTTTAATTTCTGGAGGGTATTGATTAGCAGGGGCTATGGGTCACTTGCTGCACTGCCAATATCTATGTTGTAACAGATTTAAAAGATAAAAAAGATAATTTAAAAAACCCAAAATTCTGTTGACTTAAAACTGTACACACAGATTAATGGTTTTAGTATATGTTAATGCTGGGTACCCAGAAAATTACTGAAGTATTGCAGGTTTAGAACTCCATACTCTAGTGGTCAGGCATTTACAGACTCCTGTTTTGAATGGTCTAAAGTAGTATTGCTGATTTTTTATTGCTGAAGGGTGTCTGGTATTTCATTCTGGCTGCCCTGGAGGGAAAGCATTGGTACTTTATCACCTGCAGGGACCCAGTAGAGAAAAGCAAGAAAGCATAATGAAACAGTAATCTCAGAGACATTTTCATGGTCACTATCTCCTATAAATCCATTCATAGCTCTTCTTATGAAAAGCACAGTGACAAAAGACTTAATCAGGAGACAAATGTTGATGCAGTGTCCTGAGTTTCTGGGTTTTCTGCAGCAAAAAATACCTCTTCTGTAGTACATTTAAATCTGGACTGAAATAATACCTGTGCATTACTGCAATACATCTTGATGAAAGAGGCTTTTAGAACTAATCTGAATTGGTGTAGCTACAGTGACTTCAGAGCAGACAAGCAATTTCTCACACCAGCTGAGGGCAAGGGTGCACGTTGGGTATTTGGAATTACAGACTGAAATCTGTGGAGGTGTTTCTGCATCATGGAGAAATGCTTTCTCCACTTCTTGCTTTCCTTCCTTTTGTGAATGAATCACAGCAGAAAAAAAGCCAAAATCCACTTTTATGTTGCTGGAAAAAGGCTATTAGGCTTGGATAGTGGTTTATTTTCATAAAGTCTTCTCCTTTTTATATCTCTGGATGGTTTCCATAAGTTTTACATAGATTAGTTACTTGTCCTCATGGAAAAAAAAAGGCAAGAAACACATGGTGGGGGGGTGGGGGAAAGTAATAATTATTGGGAGGATTATAGCTATGGATGTCTTGAACTTATGGTCCTTGATCTTCCAGCAGCGTTCATGTGGGACTCCATGAGCAGTAAAAAGTTCACGGTTCCATAAAAATTTATGTTCCCTTTATTCTCGTAAAACACAAGTAATCACAGAATAGTTTGGGTTGAAAGAGACCTTTAAAGGTCATCTAGTCCAACCCCCTGCCAGGGGCAGGGATGTCTTCCACTAGATCAGGTTGCTCAGATTCCTGTCCAACCTGACTTTGAATGTTTCCAGTGATGGGGCATTCACCACCTCTCTGAGCAATGTATGCCAGTGTTTTGCAACAATGTAAAAAATATCTTCTTGATATCCTTCTGTATTCCTTATATCTTACATACTATATAAAAATTTCTTATTTTTTAGACGTGTATCTAAATGCATGCTCCTTTGGATGCAGCCCAGGACATGTTTGGTTTCTGGGCTGTGAGTGCACATCTCCAGGTCGTGTCCAGCCTCTCATCCACCCTGATAGGGCTGCTCTCAGTCCTTCTCAAATACTCTTGGAAATCTGTTCAAAGACACAGGAGACTTCGTTATGCTTGTCAGTCATACTTTATAAGGTTATGTTTTAAGATGCTTTTTTCTTGCAAAGTCACGGGAATTGCTGATGAGCGTGACTGCTTAATAGTGGAGTAAAAAGAGAAACTCCTGAAAGCAGAGAAATCTCTCTGCAGCTAATGCTGTGGTACAGGGATTGTACTGGTGGTACAGGGAATCCCTGTGCTGTGACACAGGGATTGCTTATTAAACTACACCTTCTCTGGGTTTGCTTTGGGATTGTTTCCCCACAGAGTGCTAACGGAGGCAGGCTGCTCCATCCACATGGCTTTGTTGCATTTGGCTGGAAGAGGCTTGGTTTCTTAAATCGGGGGAAAACTCAATTCATCAACATCTCCTACCACAAAGGGGGAGGGTTGTTTGTGTTTAAAGGCAGCAGGCAAATTGGTTTCTCTTTGTCTTGGCCTTCCTGTGCTATTGTCTTGCTACTCCTCCATCTCCAGTGAGAGACTCACAGGTCCTTTGTTGCCTCCTGCTCATTTCCATGGCAGCCGATCCCAGCGTGGCAGGCCCAGGCCAAACAGCACCGCGTGGATGAGCCGCGGGGAAGGAAACGGCCGAGTGTGGGAGCAGGGAGAGCAGGAGCAAGAATAAGCCTGTCACTAGGACTGGCTGTACATAATTGCATAAATTCCATCAAGTGCATCCCATGGTTTCAAGCCCCTGGAAGCTGTAAATAATGTGTTTTAATTAATGGGTTGCCAGGAGCTTTAAAGGAAATCAGATTGGACCGAGGGCTGCAGAATTCGGCAGCTGTGGTGGCTGGAGCGTTCGAGCCATTTGACTAACTGCTGGTTGTTCATTTTATTTTAATTAAATGACTTGCAGAGCTGAAAGCTCCTGCTGTCCTCACCTGGGTGCTGTTGAAATCCATGCAGTATGGAGCTGGGGAATTGGGCAGAACTGGTTGACAATAGCAGCAGAGACTGTCTGAAGACTGTGCAGGGCTGTTAAAACTTCGAAGTCATGCAAACCACAGCATTTCCTGTATTGTATTTCTTTGTGTGATCCTCGTGGTTTGTGTTTTATGTTTTCTGTGTGAGTGGTGGTCACCAAGAAGCTTCTCATTTCTACCCTGTGTTAGCTGAGCTTTAGGGCTGGCAGTGAGAAAGGAGCAGTTGCTCTTTGCAAACGTGTAAAGTCCTGCGGAGTGACGTGTGCTGTATGCGTGATTCATGTAGCATTTGGTAACACACTGAGCTGCAGAAAGGAGCAGAATGAGCAGTGTAAGGGCCACTGAAGAGGAGTTTTTAATGCCTTTTCCTGTCAGTATCTCCCAGCACAACCAGGGTTAGGGATTGACTGCCTGCCTCATTTTCTCTCAGTGTGCACTGAGGTTAGTGGTGCTACCCTGTGGCATGGAGATGTGGTGGAGAGGAGGTGTCAAAGATGGAGCTATGCCAGTGGAAGTGGGAGCACAGGGGTACCTCAGATGGATATATAAAAGGGGATTGTCAATCCCTAGTGGGGTCCATCTTACCAACAATCTGCCTGCTGCTCCCCCGACCTTGGATCACAGCAACTGGAGAGTAAGGGGAAATGTGCCCACTAAGAATGTTGACATGGTTCCACCATCTGCTTCTACTGTATTAACTTTCCTGACTAATTGCATGTGTGATGCTGTGCCACATGGTAGCTTTGTTCTTTACATCAAAAGACAAAGCTTCCTTGTGTTTCCTGTGGACCTTTGAACCACACTTGCCATTGAATGCCCTGTCAGTGTGACACAGTAGCTGTTGATGTCTTCTTGCCTTGATGATTAGAGAGCTCCGAATAAGTGATCTTGGTCATACTTGTTAATAGGTTAAAGGGTATGGTTGCATGCATCATAATTTCCATGTTGTGCCAATTCAATTCTCATCCCCAGGGTACAAGCATTTAATATTGCAATGCACAAAAGCATTTGACAGCACACGGTGATGGGTGAAGAGGTTCGTGCTTGAATCGGGGAGCTGCGTGACCGATGGCCAGCTCTTAACCTGAGCGCTTGCCTTAATGCAATGCAGGAGCCCAGCCGCTCGTGCTTCCTGGCAGAATATTAACAGACATTTGTTTGGCGCTGTTCCGCCGCAACAGACTTGGATCAGAGGATGAACCTGCTGTTCAGTCTGAAACGATGCTGGCTTTGGAGACGGGCCTGAAAATGCTTTTGTGTGCGATCCCTTACAATTCCCAGGGCTCTGATTCAGTGGTCTTAAAAGGGAAGATTCCTGGCAAATTAGTCATTGGACGCAATTAATGTCTTCTTTACAGAGCAGCTAACAGAGCTGTAGAAAAGGTGTCTTCACAGGTGCATGCACAGGGACAGCTGTGGCACTGGTCTGTCTAAAGATCATTAACAGCCAGGGTATATTTTTTTTCTTTTAATTCTCTTGGACATTCCCAGTGTGTTGCAACCCGGTTAATTTACTTTAGGTTCTTTTAGCATAGCTATTGGTGTGATATAAGAATGCTTTCAGTAGCGTTTCTTACAGCATACGGGGTTTCTATGGTTTTTTTGGTTTTGTGGCATTCCAATTGTTACTTTCCATTTTCCATTTCTATTTTTGGTGTCTGAAGGAGTTACATACTTCCGGACTATGAATGTAGGTCCAGAAAGGGGAACTTTCTAAAATAACCCTAGGAAAAAATTTTTACTTTAAAAGTGCCATCATTTTGTTAATAACAAAGTAAATGGGAAAAGGGAACAAAGCTGAAAACACTAGATATAAGTCTTTAGAAAAATCTCTGTTCCTTTTATTGTTATTGACTCTTTATTCTTCCAAGACACTTCAGTGGGTATTTTAATTGTAATATTTTAGCCTCCCAGAAAGTAAACCATGGCACATGGGTTTTTTTCTTAACCATATAGAGCATTTATTGCATGTTTTACTCTGCAACTTATTGATTAAAGTAGGAACGGAAGACAAAGAACAAACATTGATCCAACATTAAGCAACTGGACTATGTATAAATTGAAAACAAATGCAGTGCTGCTTCTAATAAAAAATGCATAAATGCAGCAGAACCAAGCAAAATAACAGCTTCATTCTCCCTGCTGTTGGCTGCCAAACAGAATGCTCAGGTGTGTTGTTCTACATGTAATTCCTTAACTGGGAGCACAAACCCTCATTGCCTTTCCCTACTGTCCACCCACATGGATTTGTTTATTGAACCAGCAGTACCTCCTCAGGCACCCCAGATCTGTTACACTTCTTGTGTCCCCTCTCCCTGTTTCCTACCCACACAAGGCATCCTTTTGCCACTGCATGGATTGAGTCTTCAAGTCTCTGATTTAGGCTGTTGATCCTGACTCTTGACAAGCCTTTGTTTTTTTTGTTTTTTTCCCCCTTTCTTTGTTTTCCTAGGAATTGGGAGCTTTGCATTGACTTCTGTCAGGTTTCCAGCATGTTGTTAGATCTGTGTAATTTATATGACAGGTCAAAGATACTTGTGCTGTTAGTAATTACCACATTTTTGGAAATGTGTAATTCTTGTGCATAGGAATGTCCTGCACGTGTGTTTTAGTGTGCTTACAAACACAGAGCTCGCAGGTGTAAATATCAGGTTACTGTTTTTCCACACAGTTGTAAGGAACAGTATGCAGCCTGGACCCAGGCCAAGTTCTGCAAGACAGAGTTTAAACAATATTTGTTTCTCTTTGGCTGTTTTTAAGGCTGATTTGCAGAGGAAGTGACTTTGCCTGCAGTTCTGGGGGCCCCCAGTATGTAATGGTAATGCTTTGCTCTCAGTGGCAAAGGTGGCTCCTGAAATTGCTGCTGCTTCCCCGCAGATGTTTTGTGCTCTCACAGCCCATGTTGGCCCACCAAGCTGAGCCACAAAGCACACACAGCTGTGCTAGGCCAAACCCTAAAGAGCAGAGACAAATGTGCAGCCAGGGGTTGAGGCTTGCCAGAAATGCCTGACGCTGTTTTGAACCCCAGATCACGCAGCTGCAGTGAAAGCGTGACAGGGAGTTCACCATAGGTGGCTCTGTGCAGGGTTTAGGGCCCCTGGGTTTACCTCCTGCGTGCAAACTTGGTGTGAAATTCTGCTAGAGGTGCCATGTTGTGCTTTGGTGCACTTTAACCTCCCAGTGTGTACACTAAATTCAGACAACAAGAGCTTAAAGTCTGTATCCAAGCTGTGAAAGGCAAATTCTGCACATGTAAAACTCCAGTGTTGTAATGTTTCAATGTGACAGCATGAGCCAGGTAAGAAAAAGTGGCAGTTCAGGCTTCAGGGGTATTCTTTGCTATCCTCTCCACTGGTCTGGGAGGTTTTCTTACCACCATCTATGAAAAAGGAATCATAGTTAAATACATCAAATAGAGCAGAGAGCAGTGACAATATAGGGAGGCCTTCATTTTCCTTATATCTCACTCAGTGAAAGGATATCTGTTTGAATGTCTTTGTCTCTTTTCTCTATCTTGCTCACGTGCCTTAGTCTCATTTTTCTCATTTTCTGAATAACTGAAGGCAATTTTATCCATCAAGTATGGCTGTTCTCTTTCCTTGGTACCTGTCTGATAAGATATTGGCATATGTGTAGGTGGGAACCAAAATTGCTCCATCAACTCAACCACTTCTGCTTTTCTGTCTTACTATATTTTCTCTCAGAAATAGCTTTCAGTCTGTTTTGTCCTCAGGAAACCTGGCTTTTGTCACTGGGGGTTTGGCTCAGGGCACCAGGGACTTTTGTCATCGGGGGCTTTGACTTAGGCTGAGGGTTATAAAACCTGTACTGAAAACAGACATCAGAGGGTGTCATAAAAGCATATGAGACCAATTTTGCACAGAGACCACTGAAACAAGTGATTATTCATAGACTTTGGTGATGTTTCATCAGGGTGGAATATGGCCCCTAGTGTTCAATTCCCAGAAACAGAAAGACGGAATAATACTAAGTGCCTCTTGAGGAATTTGTGGACATCCTTCATTGTGAAATAACATACATGTAGTTGCCACCCCAAGAGCTTCTGTCTTGCAACAATGTCTTGCTTGTTAAGAGAAGGCAAAACAAAACCCAGAGAGACAGACAAAGCTGGCAATTCTGTCAGGAAAAGTCAGTGTGGATGAGCTTCAGTCAAAGAAATATTTAGAAACAAACTGGAAAGTCGGAGCATACCAAATCCTTTGAAAAGGTCATGACTGCAGCAATATGGAGTTCTGGAAACACGTTCAGCTTCCACAGCAGAGCGATGGCTGCTCTTTTCCGCACAGAGGAAATCTTGACTTGAGCGTAAGATACGGCGACCGCGCCATCAAACGTGGCAGAAAGACGTGGGCAGGCCCTTGGCTATGCCCCAGATCTGCTGCATGAGTTCTGGCATCTCATTTAATGTCTCTGTGCCCATGTACCTGTAAGGGAGGACATGACTTGTGCATTTTCAAGTTCTCACATCTCTTAAGGGGAGCAAGTTTGCTTATAGCCCTTTCATTCAGTGCTACCTTATATAACCTTTGTTGTAAGAAAAATTCCATTTACTGAAGGCAAACCTTGTCTATGCACTTGGCAGCCTTCTTGTCACTGTTGCTGCTGGATGAGGAAGAGCCTCGGTGAGATGTTGTCAGTGGCATGTTTTGACACTGAGTGGTGGGTGGTTTTTCACACCTGCTGTGCAGTGTCACACAACAGTGAGGCTGATTGGTAGCATCCAGAGGTGACTGCAGGCTGGACAGGGCTGTCAGCCTATTTCTGAGTAAAGCTGGACTGTATTTCAGATGCTGGGAGGAAAATCTGTCCCTTTTTCCCCCTTCCTCTGCAGAAGGACATGATTTTCCAGTGTACAAGGACAGTGTGGGAGAAACCGGTTGGTTTTCTGGTGGGTTTGTTTGTTGTTTTTTTAAATTCCAGGGACTTAAACATTGAGGCGATGGGGGTTCCTGGACAATAAAAATGAGGAAATTGTCACACAACCTAGGTTTGTACAGATTAAAAGATGACTGATGCCTTATAGTGGATTTTTTAAAAATGGAGAAAGCTGAGGGAAGAAGGGAGGGAGCAGATGTTGGAGGGAGCCTTGCCTGAAGGAGTGTGGGGCACATTCCTCTGAAGTGAGTGAGGCAGCACTTGAGCTTTCTGCCTGGGCTGTTCCCAGATGCGAAGCTCCCTTGGACAAAGCCCCAGAGCCCTGACTAAGCCTTCAAACTTGCAAGGAGAAGTTGTCCTGAATACCAAGCAGTATGTTTGACAGACCTCTATCGCCCTCGAAGGAGCATGCCATTCCAAGTGGACATTTTTGTCCTTGATGTCTCTTCTGGGAAGAAGAGAAATCCTGCTTTTCCTATTGGTGAAACATGGTTTGTAGGGACAAATGCTGCATGCATTATCTAATGCAACTTGTAGATTTGGTAAAAAACAGAGCAACCTTTGAGCATATAGGCCTTCTTAAAGACTGAAATGACAACAGCAACCTGAGGAAAGGTTGGGGAAAAATACTGTTCAGTTTTACCTTGATTTATGTGAATAAATGTAGGAAAGAAGGCCTGTGTTTGTTAGCTGAAGTCACTTTAATTTCATGCATGAAAACAGAATGTTGTTTCAGAGCTCTGCTTTTCATAGGTTTCAATTAGGTTCTGCCATTTTCCTTACACTGAATTCAATATTAAACATGAAAATGTATTTAAATAATTCTAAATAGGAGGTTTATACATATTACCATTTAAAATGCACAAAAGTGAGCACCTTTGATACTAATGAAAAATCACAGGTGACATCTCTTTTTCTTCTTTTAAAGTCATTGGTTTGATTTGATTGATCTGAGGGGTGTCAGGCTCAGCAGCTACATGTTTTGGTGAGTTGAGCAGCAGCTTCAGGCAGCCCCAGAGCCTCTGACTGGGCTTCTGTCAATGGGGTGTTGTTTTCTGTGGCTGTTTCAGGGGTTCTTGGGGAGAAGTTTCTTTAGAATCTGTTTCATGTAGAGTATCAAAGGGACCATGGTCTGTGCCTGAGCACTAGCTCTTTGAGGGGATCTGATTAATCTTGCTTTATAAAAGTAATTGCCTGCTGAGATGGCAGCGTCAAAAGAAGTGGCCAGATTCAGAGAATGGTTAAATATTCCCTTTCATTACTTCAAGGTGTCCTTAGTTGTTTGAAAATTAAAAAGACCTGACGATCCACATCCACTAGAATTTTCTGCTGTTTTGACTCTCGGGTCTTCTCTGTTGCCATCTTGTAGCTCCAAACCAGCACATTCCTGGGATTCCCATGCCTAGGCTTTGGCAGCAGTGGCCATGGCAGAGGTGCTGTGAGGTGCCAGGCTCCCAGCACAAGGTGTCTGGATGCCTAAAGCAAGGAATGCAGCTCTGTGTGCCCACCTGCTGGGAAAAGGAAACCGCTCCAGGGTGGGTTGTCCCACACTCCCTGTGATGCTTCCTCCTTTGCAAAATCAACAGCAGGAACTGAGAGGACTCGGGCTGCAGATGTAAGTTAGGATTTTCCAATCTCCTTAAGACAACTAAGACATCCTTTGGGTATAAAACCTGATCAAAGGATTGGGGATCAATAGCACAGATTTTTTTTGAAGGGCAGGGATGCTGTGGTTAGGGCTCAGTCTCCTGCTCCAAGTGTTTTCTGAGTTTGGGAGTATATATCAAGTTGGTGGTGAACATAACTTTAAATTAAAAGTTGTTTAAAAATTGTTTTCTTCTGTTGCTGGGAATTTCTGTTTGGGAGTGGCATTTGCACTGAACTGGTGGTTGTGTTTGTGATTCAGGAGCTGACTGAGGTTATAAACTGAAAACAGCTGTTTGCTGTCGAGTTTTGTGTGGCCCAGAAGCTCTCTCGAGCTGAATCATGAACACAGGCCTTACCTTTCTCTGGGAAGCAGAAAACCTCGTTGGGCCAAGCTGGGGTGTGTTTTGTTCTTTGTGAGACTGGATTGATGGAGGTCCTTAGGAGGTGCAGAGTGACCCATAATGATGATGTGTTTTGTTCTGGGAGGAGCCAGCTGGTGTCCCATTACCCACCGAGCTGTGGTTGGCACCTCTCAGGGCAGACTGTGGGCTGTGTTTAAGCTCCTGAACTTGTGCAAGGCTGCTTCTTTTCTTATATGGAGCCTTGTCAGCGGCTCTGATAAGCCACTGATTATCATTGTTATCAACTTATCATTGAAGTTTCCCAGCGTGAAATGATGCCCTGTTTTATGAATTTCGATGTGTCTGGCCTACCATCATCTCCCCATTATCACGTCCTACAGGGTGAGCTATTTTATTGCTGCAGAAGGATCACAGCAGAACTTCCATTGTAAGCTTTTTTACTTTATTTTGTTACATTTTTACAGCAGCTTGGGTGAAACTGTTTTCTGCAAGAAGACTGAATATTGGCTGCAAATGAGAGCAGATACACAGTTTGATGGGAAGTCTGGTGTTGATTCAGAAGTTAAAATAGGAGCAGGATCTGCGTAAAGGAATGAGGGTAGTGGAATGAATTAAACCACTTCTCAATAAATTTGGTGTGTGGGGTTTTTAATCACTAATTGCCACCTTCCCTCTGCCATAAACCCACTTTAGGATGAGATGGAGCCTGGGCAGCCCTGGCTGACTGGCAGCACATGGAGCAGATCAGCCCTGTAGTCGCTTTCTGCTCTTATCTCCCTCTGTGGAGCTGAGATTTTGATTGTTCTCTATTCAGATCCCAATTTTATGAAACTTGTGGGGTTAGGCTTATTTTCTACATCTTTCCCATCTTTTAGAATTGGTGGAAGTTGGCCTACAGTTACTGAGGGGGAAAAATGGGAGGGGGCACATTTTGCAGGGTCTTTGTGGGTTAACACTCAAGGATGCTCTCATTGGCTTGGTTTTTTGTCTGGATACACAACCCAGAGTTTGAACAAAACCCTTTGTCTAAAGGTCCTGGGCTTAGAGTGTTATTACTATATAGGGTTCATTCTCTTATGGGGAAAGAAACAAACCCTTATTTTCAAGTGTCCTTTACAGGCAAGTTGTAATAAGAAAATATGCTTTTTTTATGTGCTTTTACATTACTGCTGCTGTTGAACAGCTGCATAGAACTGTTGATGATAAGAGAGAGGAAATATGGTCATTCTGCTTTTCAGCTGTTGGTTTGGGGAAATCAGGAGTAGCAAGAAATGAAACTATTTTAGAGTTGAGTACTGCTTAATATTACAGATGTGCAAAATAGGAAAAAACAAGTCATGAATTGGAAATTGAATCATGAGAGGCCTGGTGTCTTATAAGGAGTAACTGAAAAGATGTACCTGCCTTGTAAGGTCTCTAAAACTGAGGCAAAAGTTGAGTGAGGTTAAATGAAGTGACTGAGGGCAGTGGGAGGATGTTAAGTTTTATTAGAAAGAGGAAGAAAGAATAAGTCCTGGACTTTTCCATTAGATTCAGATACCTTGGTTGGTAGGGTCAGGAAACTGGTCTTTCAGAAGTAGGTATTTTTGGAAGTTGGAAGTCACATTTATATCATCCAGTTCCTGCTCCTAGCCAGTACAAGGCTTGTTCCTTTCAGTGTATATTTATTCCCTCCAGTCTAATTCAACATGTCCCCAGTCACTGCTTTTCCATGAATTTACTCTATAAATGCTCGTGTTCTAAACCACTCTCCCTGGGTTGGCTGCTTTTAATTTGCTGCAGGGATGACCCCTGAATCCTTACTTGCAGTTCAGGATAAGAGGTATCAGTAATGGAACGGAAAAGGACATTTTGGAAAATGAGAGGCCATGTTTGGTTTGATGAAGTTTTATTTAAAGTTCAGCATGTTAGGGTATTTTTCTGTCACTGCTGGGTAAAGCTGAAACCTTCTTTCCCTCTTCCCTTGCCTTTCTTTCTGGGAGAAGAGAAGCAGGAGTGACTGACTTTAACTAAGGCCTCCTTTGGGGAGCTGAGTCCCATGGTCGCACAGGCGCTGGCAGAGTTTCTGACAGATCTGTCCACCTGCACATGTGGGAAAGGAAAAGCAAGAGCTAAAGGCAAATGAAGCAAGAGTCAAAAGAGAGGCAGCCCCTTTGGTGTCACTGGTGTATCCGAGCAGGGGAGGAGATGAAAGGCTCTGTGCACGCTTCAGGAGCTGTCTCTCTTCTCATTCCAGGTATCGGTTTGCCCCCTGAGGAGCACAGGCTCAGGGATGCTGTAACTACTCACTCTTGTTTGTTTATGTTCATTTGGAAGAGACGTGAGCAGAGCTGCCTGGGCTGCTTACGGCAAAGGAAATGGATCTCAGGGGGACAATTAATTTTGCTTGACTATTTCCGAGCCAGGTGAAACCATAAAATGAACCTGTGTCCTCCCCATTGTCTAAAAGGGATGTATTTATTTATTTTACATTTTAATGCACCACTGGCGATTTATGGTGTGAGGCTCAATGAATTATTGATAGAGGGAAGGTGTATAACATGGGAGATTAATAAAAAGGGTTATCAGACTTCAAAAAGAAAAAGGAAGGAAAAGACAGAAAGCTGATATTTTAATTAACTGCTCCCTGCCTGCATTGTGATCCCAGAGACATGAGGATTGAGTGCCAGAAGGTAAATCTGGTTGGAAATAAAGTGATTCCAGTCTTTTATTAGAGGTGAGAAATGAGACAGTGCTTCAGTATTCTTGCAGTTTGCATAATCTGAGTTGCTGTTTGCAACAAAAAGTGGTGTTACTGGAATTGAGACAGTCTGCAGAGCTCTGACCCAGTGCTGGAGAGTAATAATAATAAAAAATAATAGCAAATAAAAGATGGTATTTAAAATAGATAACAAAAAAAAAATAGCAGAAGTAAATATTAAGAATCATAAAAAGGTTTGAGTTCCCCCCTCTCTTAATCCTGTTCCTTGAAGAGATTAGACAGTTTAGATTCAAAGAAAGGACCAAACACTTTTGTATCCTGCTGATTTATGTCATGGGACTGTTGGACCTTCAGGGGGGTGTGGGGACACGATGACACTTCTGGATTCGGCCACTGCTGGTGAGTTGTTGGGAGGTTGTTCCCAGCTTCATTTTGCCGAAGGGAGGGAGCACATGAACACCTTCCAAGGCACTCCCCGGGACTGGCAGCAACTCTTTGCTGCCCCTGCTGTGAGCCCTGGCAAGGAACTGATTGTGGTGCATGAGGAGGAGCGGTGGCAGGGAAGGAACAAAGCCCTGGGTGCCACCATCTGCTGGGAGCAGGTTGGCTGTGCCAAGGGAGTGCCCGTGCCACTCCTCCCTGGGGTTGGCGCCTCGCTCCTGAGTCCCTGTGTCCCGGAAATACATCGGACTGTGAGACCGATGGCAAAAGGAGAGGTTTGTTTGGAGGCACAATAGTAGTTTTATTGCTATTCCAATCTCTAGAGAATAAGTTAAAGGACAGTTTTGCTGTGGAAAGCAAGATATTAGGGCATTGAGAGAGTGAGTACAAAACAAAACACATTTTAAAAATAAGGTTTCTAATGTCCCCAGTATTACACTGGTCTCTCCTTTCTGGATGAAGATGTGATTGTTTCATTCGTAGATGCCACAACCTTCCCCTAAGAGCAGATAGCAACATTTTACCCAGTGAGCTTCCCAGCAAGCAGGAGAGTGCTCTCACTTCAGCTGTGCATGGGTGTCTTATCAGTATCAGCATTTCTGGCCATTAAACACATCAGATTCATTAAAACTTGCATTAAATACCCCAGAAATTATGTGTAATAGCCAGTTTTGCAATCTTTGGATTTCTGAAAGGAGATAGTCAGGAGAAAATCTATTCCCTCTGATGAGATGTGCAATGACTTTGGATGATCTTTAGTGTGACTGGTCTCTTGTAAAACTGTTGCTTTATATGGATTTTTTTTTATCCTATATTAGTTCATAGTAAGTTTTTGAATGGCTGAAGAGAAATTGAAAATACTTCTTTTTTTCTTTTTTTTTTTT
>VZTN01022748.1:30784-115005 GCA_013400515.1 Erpornis zantholeuca | reverse complement strand
TTTTTTTTTTTTTTTTTTTTTTCATTTTCCAGAATCTGGTTTATTAAGCAACAGAAGGGGAGTAAATGTATGTTCTCTTTATAAAGTGCATCCTGAGAGATTGTACAGCTCCTTAGTGGTGCTTTGCAGTGTTTTCCTGCTGGATGTCTGCTCAGGGAAGCTCCATGTTTTGTGTGCTAGAAAATGAGTGCTTTATTTCAGCCATGTAGGTCTCTCCAGTGCCTCACACAGAAATGCTCCTTGTTTCCTGTGTGGGCACGTGAGTGATATTTAACATGACTCCCTTCCTGACAGCAGCTCATGTAGGAAAACAAGAAAGGAAAGTAAAAGATCAAACCCCGGAGGCTTATTTGTTGTGTTTAATGCTTTGAAAATGTTTGCTGTAAGAAGTATTGATGTAGCAATATGTGTGCACATGACTAGTAAGAGGGAATGGCTTGTCAAGCCCAGATCTCACTGTGAGGGCAGCTAAGCCATGGAACAGGTTGCCCAGGGAGGTTGTGCTGGCTCCATCTTGGGGTTTTTTTCCTAGCAGACTGGATAAAACACAGAACAGCCTGGTCTGACCTCAGAGCTGAGCCTGTCTTGAGCAGGAGGTTGGACTTGGTGACCTCCTGAGGTCCTTCATTACCTGAATTTTCCTGTGATCCTATTAGGTTGTGAGCAGCTTTGCAAAGGGAAGAGACATATCTCCCTGCCAGCACTTCCTCCTGTCAGTTGATGGCTAACAGAAGTAGATACCAGTTAGCCAGACAGCATTTCATTTTAAGGTGGTGACACTGAGCCCCAGCCCTTGCTCAGGACTCAGCAGAAAAGCCACGGAAGTCACCACTGCAAAAGCAGTGAGTGAGTGTGGTCACATCAACACTGAGGCCTCAGCCTGAAGGAACCAAATATATGTAGAATTTTCTCTTTCTGCCGCAGTGGGAAGATGCAGAATTGCAGACTACACTGGCACAGAGAGATAGACCAATTAATTGCTTGAGTTCATGTCTTGCATCTTTTTCAAGCCCTAGATTAATGCAAGCAAAGCAAAGAGCATGGAGTGGTTGACATTTAATGAAAAGAATGTTAGTGTTTGAAGGAGTGCTTCATGATCATCTTCTGTGGTGACAGATGTACTAACAAGCCATGAATAGATGGCATAGATAGAAACATTATTATTTAGATTATAGTACTCAAAACGTGATACTTGTTTGTCTTGCCTGTTGTAAATCATGTAGCATGCTTTCAGTTCCATGAAGGCAGCAGCTTTATGTAGTAAAAGCCTTAGAAAATTATTTTGAAAAATATCATCCCTAGTTTTTTAATGGCTGGAAAAAGACATAGAAGGGTAAATCCTTGTCAAATAATGGAGGGATAAGAGTTCTGCTGGGAAGAAACACATCTATGATATCTGTGGGACTCTGTCATGAAGAAGCAATGTTGAATGTGAAATAAATCATCTTAGTACAGGGCAATCCATGTCATCCTTGGTGGGATTGGGTGCAATGGCAATCTTCTGCACTGTTTATATTCATGCCAAGTACTTTCTTCTTTTCTTGCAGCAAAGAAAACTTGTGCTGAGTCAGATTTCACTTGTGACAATGGGCACTGCATCCCAGCCAGGTGGAAATGTGATGGCGAAGAAGAATGTCCCGACGGGTCAGATGAATCAGAAGCAGCCTGCAGTGAGTAGCACAACAGACATGTTCTCTTATCAAAGCACAGAGAAACTGAAGCTGTTATTCCCAGCAGTTGCAGGATGATCTGTCAATTTATGTTTCTGTTAGAACAAAAATTACAGACACAAAAGATTCAGGTCATTCAAATCACATGGTTTACAAACTTTCAAATGTACCAGTTTTCCAGACTCTGATACAGGCAGTGCAGTCTAGTCTGGATTTCTGTCTGCAAGGGAATCGTAAACATCTTGAGCTGCTTGTCAGGCTCATGATCAGCAGCAGTGTGAGAAGTGTCACACTCACCTGCGATCAGGCTTTTTGGAAACTTGGATTTGGTGTTTTGCATAGTAATATATTGGGATTTATCATCACTGCAGACAGCACCGCTGTTATTACAGAGGAGCTTTGCAATGTTACAGCATTGCTCAATTTCATTTTTTATTTTTCCTCTGAGAACAAATGAAAAAAGCAGCAGATGAAAGATGAGCAATGTAAAATAACTAACGCTGAGAGTAAGCATCGAAGATGTTACTGCAGGTAACAACCTTTAAAAATCCAGGAAGTAAAAAGAACATTCTTGATTTTCACGTAGTACATTTTGTCGTGTCCTTTTGAGGAGGCCCATTCATGCTCCATTGTTCTAGAACTGTGAAGGGTTGGCTCATGTTGAGTTGAAGGGAATCCCAGAGATATTTTAATGAAAATACTAATATATAGACTTTTATTTGTGTGCTTACTTATATCTGCAGATTTTTTTCTTGCCAGAGCAAGAAACTAGTAGAGGCCATTCTATTGAATTTCCAGTCATGTACTTCACAAATATTCCCATGAGTCAAAAGCGGTGTTGCAGGAAGTATTTTATCAGATCTCACCAGAATGGGCAACATAGAGGTCTTCAAAATCAACCATACTTTTATTTTTAATCCTAGTATCAGTCCTACTTTCTCCCTAATTAAGGGAGATGAATGCGTTTCTCTTGCATAAAATGAATTGAGTCATTTTTGCAGCCACATACAGGCTACAGAAAAAATTACCTCAATAAATACATTAACATATTTATGCAGTGTATTTGTTGGTCTTTCACTCTGCATCCTCCTTGGTTAAAAGCTGTCTCATTAATGCTACTTCCACTACCTGATTGTCTGGAGGGGGGCTGAATAACTAAGCAGCTTCATTTGCTGCAGTCTCTGCCTGCAAACCTCATGTCAGAAGCCGTAGCACAAGCTGTGGATAGGCCATGCAGTGCTGAGATCCCTGATGATTTCTGTTAATCATCTTCCATTCCTTCTCTACCCATTTCACCTTTCATTTTTTCCCCCACTTATTTCATCCTCTGGGGAAATCAGTCTTAAATCTTAAGTATCACAGAAGAAACTTGACCTGAGCCTCAGATTGTTACCATACAGGACTGCTGTCCTCAGAGGAAAGTAATTTGTTCAGATTTTTGTGATTTTTTTTCTTCATTTTTTAATCTTTTGCCCCCCTCCCCCCCCCCCACCCCACTTGAAACTTTCTAAGAGGTTAAAGTCTGCATTTCTCTGGTGGTTCAGAAAAATAGATGGCCCATGAAACATCTTCCTGCAACGCAGGAAGAAGTTTGTTCCTGTTCTCTGGTCTAAGAGATGAATCAGCAATTCTAGTGAAAGTAGCAGCACCTGTATGGATTGATTCTTCATTTGTTTTTTTAAGTACAAGTGCTTTGAGGCCAGCCCAAAGACTATGGCATAATAACTGTGCCATACTTTATTTGTTTATCTCTGAATCAGGCAGATTTACTGTGCTTTGCCTCAAAATAAGATATTTAGGTTTTCTTATGAGTTTTAGCCAAAACATTTCCATTTTTGTGTCATGAATACATGGATCTGGGTCTTGACACTAATAGGGTATTTGATAGAAACCTATGTCTCACTTGTAGCTATCCCACAAGAGAAATTGGTGTTTCTGTCCAAACCAATTAAAAGCTTGCCTTAAAAGATCTGCAGCTAGCATTTTGGAACTTTACTTTTCTAGGATTATTCAGATCTGAAGTTCACACTTAATCAAATGAAGATCAAGTAGTTTTAATCTTATGACTATTGATAGCTATAGGCTTTAATTTGTAGGGACATTCTTTCCAGATGTTTTGTATCCTTATTAAAGTATTTCTCATCTCAAGGGCTGATCCAATCTGCTTTGTGAGCACACAGATTCAGCCTGGTACTGTGTCAGCCAGTGCTGATCGTGGAGTAACTTCACACACATTTGCAGCTCTTCCTGCCACTGCTGGCCAAGAGAGCAGCAAGTTACAGAACCAGCAGACTATTAAAGAAACTATTAAAGACTATTACAAAGTGTTGGACTTTCCTTCTAATTTAGCCCATTACTGTAAAAGGTCTGACTCTTCATCTGTGTAAATGTTATTTAAGATGAGGCTGTAGTGACAGACAGAAAATGTAGTGACAGGCAAAATGTATAGATGGACATTTTTGTATGGTCTTTCCCTCCAGTCTCATTCTTTCTCCCTGATGAAGTCAAGGCTGGACTCATTTTCCTTCTTAGAAAAGCAGCACAGCCCTGTGGAGGGGCCTGCCCTGCAGAGGTTCCCTAGGGAAGGGACAGATTGGGAAGAGATTCCTCACCTCTGTTAAGATCAAACAGCTTTATAAAATCAATGGCTTTCAGACAGGTCACATAACTGCCAGCAGCTCTGCCAGCATCTGGGGTTATTCCTCAGTTAATGCAACACTGGGACATTGTCCATAGTCCATTCTAGCCAGGGAGTTTAAGAGCATTGATAACGCTGGCTGTTGCATTTTAGGAGAACTTCCAGCTTTGAATGTGGTGAAAAGAAGGCTGTTCTTCTCAGCACCTAGCCACCTGCTAAATGGCTTTTTATTTTCTGAATGCTTTTGTGATGTGTTTTTAAATACAGTTTGTGCTCTCTTACTGGTAGTTAGGGATGCTGTGTCCCCATCTGGTATGCTTGATTCAAGGTAACAGTTTGTTGGGTTTGGTTTGCTTTTTTGGTTTTTTTTTTACAGAACCAAAATTCATTTTTACTGTTTCCCTAATCCTTGAAGTTTCTCAGCTTTGTACCTAACAATATCCTCTCCAGGGATCTTACCCATTTCCAGGTGTTCAGGACAGCATGACCTGTCTCCTGTTGGATAGGTGAGATGGCATCACAGCTGGCCTGATTTCTGCTGGACCTGTGATGTCTGCACCTCTTCTGCTATTCATGCAATTACTAATTTTTTAACTGTTTTCTTCAAGCCACTGAATGTATCTGGGAGTGGTGGCTGTAAGAGTATCTCATGAGTCCCACTGAAACCTCATTTGATGATATCTCTAGCACTTCTCACTGTTGTGGGTTTTTTGTTGAAGGTTGATTTGTTTCTAGCATGGACTGATTTTAGAGGAGATGGTTATCCAGGCTTTTGTTTTGAAATGGGTCATTGTGAATAAGAAACTGCTTATATTTCTTTATTTTTCTTCAAGACAGGCCTATGGCACCTGCAGGAGATTTTTGGTAGCCTACAGTACTCGACATTGGAGAGTCCACCATATTCAGAGCCCTGGCCCTATTTTTCATTACTCTCACTAAAAGCAGCCCAGCGTGGCTTGGTTATGCCCTGGGGCTGTGGTGCAGCCACTGCTGATATACAACAGCCTCTGCTTCTGTGTATGGAAAAATTCCTCCTCACCTTTTCCTTACCCAGTTTGTTGCAACTGAGGGAGGGGGAAGGGAAGTCATTTTTCTGACTGAGCTAACAGAGACCTCCAGCAAAATGAATGTTATCCACCTAATGCTGTTCCAGCATAGGTACTGAATCATTATGCTTTTTATACAAGAAGGAAATTTTAAATTTCCCTCTGAAGGATTTAGATTATTTAATCAGTGACTTAAGCAAAAAAAAAAAATCTCTAGAGAAAAATAAAAACAAATGCTAACAATCAGTAACAGCACTGATGGGAACACAAATTAAAGGGATAGAGCAAGTGAAAATCTAAGCTGGCAAACTCTTGCCTTAGGACATTGTATATATAATGAGATCGAAGAATGCAGAGAGCATAAACTCACCACTTATTTCTTTTTCAGATATGTGACATTCTCCCGGTTAAGAGCAGAAATTATTATACAGAAAGGTACAGGGTGTTAGAGTGTAGGGTGTTAAGAGGAAGAAAAAGAGATTGGGAGACCTTAATTCATATTGCATTTAATAGGGGAATGATTTAATAGGGCAGGTTTAATAAGCAGCAGTTCTGGAAATAGCTTTAAAATGGAAGTAGAATATAAAATCAAGCCTCGAATGTTGGTTTGAAATACAGCACCAGTTCAGGCAGTTCTTTTTTATTTTGAAGTACATGTCACGAGTCGTTCAGGGAGATGTATCCAAACCTGACAGTTATATTTTTAATGGGTATTTTCCATGGTCCCAGGCACTCTCTGCTGCTGCTGCGTGTGCTGATCTCTCACAGTGCTGGTCAGTTCTGCCCTCATTTCCTATTTAGTTGCCCGAATGTAAAGTCCTGTTGTTGGTAGCATTGATGGTATCGTTCACCCCCAAATGCACAATCCTCTCCCAGCTCACTGTTCAGCCCAGAGGATATTACATCTCTATTATTCTTCTTTGATGCAGATCTCCTGCATGACTGAGTGGGTTTGGTGACATTACTGTGCTTTTGTGGAAAAGGACTTAATAAACTGTTCCCTGCCCTTGGAGAATTTTTCCTGGAGAAGGGTGGAGTGTCTCTTTCAGGGCATCATGTACACTGGGCCACTGAATTCAAGTAGCAAAATAAAAAACTAGGCCAGATCAGCCAGGCACAGCCAGATACCCAGTTTGAGGACCTGGGGCAGTAACAGAAAACATTTTTTTTTTCTTTTTATCCCCCAAGGTTAAGAGCAGATCTGTTGGTATAAATGTGATAAGATGCTAGGGGGTTGCAAATGCAGTGGAACATGCAAATTAAGGAGTATTCTGTTGGAATAATCTGTTAGCAATCACTCAGGGAATTGAATACGGTGATGTTAATGCCAGATGTACAGGTGTGCATTTTAACAGCACTCCCACTGCACTAACTGGCTGCAGCCAGCATAAAATACAGCACTGTCCCCTGTCACTGTCCCTGCTGGGCCTTTGGGAACACTGCTGAATTGCAGCAGCTGAGGACCCCATCTGTAAAGCAAATATAGGACAAAGTAGTGGATGTAGAAACACTTCTGGAGCCACAGGATCCTCCCAGAGACAAGGCATGAAAGTGGCAGTCTCATTTTCCAGGTGCCCAGACTGGTTTGTAGGGCTAGTGATGAAAGCTTTGATTTGTCAATGTGATCAAATTTATTGAGACAGAATAAAATGAAAACAGCCATGATCATCTCTCCATGAAGTCATGGAATAATTTAAGACAGAGGTTCATAATTTGGACCTCTGGGGGTCATCTAGTCCAATATCTTGCTAAAAGTGGCCCCCTGTCCTCATGTTTGACCACCCTTATTAATGAAAAAAAATCCCTTTATCTTGACAGACTTTCCTTTGTTGCAGCTCATGTCTGTCACCTCCCATCCTGTCACTGTGCACCTCTGAGAACATCTGGCCCCATCTTCACTATTCCCTCCCATTCTGTAGTTGAAGGCAGCAATGATATCTTCCTTTAGCTTTCTCTTCTGTTGGCCAAACAAGTGCTGGTCCCTCCACCTCTCCTTGTTTGTAGTCTCTCATTTCAGATTATTTTGTCAGATAATTGGCAATTCTGTAATCAGGATACAGTTTTTGCTTTGTTCAGTCACCTCTGTCAAAGCTTTATCACATCCAAAATATAACTTAAACATTCATTCATGTCACTGGTTTTAGGGTGCCACTTAGCTTCCAGGTCTACTTTGCAGAGGGTTCCAGACTCCTGAGAACTCCTTTTCCATGGGAGTGTTTAACAGTAGAGACGAACAAGACTTTCTGAGGTCAGTCAGCAGACCAGTAGTTCCCTGGACATGGTGGCTTACAGTCCCTTTTATTCTAAGTGTATATGATCTCTCAAATTCCTACAAACGTTCCTTTACCCCTGACTGAACCATCCCATCTCAGCCCACTGCTTCTCAAGTGCCCCTGGATCCATAACCACTGCACCTGCCTGCAATGCCTCCAGGTGTGTCCTGATTGAGCAACCCCGAGTCAACCTCAATATCCCAAAGGACACAAAACTGCAGGGACTAACATGAGAAGTCTTTGACAGAGTAAGGAATCAAATCCAGTTTTTCTGGCATCCTGTTCCTTTTCTTGAAGCATGAAATTATTCTTTTTACATCAAAGGAAATTCGGCAAACTCAAAGCCGAGCAGTTTATCCCCAGCAGTGGGATAACTTTGTCTGTGGCTCGTGGGCAGTGAATTACATCTCCTTTTTGATGATTACATGGCTGTGGTGATCTCAGCATTTTACTTACCTAAAGATGTAAATGAATTTAGAATTTGTAATGATTGTGCTCCAGTTCTACCAGTGCTGAAAACTTTTAAGTCATACCTACACAAAATGTGTTTTCCTTTAAGGGAATGTGTTTAGAGCTTAAGTCTCAGCAGTGACCTTTGCAGAGGGCTGGCCGAGTTCTGTAGGAAAACCAATCGATAAAACCTACTGGGTCTGTTCTGATGTTTGTATTGTTCTGTTCCTGAGCAGTGTTATCTTGTGAGGGAGTCACTTTTTCATGTAGCATTGTCTGCTTCGATGTTTGCAGTGTTTCCATCCCCCAGATGGATTTTGAGCTTTTGCTTGTTGTTGATGGCTACAAAGTTTAAACACCAGCATTTAAACATTTTTCTTATTGGTCTAATGTGTTCATGCAGTTCATACACAGGAGTGGACATAAAAGAGTTGGATGCTGCCTTTTTATGGCTACAATTAATCTTGCTGTTATTTCAATTGGAGAGAATAGCAGGAGAATGAAAGTTGAGTGTGTGAAGCTCTTGCATGTGTAATTATTTAACAGGCTATAATATTGAACTACTAAAAACTTTAAAGGTTTTCAGAAATCTCAGATAGCTTTTCATTGCTTAGTGCTTTTGATTTTTCCATTCTCTTGCTACTTACCTTCTGAAATTCAGACTACCTGATTTTTATATTTATATTTTTGTTGGTTTATTAAGGGAAGGATACAGGAATCACAGTTGTTTAACTATTATGGCTGATGTGAAAAGGAAATAATTTCTGGGAATCAAAGACAAAACATAATTTGAAAATTGAAATGTTTTAACTGAATGAAATAGTATTGCAGTACAAGAGCACAGACAGCAAACCTTTTCTCCTTTTTTAAATGGGTGAATTATGGTGTGAGGAAAATAAGTTAATATGTCTTTATCTTAACATTATTGACATTAAAATAGCTTCTGCATTTTAGTATCATAATGAATTGCATGTTGAAACTGTTTCCCTGTTCTAGCACCTTTTCTTCGATGAGTGTTTTCCCTCTTTCTTCATTCCCACAGTTGTAGGATCCTGTTTTCATTCAGGACAAACTCCCACTGAAATCTTTTGCTGTTTTAATAAGGGTCTCATGACACTCCATCCTGTTTCCTTTAGGATTAGGATCATGATTAAGACTGTTTAATGTGCAGTCTCTGCATGCTTTGGTAGATAATTTCTGTAATTTAAGCCTTGCACTGGAGATTTTTAATGCCTGCAATGCTTTCAGTGAGCTTGTGCTCTGGGGTGAGGGTCACAGCCAGCACTGCCTGTGCATGTGAGGGTGATGTGGATCTTCCCTGTGCCTTTGTGGGATGCAATGAGAGCTTTAATCAAGGCTTGGCTTTAGCAGTAGCTCCAGCCTCCTTTCTAGGGACACTGTATCTGCAGTGACACATTTCAGTTCACCCTTTCTGACTTATGTTTTAACATACTAAAACACATTACAAACCCTTTGCATTAAAATGCAGAGAACTGAGTGGCTTCGTTAGAGCACACGTTGGGCTCATGCCAGTTATTGCACCCTTTTTGTGGCCTATGCTGCAAGGTCATCATCTTACCCTGTCACTGGAGCTCTCTAATTTGTGTGAAACTGTGAATTTGAATTCTCTTTTTTGGCAGAGGTTGCAAATATAACCACAATTCTCTCTCTCTCTTTTTTTTTTTTCTTTTTTTTTTTTTTCTGTACAGGGGTTAACATAGGGAGTGTGTTTGACAATCAGTGATTTCATTTCTGGCCACTGGGTGTGTATTCATGTGTGTAAAATGATACATGTGAATTTAGAAATGCACATACACAGAGAAAAGAACAAATGGTCATTTAAGTATTTCTCCAGGTATATCAGCCCTGTGTGGATTGTGACTGAGAAATAGCAATTAACATACTGAATTCCACTGGAATTTATGTTGCTGCTTCACAATTCCTGCCTCTAGACATCTTGCAAGCATCAAACTTGGAGCTGTGTTGTGAGAACCAGCAGGGATATTTGTAATGAAGTCAAGGTGTAGGTGGTAAGGAAAAGTCTTTTCTTCCCAGCCACAGGTCTACACACCAGTGTTCTTGTGCCACAGCCTGAACACAGTCAATTAAAATTGCCATCTAAGCTGCCTGTTCCATCCTCTAAAAAAGGAAACAGGCAGGGGTTTCTTTGTATGTACATAAAAGATGAAACGTTCAGTCCAAGATAAGAAACACAATTATTTAATAGCAGCAGAGCCTTTTCAGACTTACTTTCTTTTGCACATAAGAGGGTGAGGACATACTAGAATTTATTAAATCTGTGTGTTGTTCACTGAATCCTTTTTTTTTTTTTTTGCCCTGAGTTCTTCATATCATCTTGATTCCTTTGAGCAGCATTTCTGTTCTCAATACCTTTAACACCTCACAAGAGTTGTCACTTTAGTATGAAAAAAACAGCATCTCCCTTTGCTATGAGCCTGGACCTTGGTGCAGTGATCTCCTCACTGTGGCCATGCAGGTGCTGCCAGGAGTGGCAGGGGGTGGCCTCCCTGTGGCTGCTGGGGCTGTTGGAGGTGGCCTGGCATGGGCTGGGACACTGCACTCAGTTTTTCCTTTATGTTAGGAAGTTTTGGGAAGTCCCGAATGCTGTTTGTTATAGTCAGTCCTTTGACAGAACAGAGAGGAGACACTGTCCTGGCAGATACAAGGTGAAATATCAGTGTTGCACCGTACTCAGGCAAGCTTTTAATTTCCATTTTAAAATACAGACTTCAGGAAGCAGAGAAAAGTGTTTTACAGTTAATTCTGGCAGTGTCCTGAAAACTTGTATATTTTTTTTTCTATAATTTTATCACTCATCTTGGCAGGTTTCATTATGTTTGCTCAGAGGGACCTTTTGTGTCTTTATTTTCCCTTGTGACAAGGAGCACTTTTGCAACCATAATCTCTTTTACAAATGGGTCTCGTCTCAATGCTGCTCAACTCCTTTATCCTTTGTGCAATTTTGTCCCCCTAGCGTTCTGTGGGGCTTTTTCTTCCCTGTTTTGATTAGAATTGGAATAATCTCTGTGAACAAGAGGAAGAGAGTGAGCCTGGGAGGAAGGAAAATGAAAGAGCAGCTGCTGATCTGGAGGCTCAGAGACCCCCTGGGGGGCATGCTGGACTCACAGCCACAGCTGAGAGCCTCGTGAAGGGGCTGTGTGTCCGTGGCTGTGTGGAACCAGCCAGCTCTTGATGGAGCCCAGCGGGTGGGCTGTGAGCATTCCCCCTTCCCAGTGCCAGGGGACGGCCTTGCTCCTTGATTAGCCAGGGAATGAAAGGCAAGGAGCCACAGGAACCCCTCTGTCTCATTTGTACTTGAGCCTGTGCAGAAGTGGAGCTGCCTCCACGGGGCCTGATCACCCCTGAAGTGTTTATTGGTGCTTATGTGTCTGACCTGAGCTGGCATCGACAGCAGAGCGCCCACTGTGCTGACAGAACACTGGGGAAAAGGGGTGCCTATGCCATTAACAGCCTGGCATGGTTGGTAATCCCAGTTCTGGATTCTTCCCTATGACTCTGAAACCTCTGACATTGTTTTAATGATATCCCAGCTGTTCAGAGGAGGAACTGAAAAGTTGTTCTGCTTATCAGGTACCTGTAAGTGCAACTACTGCTGTTTTATTTTAAAAAAATATTTGATTTCTGGCATGCTTGGAAACAGAATCTTAAAGAGGTTGCTTCAGCTGAAAATGACAGGGAAGAAATCAAGATAAAAAGCAATTGGTAAGATTTTCTGGTCTCCTAGATTTCCCAGAGTACACCAAGCTTTTGAGTAGTGTATGTAAAATAAAAAAACCCAGCCTTTAACAGTAGATTTAATTAAATGAATCTATGAGGAAAAATTAAAGTGGGCTTTGGAAGAGGTAATTCAGATATCTCAACTAATCTATCTCTAGTCAGATACAATGCTTTGGTTTTTACAAAGGAAAAGCATGTCCAAGCTTCTACGAGGGCTTTTGATTATCTTAATCAATGGTTTCTTTCCAGCTTGCACAATATGTTTACTTCTAAGAAATAGCAATGCTGTGGAAGATCACAATAGAACAATGTGTGTTTTTTCTCATTATTAAAGTTCTATTCTGTTTCCATAATTACCTGTTATCTGATGTGAAACCTGGGGAAAGGGTTCCTGATTCATTATATTCAAGCCAGACAGTGAACTAAATGGCTTTTAGTTAAGGGATTAAAGAAACATTGTCACCCTTAAAATCACATGTTTAAGTTCCTTTTTGCACATAACTACTCTACTACAAGCTATTGTAAATTGTTCTTCTGTCTGGTAACCACCAAGCATTTAAACCACCAACTTTAATCATGATTTGTAATTTCAGCACCAAGAGGTGCTTCAGAAAAGCAGATCCAACACAGCTCCTGTAATAGCAGTCGCAGTTTCCTTTGTAATTAAGTAATTGTGTTTGCAATGTAATTAAGTAATTGAGTTTGCAGCAGGGCATTGCTGAAGCCAGTGGGGTTCTGCCCAGGCTGTGCAGCTGCCTTCTGGCACAGTGCTTATGGCTGTGCTGAGGTTACAGGGGGCTGGCAGAGCAATTTGGTATCAGAACAGCCTCAAGAGAAGCGAGACCATTGAAACTGAGGAGTGGCAGGAGGAGTGGAAGAGAGATTACAGTGAGGTCAGAGGGGTCCCTCATCTGATGCCAGGCATGGTTTGAGCGTTACCCTTCATACACAGAGATAATTGTATTAACATAGTTAATGTTCATTTGGCAAAAGCAGCATCTGAAGGTGAGTTCGAAGAAGGGTGTGACCAAGAATATGGGAGGATGCTCTGTGCAAAGGGCAGGGTGAGCAGCACTTGGGGTAGTGAGCAGCAGTTCAGGTAGGAGGGTGAGGGGAAGGGGTAGGAGAAGCAGGAGTCTGCTGCCAGTGGTGGAGCACACCTGGTTGTGCCCTCTGTGCTGAGGTAGTGGTAGGAAATGAAGCTATCGGTGCGTGGTTCTCAGGGCACTTGCAGGACAATTTGCCATAAGTCCTGGAGCTGTAGGTTTGGCAGTCAAGAACCCTGGGTTTGTTTTGGCTCTGCTGCTGCCTTGTGGTGGGGCCGTGGGTGACTGAAGTGGTTAAAAGCATCACCATCTGCAAATGAAGTGGTGTCATTTTGTCAAGGCTGCTCACAGAGGTGCTGCTGTGCCCTAACTGGGTGATTCAAGTATGTCTGATCATATTCCTCTTTTATAGACACCAGCTATTAATAGGGCTATAAATTGTGATTGGATTTTTCAACTGGATTAAAAGCTCTTAACTGTGGTACTCTTGTTGTTCTAATTTCTTGCCAGTTTTTTATTTTATTAACTGAGTAGAAGTTGAGCACATGGGACATTAAGTTGACCGTTTCTCTTTCACAATCCCTTCCTTTAGTTTTTCATCCACAACTCTCTAGTAAGATATCTTCTTAAGTCAATGTATTCCAAGAAGTGTGGGTAAGGAGTTAAGCCTAGATGTTCACAAGTACAGCAGGAAGTATCTGTAGGATCCACACTGAGACTTCTGAAAGATACTGTCAGTGTTTAAATGCACCCTTTTGGATGCTTCAGTGTAGGCAGCAGCGTTTTAAGCTGAATGCTCCAAATTAATGGATTCTAGGAAGCAATTCCTTTTGCACACTTCCCTTCCATACTGGTAGTTGGAAGGGGGCATCTGGCCATGCCTGTGCTTTGATAACATGTGTACATGCATCAGTAGCTCAGTGAAAGCAGTGAGGTGCACAGGCTCTGACAAAAACTGAGCTTAAGCAACTTCTTCAAAACCATCCATGTGAAGGTTAAAAAAAAAAAAAAGTGGGGGTTTTGAATCCGTGTAGCCTTTAGGCACAGTTCATCTCTCCCATATGTGCTCTCAGATTTTGCCTCTTGCTGTTCTACTGCCTGCTGTAGCTGGATTTTTTTGTCCTGAAATTTAAAGGTCACTGTTATTACTTCAGCTGCTGTTGGACTGGGAGCATGGATTTTTGGGTTGTCAAGAAATCAGCCCATCATTGCAGAGTATGGCGTTGTCTCAGTCATGCTCCACTGCTTAGTGTGTCTTGAGCTATTCCTTGTTACGTTTTGTTAGCTGGTAATGGAGATTGAGATGGTTTAAAGAGAAGTATTTCAGCAGAAGTGTGTATCAGGATTTTGGAGAAAATGGAGAATTTTCATTGTTCTTCTTTTTCCTTCCTTTCATTGTTACACTGTGCTGGTGTAAACATTATACCTTGTTTTATTTGAAATGCAGAATTGTCCTTTGAAATGGTATTTGGAATGAAAACTAGAAGAAGTAACAGATCTAAACTGTTGGTGGCCTCAGATCAGTGGTGGCCTGAATTCTGAACACAGTTTGAGTCCTAATGCACAAGATTTTCTGTTTATTTAATAGCAGCCATTGCATTGTGCTTGTGCATAACAACTCCTATCCACCCCCTGAGTTCTGCATTACAGTTTCTTTCCACAAACTACTGAGCAAGGAATTTCCATGTGTTTCTGTTTTCTTTATGAGATTGGAGCCCATGATATTCTCAGCATATGGTATGAAATATTTATTATTGTTTTTAAAGGTTTTAGGAGACAGTCTGTGATGTAACTGCATTTAGTAACATAAATGAAAGTCCTTTTCTTTTTGCATATATTTAAGAAGCTATGAGGAGTTAGTCATGGTGAGTTCTAAATACCAGGGAGACGACCACTGTGAAAACATTTCAAAAGGAAGATGCTTGAAGCTATAGAATGATGTTTAGAAAAGGCCAATTTAAACTAAATAAAAATGTAATCCCTGTTATACATAATAAATGAAGAAGAAGTCTCTAAAATTGTGTAAAAGAATTAAAAGAAAAACATTTCTGGGATTCAGGTTCCTGCAAAAAGTGTGTTCAATGACTATGCAAAATCAGGGAGGAACTTCAGAACTGTGGGGTCAGTTCTTAACTTCACATAGCCTAACTACAGTTTTGCATATTCTTCTCTTTCACTTGGGTTTTTTTCATTCATCCTATGGTTCTGGTTTGGAAAAAGCAGTGTTTTTTTCCAGGGTGTAAAGCAGCTGCCACTGGAAGCTGTCGTATAGCGTATGTTCCAGAAGGAGTGAATGTGTCCCTGTCTGCTCATCAAATATTTTGAGAACAAGGGCTGATGTTTCTGGCTTTCAAGACACATTTTCTCTCCTCCTGAGCCAAGTGAAAAATTTCATAGTTGAAATCCACCCATGTGCTGACTTACTTCCTCTGTACTGTAATTACTTAACCACTTTCCCAAACTGTAGAGATCTTCAGAGATCAAACCTGGCTGGATGGAGAGAGTGGAGAGTTTTGAGAGGGGAAGGAGGAACAGTAGCCTCAAGAGTGATGGTTCAATGCGTGGTTGTTACAGCCATGGGTGACACATGCCAGTGCACAACAGTGGATGCACAAATCTGCACAAAACAATGAATAGACCTGGAGCTCCAGCACAGTGTGTAGGGTGCAGTGTTTGTCAGCTAAAACCAAATTATGATCTGGCCCTACACAGCAGAGACTGGGCTGACCAGGTTATGTTGTTCTATTGACTGAAAGTCAGCAAGAGCACCACATGTCCTCTTCTGAACAGGCTCACAGAATCTGTGTTTGCTTTTCTGTACAACCTGGCTCATTGAGACTGGCTATATGCTGGAATCTGGATGCTGAGGTGACTTGTAGGCTGGTTTTAGTATTTTGTGTGGCCCCATAGTGTTACCTGTATTGAAAATGTAATCAAGTAATAAGTTTGAACATTGTTATGAGCACACTTCTCCAGGCATAATCAATCAGGATATCAGGGTTTTTCAAATATCAGGAAAGGAGTATTTTATTTTGATGAATTCACACGACTACTCTTGTTTTTGTTTGTGGTTTTTGTTGGGTTTGATTTTTTTAATCTAACAGAATGAAGCACTCTTTAGGTATGCAGACTTTTTTCATACTTCTGGTTGCTTTTTAGGGAGAATGCAAGAGAATATTTCCTTCGCCTTCTGAAGGTTACATTGGTTCAGCTCAGCCTTTGTATTAATTCCAGCCTGGGATCTTGAGAAATGTGTGTTGCTCCAGGACTGAACTGTAATTGTGACACAGATCAAAATCTCTGCCAGGCTGTTCTTTCCCTCTCCTAAAGCAGATTAGCAGCCTGGCATCTGTTTTCTTTGGGGAGGATGTCAGAGATGCCCAGAGAGCAGAGGAGCTGCCTCACAGCTGCCCTTTGTGCCTTCAGTGGAAGTGCCTGTGCTTGCCAGTTGTGCCATGTCCCTGATGTTGGCAGGCAGGGCTGCTGGCAGCTCTTGGCTTTGGTGGGAAGCTGGGCTGGGCTGGTGCTTTGGGTCTTGAGGCAAAGCTCTTCAATCTGCCAGACCCTTTTCCCTTGAGCTCCATGTGTCTTCACTCCTGCAGTTGGCAGGTGGGAAAAACTTACATAAAGACAGCTCTTTCTCATTGTCAGGGAAAGTTTTGGAAAGGTTGGGCACTCTGAGTGCAGTTATTTAAAGTTCTGACATCAGAGTCCCTCAAGTTTTAGGTGGCTGCATCGGAAATTAGAGCTGACCTGCATAGGAAATGAGGTGTACTTTCAACCTGAATGTCATAAAAATTACTTTATCTAGACCAAGTGCAATCTTACCTACTATACAGGTGACAGAACTTGCTCTCAGAGATTTATTATGCTTTTTTTAGTTATATTAGTTTGGAAAGGAAGTCTTCCTGCTGAAAGCATTAAAAAATCATGTACCAGCCCTTAACAGCATTGCCCTGTATTTCTGTGAGCTTTTCTCCTGCTTGCTCAGGGTGGGATTCCTGCAACGTAAGTTCAATCACTGAGTTAGCAAATACTTCGGGAGCACCAGAACTTGTGAAATTGATTTCTCTTCCACCCCTGACTCCTGTTTGTTTATGTCCAGGGCTTGTTGACCTTTTGGTGCATAAGACAGTAAGAATTCCAATTAAAAGTTTCTCCAGTTTCTTCATGCATGGATTGTCACCCAGTACAGGCTGGGCTTTTGATGCAGCCTTTTTTTCTGTCAGAGCATTCTGCCCTGCCATGTATTTTCACTGAAGATATAACAATTCTCATCAAGATATCATACCTTTCTGTTATTTTCTTTGATTTGGCCACTGCATGTAGTATTTAAGAGGGCAGAGATGCAGATTATTGGGTGGAGGTATTCATTGTATATGGAAACTTAGGTTCTGTAGGAAATTAGTGTAAGAATCCCTAATATTGAGAGTTGAAATTATTACAGTCTAGGTACAAGGGGGACTTAGATAATAAATTCATTGAATAAGGAAAGCTAGAAGCAAGCATGGGAATTTTGTGGCTGGGTAATGAAGGACTGTAAGGAATTCTTTAGCTGTATGAATAAAAAATCCATATAATACAATACTGGTCAATGGGAGTGAAATTACAAGCTGCCCAGGAAGAAATTGAGTAAATACTAAAACTATTTCTAATTTCTGTTCAGAAGGAAGAGGAATAAGTTGCATGTGCACATTTAATGGCATGCCTGCTACTCAACTATTACTCAGCTATTAAAAGTTTGGCTTTTAAAGCAGAAGTACTGACAAATTCTTATTGAAGGACACAGCCAGTCAGTTTTCTAATCTGTATTTTTATTTTTTTTAGAACTTGCATTACTGTTTTTTAGAGATGTTGGAACACTGGTGGAAGTTTCAGTAAGTTAGTAAAAGCTGTATTTTTGTGGTGGTTTAAAAGGTTAAACAGAGCACAGTACAGAACCTGCTGCAGATCTGCAGCCCAAGCTTGGAGTTCCTGACTGCTAGAACAATAACAATTCAGCTCCAAAGCTGTGTGTGCTGAACAGGCTGTTGTTAGTTTTGGACAAAACCACAGAGAGCCTGATAATGGAACATAATACATCAAGATTTAAAAAAAAGAAAAAAAATCCATGTCAACATGTTAGGGAAAACAAGAGTTGTGTCACTTCTCAGTGGTTCTTGATTGAATCATGACCTTGTTAATAAGATACTGTGTCTGTTAATAAGCTACTGTGTGTATTTTGTGATATGTGATTTGACTTAAACATAAGGGTTAAAAAAATGTAGTTTACAACATAATGAGAGGTAGTGCTGAGCAAGTTGAAGAACCAAGTTGAGAGGTGGTAAAAGACATGGGCAGCTGCTATAAAGTGGAAAGGTTATTAGACAAGGGCCTGTGAACAATCTTGCAAGGCTCACATGATTAGAGAGTGGAAAAATAAACCTTATTAGAAGGGTATTTTGTTATTTGATTTATTGAAGGGAGGGTTGAGAGTTGCCTTTATCAATTTACAGCTGTCTCCTTAGAGAAGACACAGTTGTTTCTTTAGCTTAGCAAGAATCAGCCTGATCCAGGAAACTGGAAGAGAGAAACACAGATAAGATACAGCTCTTAACAGTAGTGGCAAGTAAAGTGGACTCACTTGTACAGAAATCTTTACTGACTGAAGTCTTTAAATCAAAATAGGTACCTGTTGTAAAGACATGCTGTTGTTTAAACGAGGTGTTGATGTAAAAAGTCAGCCTTGGCTGTGCAAGCATTTAATGGTCCTGAGGTTTTTAAACATGGAAGGTTCTCTCAGCTGCTGCACACAGACAGCAGTGACACTCACAGTTTATAGGTGATGCCTTAGGATTTTAGCTTTTATATATTTGTAATCCTGCAATTCTTTAGTGTATAACTCTAAGCTCCATATAGAGTGTTAGCTACTGTTCTCCCATTTTGGTCAGACAAAACAATTCCTCTCTAGGCCAAGGAATCAAGGACACCTTACTGTCTCAGGCCCCGAGAAATGTACACAAAAGTGAGTTGGGGGGGGAGGAAACTTGGGGTAAATGACTTCATAACTGAAGCTGTAATTGGAAGATTAACCCCCAATATGCAAATGGACCAAACTTATAAAAGTATGAAAACCCATGACCTATCATCCATTTTTGGGTGTAGCTCCTGGGGGGGTGCTTTGTCTGCCCTAAATGTTCCTGAAGGCCCATCAATAAATATAACCACTTTTATTCTCTTAATTTTGTCCAGCCTCTGGTTTTAGGTAGTCCCAAAAGGCATCAAAGGTATTTGGCCCAGCTGCTGTAAGGCACAGTAAGCTCTGACACTGGAAGGAACTCCATCTGGGGAATCATCCAGTCCAGGTCACTGGGAAGGAATTTTCAGGGCAAAAATTGGGTTGTTCGACTAAGGAAACTCCCCAGGTGCAGGAGAACCACTCTCCTTTCTTCTCCCTAACCATGGATCATTATTTGAAGGTCACAGAATCACAGATTTGTCAGGGCTGGAGTTCATCCAGTCCAATGCCCCTGCTAAGGCAGGATCACCTGGAGCAGGTGACATGAGAACATGTCCAGGTGGGTTGGGAATGTCTCCAGAGAGGGAGACTCCACAATCTCCCATGGCAGCTGTTCCAGTGCTCTGCCACCCTCAGCACAAAGTTCTTCAAAATGCCTCCAGAGAAAGTCATAGGTATCAAGAAGCCTTTTTTTCTGTTCTGTGATCCTTGGAGATGTGTCTTTCTCAACACGTGGAAAGCAGGAGAAATCTCTGAGAGGTGCCCACTCACATGGATGGCAAACATAATTGGGGAGGTTTTGCCCATTGTAGTAGCTCATCACCTGATACCTGATTGATGGCAGAGTTTTCATGGAGTTAATGAGCAGAATGTTAATGAGTAGAAGTTAACTAATATACATCTATGTAGACTGTGTCATATATACTATCTATATCTAATATATATATCCTTCTTTTCATCTCTGATGTGCACAGAATATGCCCAGAGATAACGAGACTGTGTGCTTTAGGTGGAGGAAGGTGTTTTGGCATGTTTTGCTGCCGAGCCCTGTTTGAAGTCGTTTGCAGCCTTTCAGGCTGGGGAAGCGACAGGCGCGTTCCAGCAGCCTCTGTTGTCTGAACACGCTCTGGCTCCTTCCCTTCTGATCAAAAGCACTTGGTGAAAGGTGCAGCTTGGATCCTTTAAAGCATCTCATTATGAGTTATATTTAGAAGTGTGAAGAATATATTATTAATTACAAGGATGCTCCAAAGCAAAGAAGCTGTTTTATCCATGCCCTTGATGAACAGAAAAGTTCCTGTGCTGAAGGAAGGTTATGCAATTAACAGTATATTCATTAGGAGTTCGTCAGATAGCAAACTATGCTTATCTTCAGTAGGGTACTGGAATATCTGACAATTTCCTAGTTACTGCCTAAGTGATAAGGAAGAGCAAGAGACAGGAACTGACAGTTCCTGATATATAAATTTTTATAAATTTCCTGATTATATAAATTTTACTGCCAGTGAAATTTATATAATACTGTTTATGTATCTGTTATCTGCTAGTTTTATATATATATATTATTTTACATCTCAATTTACAGGCCAAGTACTTTCTTGCTGTCTTGCTGGAAAGAACTGGAGGTGGAAGTTGGCCCCACATATTTCTTGGCTGCTAATAAGCACAGTGTATGGACTCTGGGAGGATCATTACAGGGTTTTTGCTCTCTTTTGTTCCCACAAAACCCCTGTTACCAGAGTAGCTGTCCACTGGGTTCATCCAGTATCATTCTGGATATTTGCTTTGACCTGTTCAGTACTCTCAAATCCAGTCTGTGCACTGGTCCTGTGAAACAGACTCACTTTTGCAGAGGCATTTCTCTAATTTAAGGGATTTTTTCATTATTTTCGGTACTTAAAAAGTACAATAATTTTTCTGTGTTCAAGTTCAGACTGGCATCTGGTAATTGATTTTTGCTAACTGTGTGATAGAATCAGGTGATTTTTTTTAAACTGTGCTTTAAAACTTAATTTTGAGTTGAGCATTAATTTGCTTCCAAAGAAGTGGGGAAGTCAAGTGCCTAAATATGCCAGAATATGTATGAAATAAGCTGCCATCTGGAATTTGTTTCTGGATTTGCTGTAATAGAAATGGAGCACTCTGGGATGCATATTTTGGGGCATTCTAGAAATTAATATATAGGAAGAAAAACAGATAAATCTGTCCTGGTGCTGTGCTTAGCTGCTTGTAGAAGAATTTGACAAGTGACCAAGGTGATTGTATCTAGTAAGTTTGGACTAAGTGAGATACTGCCCGTGGAGAGAATGAATTATTTTTAGAAACTAATTTTTTAAACAGATCAGGGTCACAGTGCCAACAATTTGAAGGGAGCCTAGAAAACTCTGTCACTTTTATCTATAAACCAAAGCCAGTCAAATAACATTTGATTCAATAAAAAGTAAATTTATCCCTTATCTAAAAGTATCTGTGCAGAAATTGTTCCAAGATGCTTTCAAACTGCTGAGTTACAAATCCACACAGGGAGGGATGATTGATTTATTGTGTGCTGCAATCTGGAATATTTTATCACTGAATCTTTAGTGAAGAAAGTTGATGTTGTTAAAGCTGCAATGTATTTCGACCCAAAGCCTAGGAATAAAGCAGAGGAAGCATTATTGGATCAGTACAGATCAGGAGAGTGTGGTTATTACCTGTGTTTCCGTGGACATCAGCTCTTGCCATGGTCTCTGCCAAGTCAGAGCAGGAAGGGATGGGCCTTGAATCAAGGATGGGCTCTGGTGTGCCCATGGGATGTCCGGGTCATGGGAACTAGGTAATGGGAATTAGATAATGGGAATTAGGCACACGGCTGACACCTGAATAGGTGACAAGAAACTTGTAATGAGTCCTGTTTGGGTGGGGGAAGGCTGAGGCTGTTTGCCTCCTCTGCCACATCGGGCCGAGGGCTCTGTTCAGCTCAACACATCCATTTGTCAGCTCTGTGGCTGCGTGAGAAAGTTCCAAAGTTGTTCAAAAATCTGTTTGCCCACAAGGCTCCGGAATCACTGATCTAGGGCAGGGAACAAGTTTCCCTTTCAGAAGTTGCATTTCTTGGGGTTAATTAGCTGACTTCCATTCATGCCCAGCTTGTGCCGCTGTAACCTCCCGACTCTCATTTCTTCCTTGACACTCTTCTTTCTTCCCAGAGCATGTCTGTGTTTGAACTTCGCTGATTCCCAGCTACTTTGCTACCAGTCTGTGCTGGGTCAGCTCTTACCCTCGGGTGTTTCATTCTCCTAAGGCTTGCCTGAATCAGAACTGCCTTGAAAGCATCACGCATCACTAATCAAGGGGGAACACGGATCATGATAGATTTTTAAAGGTTGTTTGTAGCCAGACTTAGTTTTTCACAGTAGGCATCCCTGGATAAAAGCAGAGGTAGAGGGTCTGTGTTGAGAAACAGAGCTCAGCTCTCAATCATGTCAAAGATTGGAGATCCATTTGACTTCTGGACAATAGGAAAGGCAACATCCTTTTTTCTCTTTTTCTTTTTTTTTTTTTTAATTTTTTAAAAAAATTATTTATTATTTTTATTTTCTTTTATTTTCTATTTTTATCTGTTTTTCTTTTTTTTTCCTCTTTTCTCCCCCAACCTCCCCCATTACTGTTAATTCAGAAGGGAAGAGAAGGCTGAACTGCATTACAGCTGGCAATGTGTACACAGATTGACAGGGTAATTATTGATGTAGACAGTGGTGGGATGGGAGGTTTGACAGGACAATGTTGTACATCACTCTCTTTCAAACTAGCTCTAAAAATAATAGAGTTTAAAAGAGATGTTATGTTCAGGGTAGAAAAAGCAGAGTATTTTTTCTGACCTTCCTAAACAAAGTCATGTCATTGTTGGATTTTTTTTTTTTAAAGCTTTGCTTTTGATTGATCATGAAAAATGTCTCTCACAAAAGGGAATATTTAATAGCTTTTCTATTAGAAAACTAGCTCTGAAGAAAATTTTGTGTCCTGGGTTTTGCTGGCAGGCCTGGGTGTTTGCTAACTACCAAAGTCAACTGTCAGTTTATTATGAAACTGTTTGAGATCAGCAGTGCACATTGCTGCTTTACTTATGCCAAGAACAGGTTCTTCTTCTGCTGTTCTGGTTTCTTACTTTGATGTCTGGGATTTTCCCTGTGCCAAGCTAAGGACATGACCAACTGATCTTGAGATGAGAGAAACCCACCAGTGAAGAGGAGATAAAATTTTAAGTAGTACAAAGTGATCTGAAGAAATCTGATACGAAAACTCAGGTTTTCAGTAGCCAGAAAAATGTCTTAGAGGCACAACTCCTCTTTAAGGCAAGTTCTCCTCTGGTTTAGAGGAGGAGCAGAAAGGCAAGAAGGTCTGGTGGTTTCACAAGGAGGGATCATGTTAGGGTTTTGAACAGCTCTCCGTTTTAAGTCTGGGGTAAATCATGGATTTTCCTCTTCCATCAAGAAGACATGCAGAGAGCCAAAGTGGTAGAAATAGGGAGAAAGGTTGGCAGATGGCCTCAGATTTGAGTTTCTCAAAATCCCCTTTTTGTTCCTGTAAACTGTGAGGGCTGTGCTTCACTGTCATTAAGCAGGGCTGTCGCCACAGGGCTGTGTTCATTTCTCCTCTGGATTAATCTGAGTAAACATTTCTCGTGACCATATGGCTGTGGTGTCAGGAAAGATGGGAAACTGGTGTTCAGAGGTGGCACATGGCTCCTGGGCTCTCCCTGGGCTGCACACTACATAATAATGCTTTACTCACATGGGGTTGGACTGCACCAGCCTTGTTCTGTTGTTCACATTTCTGCCTTGCCCCATGGAGTCATGCTTAGCTCTGCAACAGGTCACACCACAAGTGTGTTGTGGTCATGGTTATTGTGTGTGTGTTGTCCAGAATGTATGGAAAATGGTAGCAGGGGTTGGAATCCCAGGTTATCCTAGGTCTCATTCAAGTTTATTAAAGGATTCATGCATTGCTGACCAAAGCAGTGCCTCGAGGCATTTAACATCAGAGCCATCAGGGCACTGCTGATCGTTCAGAGTGGGCTGGGTGGAGCAGAAAGGCCAAGGCAAGCCAAGGACTGGCCTTGAGGCATTGCTGACAGTATCTGTGGAGCTGTTCAGATTCCCCTGGGAAGGCAGCTTTTGTCTCAAGGTGCTTGGGCATAAAAGCTGCTTTAGGGGATGAACTTTTGCAATGAATTCTCATGTGTGCAATGGCAGGTAAGGAAATGTAGTTTGTTTGGGAGCAAAAAGCCGTCACTGTATCATGTGCATCTCTCATACCTAACAACCTGTCATGGTCTCTTAGAATCTGGTTTGTCTGTGCATAACCAGACTTGACAGTGAGGGAATGTCACCGTGTAATCTACAGACACTTGTTGTTTTACAAGCAGTAGATGGTTTAAGAAATGGAATTTAGTGAGGATCAGCAACCTATATCCTCACTGCTGTTAAACATCTGATCTTACTTCGTAAATTTGGAAATTTCAGACGTACAACCATGAGAACAGTTTAAAGACAATTAAAAAACTTCCTGATTCCCACTGAAAGTATCACAATTTTCCTGCAGTTTGAGACCAGAGGGGATCACGTAATCATCCAGCTTGACATTCTGTTTACCATGGGCCATTGACCTGACTTGGATTTACCCAAAACAAGCAAACTGACTTGAGTTTAAGGACTTTATTTCTCACCAGAAGGGCCTGGGCACATCAGGTAGAGAGTAGAAGTGCCATGGAAACGGGATCTGGAGAAGCTCTGAGATGAATTAGGTGAAATGGGCTCAGATGATTGCAGCAAAAGAGCATTTGCTATGTTTACAGGAATACAAAATCAGCTGAAGTCCTGCCAGTCAGACTAACGGAAGGAAATGCTTTTTGTAGCCAAGTTTGATGGTAGTTTTGATTTTTTGAAGGATGAGTAAGACTTAGCAATCAAGAGTCGAAGATAAAATGGTGCACTGGAAGCCCAAGAGTAGCAGTCCTTTCTGTCCAGCCTGCTATCCTGGGCTGTGCAGTATTGGGTTTCCAAGTGTGCCAGGGTAGCTCTGAGCCTGGGTAAAGAATCCCTTCCTGACCCATGCAGGTGGCTCACATTGTGAGCCATGGAGCTTAGCTAAAATCTGATACTATTTGTCTTTGCAGTCTGCTGAAGATCTCTTACCTCCTTGCACTGTGCTCAAATCCAGTTTATATTATCTGTTAAAACGATTGGCACGATACCAGAGAATCATTTACTTACTTGAGGTTGTTTGTAGTGTTTGTGCTTTTGGAACATGTTTTTCCTATAAAAGTTACCTCACTGTTATTCTGACAGTGAGAGTCTGTTTCAGTAATTAGGATTAATCCTGGGATTTTGAACTCCTGATTATTTCACTCTGATGTCAGAGGTGGTAATCACTAATGTGATAATCTGCACAAAAGCGAGGTACCTGCTATCTATTTTAGACAAGCTGAACCCTTTGTGTGCTAAGCTTATTTTCTCCCTCCAGTTTCAAGGTAGAGGAGTTGGAGACTCATCAAAGACTCCTAATAGATGGTGTTGTAACAGAGCCCTTCTTACAAGCACACAAGAATGGAGTTAATAGGGGCTGTACTATGCAGTGCAATGGAGGGAAATCTGTGCAAATCCTCTTCTGTTCCTCTGGGAACTTCTGAACATAAGTCACCATCAAACAAATCACACCACTGAATCTAACTATTTATCAGGTATATCAGTTGTTAATACTGCTCCTGACATTTTACAGTATAGTTCCTTAGTAGCCTTTCCTAATCTGTCTTTTGAGTTGCTTAATTTATGTTGATAGTTTAAAGGCAGTGCCCATTATCTTTTTGTGCAGAAAGAAGAGATTTTTCACTATTTCTGTGCCTTTGCTTGCTGCCACAAGGGTTATGGCACATCAGCCTGTACTTCCACACTCACAAATGCAGAGTCAGGTAGCAGCAGTTGGAGGTCCCAGGCCCTGGGAATTGGTGTTGTCAGCGTGCCCCAGTTTGACCAGAACAGGCCTTCCTGTGGGAGCAGATGGATGGGGCGGCTGCTTCTGTCAACAAAGGCGTCATTGCTGGTGGGCTGGTCTCATTCCAAGTCTCACTGCTGTAATCTTAATTCACTTAAGCCACTAGTCATGGCATTTGTTTTGGCCTGGGCTGGTTTACACTGGAATTGTAGAGTTGCCTGTATTTTCTCAGAGATCTCAAGTGTATGTGTAATGGAGATATGGTGAGCAACCCAAGTACTGCTACTGGATGAGTTGCATTGGCTTTTATAGAAGTTACAAGTTCATGTAGGTCTTGCAATCCCAGCAGGCTGATGCTTGTACTGTGTTGCTTTACATGACAGAAGGCAAGTTCAGTGCAGCTCCTAACCTTTCTCTGATTAGCACAATTCTCTCTGATTAGCATTCCCCATAACGTGCTCTGTCTTTGTGTATTGCTAATGCACAGATCCAAACTCAGGCACCCAGCGAAAGCTCTGGGTTCAGGGGAGTCCCTGTGTGCTCACAGTGCTCTGTGCACCAGGGCCAGAGAAATTCCCAGGATATGGGAATCATCCACCCTGGATGTTGCCCTCACACAAACACGTCTGCACAACTTGGCACAAGGAAGGCATCAGGGACATCAATTATAACAAATACGAAATAACACACCTTATAAAATGACACCTCGAATGTAATGTGTCTTGAAGGGTTAAGTGAAGCAAACTAAAGGAACAGCAACCTGTCCTTAGCTACAGTGAACTGGTAGTGGATGGGGTGGGGGCCAGTGTTCCTCACACCCAACCTCAGCTGGGAGAAGAGGCAAAGGAAGTAAAGTACCAGTCAGACACACCTTCAGCTGTGACAATATTTAAAGTCAGAAGACTTTAAACTGTGCTTCTTATGCACCTTAAATAATTCAATGGGAAATTTTAAGTTGTAAGTCAGTAGTGAGTATAGACTGGGATATACATTCATATACAAATATATAAAGAACTATATATGCAAACTTGTGACTGGGATGTTTTTCTGAATCACAAAACTTCAGTAATTGGGAACTTCTGAATTTCCTTAAGCAATCTCTGCCTGTCAGCTCCCTTTCTCTCTACAGAACGGTTTCTCATTTACCAGTGTGGCTTGTTTTGTCTGGAAACAAACTGGATTCTAGTTCTGTACTTGGGCAGGTATGAACACTTATTTTGGTTTTGAGGCGTCTCTGAGGCAGTTCTGCCAGCTGTGACAGAAGAAGATTTAAGAGCAGTGTTTGAGGAGGGGAGATCCTTGTTAAAAACATTCCTTAAAAAAAAATAAAGCGGAACTAAACTAAACCATTTCTGGAGGAAAGAGGAAGGTAGGAATTTTAAGTTCCATAATAAAAGTAGCAGAAATGTTTGCAGGAGCAGTTTCTTGGCTTGGCAGAAAATAAACCATTTTAGTTTTCTACAACAGTTTTCTCTGTTGTAGAAAGAAAAGGTTTGGGTCGGAGATTTTCTTCTGAAGAACCTGGGAAAAACACAAGGGGCAGTCTGGAGAGGATGGGAAGCTATTTCAGCAGAGATAGAGGAGCTGTTCAGACCTGTAAGATGATGTATTTCCACAAAGTGCGTTCTTTTCAGTCTGCTGATGAAAAGTCTTGTGGGTTTCCCACCAGTAGAAGCTGCTTAATTGCATTTTGTGTATGCTCTTAGAGTACCTGTTTGGTGAGAACCTGACAAATGGTCTTCTGAAAGTAAATCAATTTTGTTTTCTTGGGCTTTCTTGAATATACATGATGTCCGGAGCCTGAAAAGCACAGCAGTGGCACAAGAGGAAGCAAACAGTAGGGCGCCAGTTAGGCTCTATGGTTCTCTGAAAGACTTTGTAGCCTCCCATAAAGAGAAAGAAGAATGTGCCATTGGCGGTAGTGAGTAAATGGAACCTTCTTGTCTTCTTTGCTCTTGTCTCCTTATAAATAAACCATTGTTGTCCATCCTTGGCATTTGCAGTTCATTGTGATAAATTGGTCTTGATGTGTCTGACATTTCAACCAAGTTGTTTAATGGTGCTTTTCTGAAAAGGCAGATCTCGCTATAACTCGCATTGGTCCAGAATGCATCCAGGGTAGGAGCCATCACACACAGCACTAACCCTTTCCTTTCTGGCTGCACAAAGAGGGAAGGAGGAAGTAAAACATTTTGGTCACGTCAGCCCAAGAGGCCTGGGTTTGTGTGAGCTGTGCATAGAAACAAACACTGGCCTGGGCTGCAGTTGCTGAAAGCCTGTCACAGTGTGGACAACAATGTGGACTCCACTTGCATCTGCAGCCTCCTGCGGGAGAGGGAAGGAAAACACCCAACTTGCTGGAAATGCAGGTGTGTTTTCATCAAAGTATTGCTTTGAGTTTTGTGCAAGATCCCCTCTCTGTTACCTGCCAGTGCTTACAAGTCTTTGGCTTCCATGTAACAATTGCTTGGGTGCAGAAGCCACTGGAACGCAGAGATTTGATGAACTGTGACCAACAGCAGCTTCTCTTTCTGCATCCCTGAAAGTTCAAGCTTTGATTTACATATTTTAAATGTCTGTAATTATTCTGTCAGGGAGATGATTAACAGAGAGATTGCTTTCCATAAATAGGAGCCTTCTGTTCATACTTTTCCAAACCTTTCCGCTTCCCAAAGCTATTAAGCATCTGCCCACAGCAGCCAAGCAAAATAAATGCCCTTACTTAAAACTGACCAATAAGTAATGTTTTTGCTGGTTAATGATGCCACTGTGTGATGATACAATTTCATGGTTATATTTCACCTTCTTCAAAATCAGGTGTGTGGAACATGTTCCCACCTCTCTTGACCCACTTGGTTCTCTGAGATTTAGAATGAGGATGGAAGACCTGGTCCTACTTGGCATCAAAACAAATTCTCCTTTCTATCACCATAACCCGAGCAAGAAGAACTGGAGCAATTTTGGGAGGATGTGGACCAATAACCTGGTTAACAAATGTCTCCGTGACATTCTTGGTGTGCCAGTGTGCCAGTCCAATACAGACCTTACTTGCAGATGTGCAGTACAAAACCTGCAGCTTGGAGAGACTGGGACACAGGACTTGACCTGAGTTGGCAGATACACTGATCCTGGTGGGCTCTTGCTGGGGAGTCTTTCCAATGTTTTTTATCACTGATTTGCTGGAAAAATAATACAAAAGCCTAAATAAGGATCCCTTTTTTCCTCCCCCCTTTAATCGGGCAACATTCATAAATGTTATTTAGGTATGCAGCGAGTAAATTTCAACAGAAATGCTGTCATGCCTCAGGGTTATAAAACTCCATTACATCTGTTATTAACTGTCTGTCTGTGGCAGGACCTAATTTTTCTTGATGTATTGGTTGCCCACAGCTTCTCAAAACTGCTTCTTATAACACTTCAAGGCGCTAAGACAGAGAAATCCAGGGATTAAATGGCACTGCTCTCCAAGTGGCTGATTGATGCTTTGGGGCTGTAAGATGCCCTTTCACAGCCTCCTTATGTAGGTGGAAAGGGAAGTATAATTTTCATCCTCTTTCGCTCAGCACTTGGGAAGCTGATGGACTTTGTGTAAATACCTTTACCAAGGCAGGGTAGTGTGAAAATTTTAATTCAGAATCTAGGTTCCTCCTTGTTCAGTAGACCTGCAGCATCCAAAGCATTATTATCCTTAATACCAATGGAAGAACTATTTCAAAACACGTAATTTTTTGAAGAGAGCGATTGGTCTGCTTAATAAGCAAATCCTGCCAAACTGGATGATGATTCCAGAATGCTAAACAATTGTTTAAACTGTGGAACATTTTGCATTTCAGCAGCCTTGTCACAATAAATGTAGATCTGTTGCTCTTTATGCTAGTATGAAGGGAAAAAAAAAAGGAATTTTAGCAATGCAAACTAGTTATGAGCGAATGAGCTTCACAGCTTACTTGGTTCCAGATAAATCTGGCAGATTCTTTTTCATAGTTGTGTTCTTGCCTGTACTGGGTTTTTTCTTCTGCGGATCCTCCTGTGTCTCCGTGTCTGACATCACAGTTGCCTTCAATTTACACAGTTACAGCTCAGTTTGTTAAGTCTGTGCAAGTTCCTGCCTGTCCTTTCTGCTTTTTCCTCAGCTTTCCTGACCACAGTCTGCCTAGAACATTACATTTAGAAATTGCCTTGCATTACCAAACTTAGAAGTACACTCTTGTACTAAAATCAGGGAATTTGTTTTTCCTGGCTTAGTTGGAGGTGGTTTGTGCAGAGCTCCTATGCTGTGTGCAGGGGGGCAGTGACTGAACAGCTCCAGCCTGTTGGGCAGGGAGGCAGAGCCCAGAGCCAGGCAGTGCTGGTGCTGCACTGAGCATCCCTCACTCCAAGTAGCACCATCCCTCCCCATAACAACCAGCCCCATGTTCATAGCTGGAATCCCTGCTGGTCTGCTGAAACAACTTTCTCAGTTCATGTCAGTTGAGTTAGGCTTGAAACTAAGAGTGAGGGGTGGTATTTGTTTTATTTGCATGTTCCTGGAAGGGGTTAGCTGGGGCAGGCACAGGCTGCAAGGACAGGAAGAGCCTTGTTCCCAGGGCAGCCTGTGCAAAGAGACCTGATTTAAGAGGCAGCAGGTTGATTTGGGATTTCATTCCAATATGTCTCAGGATTGAGCCATTCAAAGTAAAAGTAACTTTAATAGCGTAAACAATGTTAGAAATGTTTAGAAATATGTTTAACTTCTGTTTATTTCTTTGATTTTTTTTCTTCCAGCCAAACAAGTGTGTCCATCTGAAAAAATTAGCTGTGGAGACTTAAGCAACAAGTGCATCCCGTCATCCTGGAGATGTGATGGGCAGAAGGACTGTGAAAGTGGTATTGATGAGGCTGGTTGCACTCCTGGTGAGTTAATACATATGCAACATCTCCATTTAGGATTATAAAAGTCTTAGAGTGACTGTTACAAATTGCATGGAAAGGGATGACTTTTCCTGCCAACAAACTTATTCACTCAATTTGGAGTGCTAAGTGGTGACTTTCGAAAACAGAGAGGAAAGAATGATTCTCCAGGTGGGTCTGGCTGGAGAATGAGTGAACTCTATGAAGAATTAAGTATTCTTTATATAGAGAATTAAGTATTATTATTGGGGCTAATACCAGGTGATGTGGAAATGATTTAAATAAGGTTCAAACCTTCCTCTGTGGCAGCTCAGCAGGTTCCTGCTGTGTCCTTGTCCCTGCAGAGTGTGGGCAGGGCTGGCTTCTGCTGGGGTAGAATAGATAGGCCTGGATATTGATAGCTTGTTGCTTTCACTGGACACAGAGAGAATGATGTACTCTGTACCCATAACTGTTTTAAATTCAGTCCCTAAATGGCCACTGCCTTTTATTAGGCCTTTCTGTGCTGAATGAAAGAGCTCTTTAACAGTGTTTTCAGTCTGTGAAAACTCCTACACTGTGTCATCAAGCCATTTCTCGGGCTGCCCTTTTGATAGACCAAACATATTAGTTCTTTATGCTTCTTGTTGTCAAATATTTTCTTTTGAATGAATGCTTGACTCATTCTTGTGGCTCCATTTAGTTTTCCAGTTGGTTTTCCACCTTACTTTTTACACAGACCACCAGAATTTAGGGAATATCAGTCTTGTCACTCTGTGCAGAAGTAAAATCACCTTTCTAATATCTAATACTGTTCTTATTAAATTCTTTGTGTACAAATGATCCCAGGCTGTTAAGAAGCTCTCTGAGTTCTGTGTATTCACCTATCCCTGAATATTTCTAGTGCTGCATGTGGTATCAGCAATGTTATTTTTACTTCCATATTACTGGTGAAAGGGTTGAATGATTACATTCAAGCACAAATTGAAGTTTCTTAATTTGAAAACTGGATTTGGTGCTCTAATACCTACCCAGTTCATAATCCTCAATATATATTTTCTTTGAAATTATATGACAAAATATGTTTTACATGAACATGTTGTGGTTTGAGTAGAATGCTTTAGATAAATTAATTTCTTTGCAGTCAGCTTTATCAAACAAAATATTATCACAGCTTTTACTTTGTGAGCAACTTGTTCCACTATTTAGCTCTGGTTTTAAAAGTATTTTTTCTTAGTCCTTTTTTTCTTTTTCCTTTTATTTGTTTTCTCTGTGAAACTCTTTAAGCATTTTCCTCCAAGCATGTACATTTTTTTTTCTTTGAATGGGAGGCTTGAATTAGAGACAAATTCAGAAGTTAATTGTAACTGCTATTTTCCTGATATGAGTTAGTGAAATTAGAACAATTTTTACAGTAGTGGCTGCCTCCCCTGATTTAATGCTGCTGCTGCTCACACCAGTGGGAGTGGTCTCACAGAGTCTTTTAGTTACAATAAAAATCTACTTGAAATTGCTTTGAACTTCTTTTTTCCTAAGCCTTAGGTAACCCCCAAAATGAATGTAAATTTGTTCTGAATGCCACATAATTTCAGCATAATGGTGCTATTAATGGATTTGGAAATAGCTGAGTGTTTCTGTTCTGGATGTTTCAGCATCTCTACTCTTATCTTCCAGTTTTAGTGCATGTGCAGGTTCTTAAAAATGGAAATTTAACCCAAGGACAAATTATCACATTTTGATGGTTGTTGGGTAACTTGTGAGAAATTAATTTGTAGTTTTCAAGCAATTCCTAATGACTGATTGTTATCCTCACACACTGGAAATCTCTGCTGAGTCTGGATGGGCCATTCCCTGGCACAAGGACCATGGGAGAAGGCACTGACAGGCAAACTTGGAGCATCCTGGGTGGGTGCAAACATCAAAAGCTTTCAGTCCTAAGATCTCAACTCAGCATCTTTCAGGGGTCAAAACTCGCTTTGAGAGGGAAACAGGAGGCACTGCTGAATGGCTGTAGTGGGAGCACTTTCAGGGAGGTTGCCTATCAAATGAAGGTCTTTTCCTCATGGATGAGAACAATTGTGTGAGCTGTTTCAACTGGGAGCTTGTGGAGGATTGATAGCTATCCTCTCTCTTATCCAAATCTGATAAACCTCACTAAGCCTATCCACTGATAGTCTGTTAACATTCCCATTTCTTCTCTGTTTAGAATCCTCCTTTCTCTGTTGCCTCTTATCTCAGCAGCACACAGTATCCTGACCACTTCAGATCCCTTCTTCTCTTTGTTTTGTTAATTTAATCTCTGCACTCATGTTTTTATTCTCATTTTACAAGAAGCTTCAGCACTGCCTGTCACCCGCAGCTCCTTGGAGCAGAGTTCCCTGTCACAGAGGCTGCACTTCTCACAGAGCTGACCAGCTTGTCTATAAATAACACATCTTGCTGGATAAATGTTTGGAAGGGGATTTATTTGTGCCCAGAATAATTTCTGTGGTGAGAGCCTGCATGTGCAATAAACAAATGGGTGATGACTTGAAGATGGTGTGAGTAAGGGCATCCAGAAGAAAAACCCCTAAGCTCTTTCTAAATCCATGTTAATAAAGCTATTACTGCAACCTCATGTGACATTTTAAAAATATTTTAACTGTGGATACTCTTATTTTTTGATAGGAATAACTGGCTTTTAGATTTATAATTATTCAAGAGGATTTAATACAGGGTTTATGAACCTTCTTTATGCCCGCATTTCTGCATTGGTAATTTGTACCAGTAACAAGATTGTGCTGGTATTCAGGAGCAAAGCTTGGTTGTGCTGAGGCTGTGCAAGAACCTGTCTCTGTGTCAGAATGTTCACAGCCCAAGTTAAGGGAATATCTCCTGCAGGAGAGGACAGAAATGATGATGGTACAGAATCATCCAAAACTGCAGCAACAGTCTAAGTGTATTATGGTGCTTCCTCCTCCAGCAGTTTGCTTTCCAGCTACTGCTCTGGACCTTAAAATTCTTGCCGGATTTTTTCCTCTCAGAATGATATCATTGCTTTTTGAATCCTGTGAAATGTATCCAGTGCAGATATTGGCACAGACAGCTGGGGGGAGGAAGCAGCTGTTCAGAGACTCCAGGACAAAAGTAGAGAATCTGAACAAGGGGACAAAATGGTGTGATTTTCACCCTGGGGGAGAACCTGCCAAGGAAGCGATGGAAAGTGCAAATCCTTTCACCTGCAGTGGATAAAGCACCAGTGATTAGGGATGCAGATTTGTGTCTGCACAGGCTGTAGTTGCACCAGGGATTAATTGCAGGTATTAATCCTTGCACGTAGTATGGATAGATAAGTGCCTGTCTGCCTGAATAATTGACTTCCAACAGCCAAGCTTTAGGAACACTACTGACTTGCAGTGCACAAACAACTTTTGAAAACGCAAATACCTGCCTTTTAAAAATAAGACTTTATAAAAGGAAAAATCTTATTTTTCAGTTTTTGGAGCAGAAGTAATTTGAGTCTTTACAATACCAGGTGTGTTGTAGTCATAGGTCAGGGTTAGCAGCCTTGAATTTGCCAGCTTGGAGGCGCTGGCAGCCTCCTTATTTCCCTGGTGAAGGTTTTCTGCTCCCAGTACACCCAACCTTTGTCACAATGGATTGGACAAGCTCAGGAATGTGTTTACTGAGACTGAAAGAGAAATTAAATTTGAGAGGCTGTAATTAAAGCAACACAACTCAGGGTCAGTCTGGACTTGGCTAACTACTGCAGAACTTGTTAAATCTGCTAAGAGAGACAGTAACAGTGTTTTGTCAGCTCCTCAGGAATGCAGAGAGCACTTGAGAAGGGCTTTAGAACAGAATTGCTGCCATGCTCTACCAGCTGAAGTGGCACTGAATCCTTTAATGCACACGTGTTCCTCCTGACAGGGCACTGGGATGCTCAAAAGAGAACAAGGCTCTGGCCCCATCTCTTCTGTCTGTGTCACTGGTTCTCATCTGAACCACTGCTTGCACTCAATATGGAAACTGTGTCCTTCAGATGAGGAGGTGGAAGTGCACTATTCTTCCCTTTCCCAACAGTCAGATGCAGTGAAATGATGTATTCATTGACATATTGATAGCAGAATAAGCTTTTTACCCATGCCATGATTTATTCTGCAAAACTATAGCACAGAGACAGTGATCCATGGGAACTTCTACAGGCAGTGGACATAGTCACAATGAGCTTGTGCAGTTGGCTGAGGTGAGAGCCAGGAATTCCTGCAGGAGTTTCATGACAGTGACAGCCTCATTACCCAGAGCATTTTCTTTTGGACCCTGGTCTTCAGGCTTTTCATCACTGACCATGTATCTCACAATTAGTTCTAGGTTTTCAGCCTTATTATATGATGATATGCCACATTAAAAGTATAAAGGTTTTTTAAATTCATAAGGGAAACCACATAAGCACAGGTGTGCTCACCCGTAACAATGTGTCCTTGCCATGGCAGCTCCCAGCCTTCACATTTCTGTGGTGTACATAGATCATTTACAGGATCCTCAGGTGATGAACTTCCCACTTTTCCTGGTAAAGCTCCAGGCTCATGTGTTATTCTCTATAAAAAGCAGCAGTACCAAAAGAGTGGTCATTTTCTTGGAAGGTCCAAGTGCAGAAAACTTTGAGTTAACCCCTTCCAGTGCCTGCTCAACAGCCCTCAGGTCACTTGAGAACCACTGGCTGAAGGCAGAATTTAAAGCAGGCTAAAGCTGTTCATCCCTCCAGCAGATCCACCTGGTGTTGAACCAGCTGAAGGGGGGAAATTGCAAAGCTGATTTAAAGGCACCTTCCCCTACTCTGCTCCTGCACCTACACACACATGCAGTGACCTTTCTGTTGACAGTTAAATTGTTTTATCATCTTTTATCATTGTCCTGTGACTATAAAGAGCATCAGTTGTCTCAGCACTGTTTTCTTCTTTGTGCAGTAAAAGCTACGTGTGTTTTGCTTCTGAGTCATGCTTCCAGTGCTCCCTATGGGGATTTGCCCATACTGATCCAGTCCATTCCAGATCTCCACTGATCCTACTGAGACCTTTTAACTTGGTGATAATGCAGCACTGATTCTATCTTTCATTGCAGTTTGATGAATGTGTGCTTTTGTCAAAGTTAGTTCTGTTCACTGCCTTCATTAAAGGCCAAGGCACAGTGATGTGCTGTCCCTCAGTCAGCTCAGAGGGACATCAAACCCAAAGGATCAGATTTTGCCATGTGTTCTCCCTGAGAAACCCACCAGTTTTAACAGGGTTAAAGCTCACAGTATCACAGATCATGCCTGTAAAGGAAACATTTATCCACTATCATTATTCATAATTATTTTAGTATGTGATGAAAAGAAACATGGCTGGTCTGAAATTCCTGGCATTTTATAGGGGGTAGCTGTAGCTTCAGTGCACTTGCCATGGCGGAAGAATTTACAATTATTTTCAAGAAGGAAAAAGAATTGCTAGATTTAACAAATACAAGTCCTTCAAAAGTAAGATAAGGTAGAACAGCAATGATATCCTCTGGGCTTTACATGATGTTTAATTACTGGACAGCTGGAGGGATTAATGCTTGTGCATTATGCCCTGGCTCTCAGAAATTAAACATGTACAGCTGCCACTTTATCACTGCTTAAAGTATTAGAGCTCCTTCAAAAGCAGTAGTAATTTGCAGAAAAATCCCCATTGTTATTTAGGAAAAATCTCAGCCCATAATCATATTTGTCCTGAGTTCCTTCAGAACAAAATGGCAAGAAAAAAGAGATTGGGAGTTACTTTTAATTGCATGCTGACAGGAAAAGTGAAGGTAGTTGCATTTTTAATATTGGATGTTCATTGTAATTAAACATAATTAAACTGTGTGTGAACTTAGGTTAGAGGTAAGACAGTCATTGTGTAAATCCAGATTTAAACCCTAGAGCCGTGGCCCAAGCTGTGCCAGGGCTCTACCTGCAGAAGGTGAGGTCAGAATGGCCTTGCTTTCCCTGCTGCCATCTCTTGAGCTCAGGTTTATAAAGGAAGACATGTGGCACATGGGCAGATGGAGCTTCCAGCACGGAGTGGGTCTTTGGGGGTGGCCTTGTGGTGATCCTCCTCACAGAGAAATTGTCCCTATCAGTGTTCCATGAATAATTTATTCTCTAAAGCAGAGTAGATGAAAACACCATCTCAAAACAAGACAGTTTTGTACCACTGCAGGGTACTTCTGCAGCATTTCTCTGAAGGAGCGCGAGGGAAAAAGGAGAGATGCAAAGAACACACCCCACACACAGACACGTCCTTCACACCCCAAAGGATGGTTGTTCACAGGCTTCTGGAAGAGGGCTATGAAAGAGCTGCTTTTATACAAAGATTTGTGGATAATTCAAACTAAAGCTTAATAGTGCTGGATTGCTGCATACCTGTGCACACCCACACAAGCTTTGTCCTGCTGCTCTTTCTTGCACTTTAGCTGGATACATTGGCTCTGATTCTTCTTTCCAATCTCACATCATACTGTCAGAGGAGCAAAAATTGGCCTGTAATTATGTTTATCTTTTGGGTAGTCTGTCTTTTAACAGTTAGAGCGCCTAGAGTTGAAATAATCAAGAAATTACATCTCTTATTGCCAAATACAACTGTATTTCATGTCCCTGAAGTGCTTTCTTCATAAGAACGCAGCTATAATTTTGAGCCTATTCATCCAAAAAGCAAGAATCTGCTTAGTTTTATTCAGGGAAATCTTCTGTAGCTGGCAGTGCCAATGATGATGCTATGATGGCAGATACGTGGGTAGGAGTTGCATCCTGCAGTGGCCACCAGTACATATGTGTTACACTAATTAACAGTTCTGCTTCCTGAGCATATGATCTGAAGGCTAAATCAAAATCAGTAGCCTGAACTCAACAGAGTCCTACGCAGGAAAGGACCATGTCATGTTTGATGCAAGAGGGAAAAAAAATGAAAAAGTTGGTTTATGAGTCATATTAACAGATAAAACAACATCTGAAAGTCATCTTAGTGGCTGAAATACACTCTTTTCCTACACAGGATGATATAATGGTTGGATTAACTTGGCTTTTACTTCGCAAAGAAATTCATCTGTTTGATAAATGTAATGAGAAAGGTTTAGCTCAGAATAAACACCACTTCATTACCCTTCTTTGTTCCAAGAACTTTAAAATAATTGCTCATGTTGATCATGTGAGTCTTCATCTCAGCCCAAATCCAGGAAAGTGCTTCTTTCTATTCCCAAGTCATAGAAACTGCAAGGCAAATCCTAATGCTGTGGAAATCTCATTGCTGTTAATGTGAGCACAGTCAGCACACAACCCTTACAGGTTTAATTCCAGTGAGTGCCACTCAGTGATTAAATTTTCCATTTGAGTAGAAAATCTAATACTGTTTTTTCACAAATGGTTGCCATTCTTTTCTGGAATTGTGGGTACATAGGTAGTTTGTCTACATCATGTAATAGCTGTGCCCTATAATTATCACATAACTGAAAACAGGGGTGGTTGTTTCCTGAGCAGTCTGTCAGTCTCTCCCCCTCCTAAAATCACTACAGGAGTCTTGTGTTTATGGACTTGGTCATTATAAGGTGTGCTTATGTTCATAATCTTGAATGGAGCTATACCAAATTCTGCCAATTGCCTCATTGCTTCTTTTTTAAGGTACTTCTCCCTTGAGATCAGTTGTCTTGCAAACCATTTTATTTCCAAAGCATCTTTTTAATTGTTATTGAACCTACATTCAAGCTCACTCTGGATCACTGTTCCTAAAGAAATGTGAGACATGCTTGGGCAAACTGCGGGGTTGAGAAGGCAAAGCTCTCAGTCTTGCCTTGTTTTGCCTGTACTCCAGAAGAGTTAATAGTGCACGTTCCAAATGCAGCTAATGTTTAATAAGCAAACTGCAATTAGAAGCAGTATGTCCTCTTACAGACAGTCCCCATCAAGCAAAGTAAATTAGTGGAAGTGGAAATTTTATGCGACACTGACCTCACTGCTTTGTCCCTCACTGCTCAGGTGAGTTCAGACCTGTGAGTCAGCAATCGCCAGGATTCCCTGCTTAGTTATGGCAGTAACTTATAAATGACTTGGCTGATTCTGGGGAAATGGCTCAGCTTTCCAACTGGTTAAACTGGTACCGTCCCTGTGCTTAGGAATGGGTGAGGGTAAGGAGAAAACAGCAGGCCAAGTGACATGGCTGTGGAGCCATGGGCTGGGATTCTTTGCCTTTCCCACATTTTCTAAGAATAAACCCAATTGTGCTGTCATTTGCCAATGTGATTGGTGTGTGGCTTTTAGGATTCTGATGAAGTGTCTCTCCTGAGCTGGACATAAGGAACCAGAAAACAATGGGGAAAACAGGCAGGTCGTGTCTCTGTGTCAGCAGGTGAGCAGAGTGGGAATGGGTGGACAGTGACATTCATGGATTGGCTTTTCCCGGCAAAGGGTCTGTGATTTAAACTGTGCAATGGAAAAATTAAATCCTGGTCGTGCAGAAAATGCATAACCACAGGGAGTCCTGTCAAGTCCAAGAGGGCTGTGTGTGCAGTAATGTGGGATTTGTGTGCACTATCCCAGGATCAAGCCCTGCTCAGTAATGCCCTGTTCTGCTTGCTGAACGTTCATATATTCCTCAGAAATACAGAATTTTGTGTGATAATATTAGAGCAGCTGTTAGTTTAATGGCTGTTATCAGATGTTTCTGAGGGGTTTGCCAAGTTGGAGTAATTTGTAAAATTGCCATTTTAATAAGCAAGTCATGTCTAAGGGAATAGGAGTGAGCTTGTCCTGTACAGGCTCCAATTTTCAGAGTTGGGAAAGAAACTCACTAGACATATCACAGCATTTTTTTTTCCCAGTTAAATTTTAGCTAGTACCAAGCATCTTCAATCTGATTCATCTGATTCTATTCCAGTCAGAATATAAAAGAGTAATAATAATGTCTTTATCTTTATGAGATCCCCATGGGGTATCTTGGATTGTCACAAAAGCAGGACAGCATTAACCTTTGGTATTTTGATCATCCATTTTTGTCTTTCAAGCTGCTTTATTTTACCCTTAAACCCTCTACACTGGATTCACTTGTTCTTATTTTGAGGTCATTTTCAGTCATTTAGCCAGAAGAACCTCTGATAAACTTCCTAACCCTTTCCTGGTTTGAAGGAAAATTGAGGAAACCGCAGGTATGAGTTTCAACCTTATTGCACATATGTAAAATTAAAGACAGACAGTGCAGAGTGTGCATACCTTGTATATAAACTGCTTCTCTCTGTATATTGGGGGGTCATAATTCTATTTTCAGATAATTAAACCACTTGGAATGAATGTATGAATCTCAGGAAGTACATTCTAAATCAGCACATACATTTTTGAGCCAACTACTATTTGTCAGCAGGAGCTTTGGCATCTGGTTGCTGGGTTATAATTAACTAATACTATGCAAATACTGCTGCAGAGAATGGGAAAATGACTGATTTGTGTTTGAGGGCAGTGTGTGACAAAGGCAGCGAGCACATGCAAATACTAATTTGCGGGAGTGCGTGAGATGGCTCCTTAGCTCCATTAGTGATTTGAACAATATCAGGAATTACTATTCCTTCTGCAGTCTCCATCTAGATGGGCTTTTCGGTATCAATCACCATAGCAACAACCACTGTTGGGAGTGAGGCTGCAATTCCGCTGCATTATTCCCTCCATGGGAGGCCTGTCATTTTTTCAGAGCAATGAGCTTCAAGGTCATCTTCATTTACCTCCATCTCTTTTGCTGTCCTTCCTGGAGGGCAGCTTTCCATGGGAAACTTGTCCTTCCAGGAACAAATCCACGCTTTAAAGACTGGCATTTGACAGAAGATCTGTATGAAATATTCAGGTATTTGGTAAGCAGTTGACTGCAGGCAAAATAAATAATTTAGACAGAATTAAGCCTGAAAATAAATACTAGTTAAGCAAAACTAACATGCTGACAATGCTGGTAACTGGGAGTTCCAGCATCATCTACCCTGTCTGCACTCTGTGACCTCCTTATCCATGGCCCAGCAAAGAGATTGGCTCCTGTGGGCTGTGGGAGCTGGGCTTGCACTTGGGGCAGAAAACCTGGGCAGATGGAGCTCAGGACTTCCACCCCTCAGCCCTGCAGAGCTCAGATCCTAAACCTCAGAGCTTGGGAGAGTTTCTCAAGTGCAGCAGTCTCTCCTGCCAGTGTTGAAGCAGCCATGAATCAAGAGCAGATCTCTCCCTCCCTGATGCAAATGTTGGTATCCACAAATCATCCTTTGCCTGCTTTACAAGATCCATTATCAGATCTACACAAACATAATTTTTGAGACACGTTTATTTTAAAGTTGTTTGGGGACGGTGTCAGAAAAATACAGTGTAATAATTTGTCTTATCTTCTTGTCTGCAGCATCAGTGGATAATTGCTGTTATCTACTTTGCCACAAATTTTACCAAATAATTATCTTTCTTTAAGGCATTAATGTAATTTCAAGTGGAAATGGCTCTTTTGGAGGAGAGATGAATTAAATACCTGACTCTTACTGAAAAGCTATAAAATCTTTAATTAGAGATTAGCAATGACAGCAGTTAAACCCATTGTACATAGTTTCTAGTTCCTGTTAATGATGGATATACCATTTATTTAATTTTTTCATTTTTATCCAGATTTGAGATCCATGCTTCGTAGAGTTGTCCATTGTACAAATGTTATGTACAAATATATATTTTTTGAAATGACAGTTTTTAATGAGCGCCCAGTATTGTTAGAGAATTCTACATCTTGAGAGCATTCTGCTTCTTTCTAAAAACACTTTAAAAGCATGTGGCAGAATTATCTGAATTGTTGGTGCCATGCCTGAGCTAAGATTGTCCCTGCTGCACCAGACTCTCACTAAAGCCTCTGGTTAAATCCTGGCTCTGGGCAAAAGAGAACCAGCCAGTACTGAAACACTAACTCCACAACTGCAATCTCTCTGATCTTCTGTTATTTTATTATTTTTAACTTCCTCTATCCCAAGGCTGCTTCTGCTCCACTCTCCTCAAGAGATGTGACAAGACTGCAGCTGCAGGCTGTGAGGCAAAAACTGTGACAGTTGTGCTCCACAGATTGGCACATAGCACAGGGTGGAAATTAATGCAGAATACCTCTGGTATATTTTGTCTATAGACAAAATCACATCTACACAATTATTTATGTGTGATATTTTACTTCCTAAAACTGTGAAAAACCTTTACACATTACAGTGCTCTATAGCAAACTGGTGTTATAGTTATGCCTTTAAAGACTGTTGGTTAAACGCATCTTGACAAACATTTCCAAGATTTCTGTTGGGATCACTCATGTTTGAAGTGGGTTTTGCACCTTAGACTACAACATTTATTAATTTTTTTTGTGCTTAAGAAAGAAAATTAATATTTGATTCCTTGGTCTTGAGTGAATCAGCCTACAATAGGACAGGTAGCAAATGTGGAGAATGCAAACAAATTGCTCAAGTCAAAAAATACCTCAGTGATCATTTAATTACTATTGGCACATTTTCTATTGAAATGCTCTGGAGGCAGTGAAATACGGCAGTGAAGGGACTATGAGGTACCCTGACAGATTCATGAGAGGAGATGTGAAGTAAGCTGTCCCTGGGATTTCCCTGCTGCATGCCCATCTCACCAGGTGCTGTGTAAGATAATTGTAGTGCTTTAGTTATTGTGTTCTTGGCTCCGGCAGCAGCAGCGGCTCCTGCCCAGGCACACAGGGCCAGCTCTGCTCCCCCTGCCTGTGTGTGCTGTGTGTGCCAGAGCCATCCCCAGCGCTGGGGGCTGCAGCCTCTGCCTTACCCCAGCGTGCCCTGGGGATTTCAGCTGTCAGGGAGGATGAGGGGAGGGTGGGAGGTGTTAGCTGCCCTCCCATGGCAGCAGCAGAGCACACGGGAGGGATGGATGTTGCTCTCTGCTGGAGGCAGGTGTGACCCAGAAGGAACTGCTCGATCCTCTGCTTAGGACTGTGGGGGTGGAGAGGGGAGTTGGCAACAGCCAAACTGCTGTGCTTGTTCCAGGGAGAGAGAGCTTGTAGTCTCTAGTGCTGGCATCATACTGAACTTAAGGTTTAAAAAGAAATAAAATAATCATGACCATGCAATTTTTCTAGCTAGGAATTCTCAGGCCTCACTGAGAAAGTCCTCATGAGAGTTTATAAAAGCTGAACTGCTTCTACTTATTGGCTGTGATTATCAGTAATTTTATATCTGTACTGGGGTTTGTAGGTGCAGAGGAGGAGCTTTTGTGCAAAATTCCATTGTCTGTATCCCACTCCTATGTTATCAGTCGCTAATTTGCCAATGCAGCAGATTTCTGAAGGGAAATACGTACAAACAGGAGGAGGGGTGGTGGTGGGACCAGGAAAAGAACAAGAGGGAAAAGAAGGGCTCATTACAGTTGGTGGAAAGGAAATTTATGCACATTTGGAGTGTGCAAATCATTACAGTCTTGCCCAAACATTAGGGATCAAAAGACTATGCAAGATTTTGCTCTCTGATCTGAGATTCATCAAAATAATGCCAGAAAAGCAATTTCTTCTTCTCAGCCTTTATGTGTTACAGATGCTGAACATAGCCTTAGAAATATTCCTGGTTTCCCATTACCATTTTAAAATAGATTGGTAAGATTATAACTCTTACCTTAAATTTCCATTTTATGGAGGAATGTTTCAAATGCACTTCCATATTATGGCTCCTCTGAAGACAGTGTTAAGTTATATAGCTGTGTACTAATCAGTAGGGTTAATAGATTATTTCTGGTTATGAGGTAAAGGTAGAAAAACTTGCTGAATGGAGAAAAAAAAATTAGAATTTGGGTAAAAATCAGAGCATTTTAATTGTCTCAATTCTGCCATGCCAAAGAGGAAGGTTTTTAGATGCTTTTCCACCAGACTCTGCTTGTATTTTAGGTCTTTATGAGAAGAATTCACCTCCTAATACTAGTTGTCTGATCTCAGTTCCTTCTGTTTGGAGAGGAGAAATTGTGGCTGCTCCAAGGCACAGGTGCCTGGTGAGGGCATCTCAGTATCTAAAATACTGTACCAAGTGCAGAAGGAGCCTGAGCAGCTCCTTTGGTGACCTTGCTCTGCTGCATTTCATGGTTGGTGTCAAGTGGGGCAGCTGAGATCCTCTTTAACATTTCTTCCTGCTGGACAGAGCCTGGGTCCTGGCCAGTGCACAGCAGTATTGCAGCAAGGAAGGAAATCCTCTTTCTCTTCTGATTAGGTGGATTGCTGTGCTGTAACATCTGGAAAACCTGGGGCTAAATGGGACAGAGAACAGGGCAGGAGGGGAGAAGTCTCTCTCTCTATATATATATATGTGTGTGTGTGTGTGTGTGTATTCATGCTGTGTGTAAAACGAGAGGCTGTTTAAGTTATCAGACAGAGCCCAGCAAGTTTGCCAGCCAAAATGTAAATAAGCATCTGTGCAAGTGGACATGTTCTTAATTGCTAGATAAATACAGCTTTATTCCCAGGTATAAACCAGACATAATATTGCAGTGGAATCCCACTGGGTTCCTGTCACTGGCTGAAAGCTGGGATATGACAGATCCTTTTTAGGGATTCTGCTGCTTTCCAGGTGCAATTGCCATTGCACTGATGGGTACCATCTAAACTGTGTGGTTTAGTGTAGGGGCTCTGCAGATATGGCAGTAAATACTTCTGCTTCTAAAGAGAAAAAGATTCCCAAGTGCACTGTAAAAAACAAAACAAAACAAAAAAGCCCATTGTAATTTACAGGCATATATTTATTGTACTTTTAAGCCATAACTTCCCTGTAGAGGACTGAAACTGCAGAAGGAGAATTCTTTTGTAAGTAACTACCTCAAAGTACTTATGGAGAATTTCTTCCAGGGTTTTAGCTCCCCCACACCTTGATGGAATAAAGTGACTGCGAACTGCACTTTGTTGGAGTACCTGAGAGTTTAATTTGAGCAGGCATCTCTGCTTCAGCTGTCCATTAGGCTTGCAGAGGAGAGTGCTCTACTTAGCTTCTATCTGACAAGCGCCTCATTTGTATGTTAATGTTGAGTTGTGATTTCCAGGGAAGGCATTCAGCGTGTTGTAACGGGCCTTACTGGCAGATTGCAGCTAAATTGATGCTCGACTCACTAAATATTTACCCTACACATCCCACTTAATATGTCCAAAACCAGGCATACTGTGAAATCCTGAAACCTGATTCTGTGCTTATGAAAGTCAGGAAGCTGGTAATGTCAGCGTGGAGCCAAGCAGAGCCCTGGCGCTGCCAGCACAGCCCCAGCCTCTCCCTGTAACCTCCCGCCCATTCCCACTCCCTGCCGCTGCTCCTGCCCCGGGGCCCACCTGGCTGCTCCTCAGTGCCAGGGCAGCGCTGCATCTGCATCTCCCACCCGCAGTTCCCACAGCCCTGCTGCCCCTGCTTCTCCAGGCTGCCCATGGTCCCTGGAGGATGCACCCTGAGGCACGGCTGGGGAGCATTGCTCCTTGCCACGTGGTTACTATTGGGAGAAATGTTTTGGGGTAGGACAGCAAAATGCCTTTGTGCCTTTGTCCTGAGGNACGTGGTTACTATTGGGAGAAATGGTGGAATACCCCCTAACGATGGGGTAGGACAGTCAAATGCCTTTGCGCCTTTGTCCTGAGACATCCCTAATGTGCTAAAGCTGGTGCAGTGGTGAGGGCTGGGTTGGAGACCTCCCAGCTCACCTGTTTGTTTTTATTCCCAAGCCTGTTCTCCCAACGAGTTCCAGTGCAGTAACAAGTCGTGCATCTCCATCATCTTCGTGTGTGATGGCGACAACGACTGCGGGGACGGCAGTGATGAAAGGAAGTGCTCCCCTCTGACCTGCAACCCCAACGAGTTCCAGTGCAACAACAGCATGTGCATCCCGGAGCTGTGGGTGTGCGACAACCAGCCCGACTGCGAGGATCAGTCGGACGAGTCCATGGAGAAGTGTGGATACGACACCAAGGCCCTCAACACGTGCGCAGCCCACGAGTTCCAGTGCGGGAATGGCGAATGCATCCACCTCAACTGGAAGTGTGACGGAGACGAGGACTGCAAGGACAAGTCTGATGAGCAGGACTGCCGTGAGTGTCTGCAGGGGCAGGGCCAAGGGCTCTCCGGGCTGGGGTGGAAGGACCAGGGGGCTGCTGTGGGCTGTGTTTGAAGGCAAGGCTTTGATGTCAGAGCAGCAGCTGTGCCAGACAAGAAGCGCTTGTGTCCCACACAGCATGGCTGGGTGCCCAGCCCAGCAGGGTCAGGTGTGTTCCACACTCCTTTTGTGCTTTTTCCTTGAGAATCCAGAGGGGGGGTGTAAGAGCTGTTGGATGGTACTGTGCCTCAGAAGAAATCTGTTTCACTAGAAAGACAAGGGGTGAAAAATGGGAAAAATGTTCAAAGCCCTCAGGCTGCATGGTGGGGTCACAGCCTGGAGGTTAGAAGCTGCAATGCTAAAGGGAATATATGATCAGCAGAGAAAAAATAATTCATTTTCTGCCTCTGAAGTTGGAGTATACTGAACAAGGCAGTCAAGAGAAGTACCTCTGAAAAATCCAGTTTGAAATGCACTTTGAGCTTGGCTTGATAAAGGCACAGAGCTAATAAATAATGGATTTCTTTTCAGCTGGCTTTATGCATTTAACATGCTGTTGTTGGTATGTGTGGTATTTTGAATGTTTCATCCATTTTTAGCCACTAAACTGTTCAAGCTGGTCACTTACCTGAGGAGGTAGAAGAAAACAGGAGCAAAATGTTTTGCTAGAATATTCATAATGACAAGATTGAAATTAAATATTTACATAGCTGTTTATATTTAGCAGCTCTGACATTGGGCCACCTCTGGGGACGAAGGCAGCAACCAGCTGCAAACCCAGGGATTACTGCAAGGCATCTAAGAAAATTTACCACTTTTGCCAGCACCATCTTTTCATACCCATGACAACACCAAGTTAAGGCTGGTGAGCTCAAAGCAACTGTGTGGGAGAGCCCTTCAAGGAGCTGGGGATCAGACTCTCTTCCAGAGAGAGAGAAGCAGATGTAAATTCATTGTCTTCTTTAACAAGAGGAGGACGTAGTGAATCCTGGATACCACTGTTTGCACTGCAGGAGAGCAGGGGGATGAGCCACAGGTTACCCTGGAGCTGCTGTGCCTTTCAAATAGCCAAGGACTCTTTCAAGAGAGGTAGAGCTGAATAGAAGCCAAAAAAGTTTTGTTAGGAAGAGAGCAGCTTTGGCTGCTGGGTACAAGGCTGTCAACCCAAGGAGGGGTGGATTGGGTAGTCTGTCTTTTCCTTCATCTCCAAGAAGGTGATAAAGTTGCTGACAGAGCTCTTGGGCATCAGCTACCCAGGGCAGGCTCTGAAGGGTCACGGGGACTGTGGATTCAGGAGGTAAAGCTGGTCCCTGGCTGTTTCAGAAGAGCCATGCAGAAGCACGTCTGGTGGAGATGGGCACTGCTGGCTGGGGCAGCCTGGGTGGTTTGGTGCCTGTTTTCATTCTGAGACCTCCTGTGGGCAGTCCTGTACCTGTGTCCCCTCTGAATCAGGAGACAGTGGCAAGGGCCATGTTACACACACAGGTGAAGAACTGGTGTCTGGTTCAGGGGACTCCAGCAGAACTGATCTCTGTCCCATGGGATGCATTCCCTGCAGTGACAGCAACCTGAAGGGATGGCTGAGTTTGGACAGCTCGGGAGAGGGAAAGGTGAGCTCCCTTCTATTGCCAAGTCGAGAAAGAGGGGAGCAGCTCACTGATGGCATTTTCTGATGAAATGCCTCTTAAATTTCAATCCCTGTTGTTCAACTTGAAATGTTTTAAGTCTTTCACAGGCCCCATTTATTTTGACATTCTTCTGGGTGAGAGGGTGACTGTGCTCTTGTACCTTCCTGAGGCAGAGGGCCCACTGTTCCTCAGTTTCTTTCCTTGGTCTGATGGGCACCAGCCGTGTGCAGCTGAGCTCCAAGTGCCAAGCCATGAGGCCTGAAAGGAGCACAGCTCCACCAGCCTCCCTGAGCAGCAGAGCAGCCTGAGCCAGCAGCACTTCCAGAGGCACCAGAGGCAGCTCCCAGGGCAGAGAATGCAGCTGGACACTGCTGCAGCACAGCACGGTGCTGACAACCAGTGGAGAAAGGGAGAAATGTGGCAGAAGTGACTTGAGACAGTTCTAAGTAGTGGAGATTTAGCACATCAAGGCTCAGTCCGGTGCAGTGTGGTTTATCTACCCAGGAGAAACAAGCACGTGAGCTGGTTCTGTTGCCTTCAGTCCTATGGATTGGGAAACAGTGGGATTCAAAGCCCCACATTTTAGCTACCCCAGTGCTCCTCTGCATGGAGTGCCTGGTTCTGGTTGCACCCCAGTGCCACAACGGCATGAGTGCCCACAGCCGTTGGCACTGCATGGATGGGAGTCTCTGAGGTGGCAACCAGGAGAGGCCTTGCAGCACTGAGTGCTCGTGTAGCCAATGAATTGACTGGCTCAGAGCCAAAAAAAATTAATGCTGCTTCCCCATCCTAAATGCACCTGCCTGCAGTAAGAAAGAGACATTTGGGAGCTCTGGAAGCTCAGCATCACTGCTCAGCTGCTGGACTGAAGAGTTTAGGGACTTCTATGATTCTTTTCCTCTCCAGAAATTCTGTTTGAGATCAGTATCATGGGGCACGCAGGGAGTTACAGGTGTGTGACACTGCTCTGTCCCCTTAGCAACAGGGATGGCACATGGGCCCCTTGGCTGGACTTATATAAAACTGCAGACCCCACCACTACATCTTCTCTTGCAGTGGGGATCATAAGGGGTTTGTGCAATATAAACAAAGGGATGGGAGCTAATGCTTTAAAAAAAAGTCATGAGGCCATCACCTGTCATTTGTTATAAACATTTTGGATTGGTACATGAGTAGAGCAGAAATGAAGGGTGACAATTGGTGAACAGGTTTTGGCAGCCAGACAGCAAATAAATAGGAGGGAATGAGTCATTTCAGGAAAGCTGTGTGAGAACATTGGGTGGCTGAGGTTTTTTCCATAGCATATATATTCAAATATGTATATATGTATATTTATAAAATGAACATTAGGTTAGATTTATTAGTCTTCAAATCTGGAATGGTTATATTTTAAGATGTCCTTTGCAACTTACATTAGGGCATCCAGGAGGGAGAATAAATAATGCTTACAACTGACAGCAAGAAAACAGACCCCTTGAGACCTGTCCTCACACTATCCTGCCTCTGTCTCCCCATCTATAAAATGGATTGATGCTTTTTGCAAATTTTGGGGTTTTATTTTTTGGTGAGGAAGGGAAAAAAAAACCCAGAAACTAGAAGAAACTAAGGCTCAGATTTGGAAACTGTAATATACCTGCTGAGTTTGAGTGATGCAGCTTTGTGCCCAGGAAATGGGAAGTATGTCTCTTTGAGGGCACCTGTTAATTTGGCAAGGCTTTGGTAATTTGTTTTGTATTTGACTTGCAGAGGAGATGCCTGTAAAACTACTGAGATTTCACTGATTCAAACTTTCCAAATTAGCACAGCAATTTTCTGAACATCTTGTGCAAATGAACAGCACAGCTCTTCCCTCTTCTTGGGTTATTGCTTGGCCTTAATGGGAAGCTGCTGTGAACTCTGCCAGTGGGGCTGAGATGGGTTAGCGTCTCAACTTTAGGATAACATGGAATTCTCCTGAAAAATGCAGCAAAAAATATAAATTTTTAGAAAAAAAAAATTCAATGCCTTTGTGATCAGTAAGAGCCGTTATTGTATCTGCCTTTTCTAGATGTTTGTTAAGAGGCTCAGGGGCTGTTGCTCAAAGGTCTGAACTTCCACAGCTCTGGTGGAGTGAGAAGTGAGCCAGGAAACCCAGCCTGGTGTCCAAATTTCTGTCTCTTCTTGAAGCAAAGCCTTGTGCAGTGGAGCTGTACAGCCCCACATCTGTGTTCTGAAATCTCTGTAGCAACTGAGCTAAGAATTGTGCTGTCATTTTTCTCCCAGCCTTGTGGTGCTTGTGCAGCATTGTCTTTGCAATTCCTACAAAATTCTCCTTAATTTTAATTCATTTTAGGATTAAAAACCTCTCTGTTCTTAGAATTTAGCTATGCTTTTTAGAAGAGCTTTGAAGATTACAATTGATGACAATTACAGGTTTTATAACAGCTGCCTGCCAAATCTGTAGCTGTTGTCATGCAGATTTACTTGATAAACTGGAGACCTGTTTCTGTTCTAGAAAAGACAAAATCGCCATTGGCTTTAATTACATGTTACGCTTTTGTGAGGGGTTAATATTTATATTATGAAGAAATATAAATATTATATGCTCAGAAATGGAGCACCATCCTATCCTACCTGCACACATAGAAGTTGCTACAGAAAAGGTGAAGCAAACTAGTTTTCAAGTCAGGGGTGAAGACAAGAAATAAATGTGGCAAAGGAATTCCAGTGAGACAACAGGAAAAGCTTTGCAGTGGCCAAGGTTCAGCTTGGCAGAAGTCAGTTTCCTGTGGAGGAAGGTTGTCTCTCCATGGTCAGGGCTTCCCCAGGCAGGTGGCTGTTCATGCCAGGAACAGTTTAAGCAGAAGTGACTCTGCCTCCCTGCAGTTCTTGGTGCCACTTCCAGACCTGTGGTCTGTGACTCCCCAGACCATGGCCTTGTTTCTTTCCCTCCTTCATTTTTCTCCATTTGGTAGAGCAGCAGATCCCACATGCTTAGTTTGGAGCTGCTGTCCCAGATGTCCCACTGAGGTTTCCCATTCCTGTGCCTGGGTTTATTAGCTGAAATGTGGCAGCACAGCTGGTCCCATAACTGTGCTTATTGCTTGGGATTCTTTTCTCACTTTGCAGCTTTTTATGAATATAGTGCATATGGCTTTCCTCTCCAAGGAGCAGTGCTATTTCCAAATTTTCCTCATGTGATTACTGTGTATTTCTAATGACAGGATTTCTCCCTTCCCCCAGCAGCCCTGCAGTTGTGGCTTTTCCTGTCTCTGGTGCCTTTTGGTGGCAGAAGATGCACTAGAACTAAGTCCAGTGAAGCAGTCATGAACCTGGATCCTGCATCCTGCAGGATGCAATCACCAACAATGTGGAGTCTTTGTGCAACTGATACCTTATGGTTTTGATGCTAGCTCACTTCATGTCTGCAGGTCTTCCTGGGTGATCTGAAAGTAGTAATTTTTGGATTAGAACCAGTTTGTCAAATTGTCCAGGGAAGTCTGCGGACAGCTCTCACCTCCCATGTAGTAACACCAGTGCTGGCCTCCCTCACTACTCAGAAGCAGTGATTTTCTGTCAGACCTTACCAGGACACAATCACACGATGGAAAGGCTGGAATCAGGAGCTCTCCGGGGTGTGCTGCTTTAATAGGATTTTGAGAATACGTCTGATGGGCCCCTTAGAAGGAAGCTGCAAAACATGTCCCAGGAACAAGGAGCCTGTTTGCTAGTGAACTACAGGCTGCCTGTACCCTGTGTAAGCACAGGGCTGGTCCCAGCTAAGGAGGCCTCTCATTTATTGTAACTTGGGGAGGGAAATATGACTGCTTTTAGTATTGTCAGTGCAGGTGTCTGGTTTATATTTTTTCCCCACTTTGCTGTTCATCAGATCTGGTTTAAGTTTGTTATAATCTGACCTGGAGAAGTTAATTTCAGGCATGAAACCTGAGCTGATATCGTGGAGGTGTTTAGGGCTAGAAACCCCAAGAAACATCACACCACCATGCAGTGGAGCTCTTCTGCCTTCCAATGGACTGTTGGCTCATGGGCATTCAGTAACCTGATGATCATGTCTCATTGCTGCCTTCATCTCTACTGTGACCACACTGGCTTTGACAGAGTCACTACAGGTCTCTTGCTTGGGCCTTAGCCCGAACATGTTTTGAAATGTATCTTAAATGTAATTTTTTCTGACTGAAGGAGAGCTGAGGAGCAGTTGCCTTTGCCTACCCAGTGTCACTGTACACTCGCAGCTGGAAAGCAGCCTGGCCTCACACAGACTGCAGCCCCCAGAGCTGCTCCACTGCTGGGAGTTTTGCTGCCTGCTTGCTTTGTTCTGTCTCACCAGAGAAGCTTCACTGCTGGCACTGAGTCTGTTTTGACAGGGTTTGCTCATATGGGCTTTGATGCTGTTTTCCCAAGGATGTAGAGGGTGATGTGGGATAGCAGATGAGAACAGTGGCTGAGGCAGCTGCTGCCTCTGTGGCTTTGGTGGAAGCAGCCAATACTCTGACATTTGCTGACAGAGGGTGCAACCCCAGCAGTGTCAGAGGGACATGGCTAAAAGGTACCACACAAATGACTGAGTTCTGTGTGGCTGATGCTTGAATGTGTTGTCTTAAAGCTCTGGTGACCTGCCAGCCAGATGAATTCCAGTGTGGCGATGGGACCTGTATCCATGGAGCAAAGCAGTGTGACAAGGTGCACGACTGTCCTGATGACAGTGATGAGGCCGGCTGTGTCCAAGGTAGGTACAGATGGCTCTGTGCTGCTCCTCTGGGCCTTGCCAAGCTGCTTCCTGTACAGTTTTAAGCCATTCTGGCAGTGGGATTGCTTGGGAGAGATGATTGTGCTGACCAGGCAGAATGCATGACTTGAGAAGTTCTTTGCATGATGTTCAGGCTCAATGTTCATTTGCTTAATCCCATCCCATTTCTGCTAATGACGCCCTCCTGAGCTTTATGTCCTGTTTGTTATCATGAGCCTCACCTAACTTAGTTGCTTTCCTCTCTTGCCCAACATGACAGAGTCAGCATGTGAAAGTCCCAGCAAGTTTCAGTGTAAGAGTGGAGAGTGCATTGACGGAGGCAAAGTGTGCGATTCACATAGAGACTGCAGGGACTGGTCTGACGAGCCTCTGAAAGAATGTGGTACAGTACTTGCCTTCTATGTGTTGCTCCTGTTGTAACTGCTTCCCCTCTCCTCCATCTGGTGCTCACAGCTTTGAGTGTAACCACATGTAGCTGCTAATGCTATTTCTCACTCTGCTCCTCTTTCCTTGCCTTTATTCTCTCATCACCCTTCATATGAATATAATTAGTAGCTTAGTCTGATCATCTGCAAGTTTGAACTGTGCCCTTCTCCACTCAGTTTTTATTCTTGGAGAGATGTATGAACTGAGCACGGGACTAGGAATGAGGAATTCCCCCCTCTCCCCAAATACTAGTGTCCTCCACAGCACAGATCAATTTATTTAGCCTCATTGCCTAAGTTATCTTTGAATTCTAAGATGATGATAACACCATAAAAATACAGCATTGGGAACATGCTTTGAAGGTGAAAACATGTAGAGTGGCAGCAACCCTGAGAGATGTCTTCAGCCGTTTCTGGGTTGTACATGTTGTTGCTGCTTCCCTCAGCATTGATAGCAGGCTGCTCTCTGCAGCGTCCTGCTAGCTCTGGGCTGTGGGAATGTCAGGAGAGTCAGGGCTGGCAAAGCCAGGGGAACAAAGCCCAGGCCACAGAGCTGTGCACCTCTCCATAGGGCAGCTCTCTCTTGCCTTTCCCACCAGGCATTGTGGGCACCAGCCCCAGTCTGCAGCATTACTCAAACACATTTGTTGTTTTCCCCAGTGCAGAGATGTCTCCAACAGGCATCTCTTTGCATGACATCATGGAGCTCGGTGGTTGCCCCTTAAATAACTCCTGTTCAGGAAGAACTGTCAGTCTCCGTTTTAGACAAGAAGTGTGTATGCATTACCTCATGCTTCCAGTGTGCTCTTGCTTTTTTCCACTAATCCACATCTCCCTGTTTCTCTGAGTGGGTGTTGCAGTTGTCTGTCCATGGAGATCTCCCAACAAAGCTGGCGGTCTGGTTTGTCATAGGAGACTGGGCAGTGGCACAGCACAGCTGGGCTGGTGCTCAGTGCAGTGGTTGTGGTGCCATGATTGGTGCAGCCCTGGGCTGGCAATGAGGTGTTGTCTGAGTCGGGAAGCAGCAAAGAGCCCCCAGGGGAAGGTGTTTCTTGAAGGGTGCAGTGCTGAGGTTGCTGTGACTGTAATGCCCTCACACAGGTTATCCCCACAGGAAGCAGAGGTGCAGGACACACTCTCCAGCTCAGTGTGTCTGTCTAGCCGGGCTAAACTCTGCAGTGCCCTCTGAGAGTCCCCCAAAAAAACACTGCAGAAGGCAGAACAACACTTGGCTATTTTAGGCAGGCAGGGAATATACTGCTGAAGTTTGGGTGAAGAGCAGCAGCTGCCCAGGCTCCTCCTGCCTGGCTCCTCCTCAGCTCCTCTTCAGAAGTGCATCAGGTGAACCAGCACTTGATTTACAGCCCCTAAATCCATTCCACAAAGCACCTCTGAAACCATGGGAATCATCTGAGTTTGCCTGTTAATCAAAACAGCCTTTGTAGTATTCTTCAGAGAGCACTTGTGCATGTTCATGACCCAAATTGCTACAGACCCATGCAAGTGTAGGAATAGGAGATTTCTGTCCATAAACATCACTGAACAGTGACAACACACAGCGGGGCTGTGGACACCTTCTCAGAGGCTGGTGAACTTGCTCTGTTAATTATGTATTGATGTCTCTATATGTACCTGCTAGGAAGGTGAAAGCATCCCAGAGCAGAGATGGATTCCTTCTGGCATGGTATTTTCCCAGTCTTACTGACTTAATTGGGTTGTGGTTGTTTCCACTTTCTTCCAAGAGCAATATTTTAATGGCTCTGCTGTGCTGCTCACCTGCAGTGTGCAAGGAATCAAGAAGTAAAAGATAAATGAAAAATTTGTCTTTAAATTGCATTATAAATTGGAGCAAATCAGTTTTTCTTGTTCTGGTGAGTCCACTATCCCACAGCTCCTGTTCAGCAGTTTTCCTTAAGGAGAGAACTTTCTCTTCACCTCTTGTAGGTCAATTACAACAAGAAGAAATGTTTTTTCTGACAGGAAACCAGCTTTCCCCAGCCTCCTATTCAGTTCTACTTACAAGGATCCATTTATTCTGTTTTTCATTTCAGCAGTTGAGAGCAGGATCAGAGAGGTGGTCTTGGATTAGAAAAGGCCCCAGGAGAGGATGGGGGCTGTTGCTTCATAAATTGCATGGTGGGGGCTGCCAGCAAAGACTGTTGTGGGGGATGTGTTTGTGGGAGGACTGTATCTCAATGCTAATGGAGTATCTCTGACAGACTGTACTTTGGTGTTTTCTGGAATTTTTCACATAGATCATTCCTTGGAGCTAGATGGGAAAATAGTACAGTACTTCAAAATAGCTGGCCCCTGGGAGATGAGAGTCCCCCAGCATGAATTATTAAAGCTCAGAGAGACTGTTCAGAAAAGTCAACATGAACCAGCGCATGGGGAAGGAGGAGTATCCTGGAGAGAGCCCTCCAGTCCCTTGGAAGTTTCTCACATGTGGCAGAACAGCTCAAAGCAGCAGGTCTCTGATGGAATGAGATGCAGAGACTCACATACGCTGTATCCCCAGGGCTCCCCATTCATTCAGCCACTAGCTTTGAGTCCAAACGATCCCACAGCATTGGTTTGGAATAATAAAGAGCAAGAAAGCGATACAGCGGAGGCTTCCTATCTGTGAAGGCACTTGTGCTCTATAGGGCCAGTACCAAAACTGATAGAATAACGGGAAAATTTCTGAGGAAATCTCTTCATTTTATTCAGTCTCACAACTAGAAGCCCCCGTTTGTCATAGGTGATCTCTGTATCCCCTGCAGGTGTTAATGAATGCTCGATGAACAACGGTGGCTGCTCACACATATGCAAAGACTTGAAGATTGGTTACGAGTGCGAATGCCCGCCTGGATACAAGCTTCTGGATAAAAAAACGTGTGGAGGTAATTGACATGCAAACAGCAGTCCCTTGTGTTTCACCATAGAGAGACGTGATTATATTCACTTGAGCATTGCTCCATCACAGATGGTTTGATTTCAAGTTATTGATGGGTTTCAAACACTCCTTTCAGACATAGATGAATGTGAGAATCCAGACGCTTGTAGCCAGATCTGCATTAATTACAAGGGAGACTACAAATGTGAGTGCTACGAAGGATACGAGATGGACACCCTGTCCAAGAACTGCAAAGCTGTAGGTAAGACAACGCCACAGGCACTAAAACTCTGCTTGCTTAACAGCACAACTCCGATAAGAAAACACACTCGCAGGGCTGAGGCAATGGAACAGAAACAAAAGGAAACATGCAAAGTAGGCAAAGACATTTCACCATGAGCAGCACAGAGCTGCTGCAGTGATAGCAGATGCGTCTCTAGGCAAGAACTACTGATCATGCAGATCAGAATATTTTAACAGTGTACAGAGCAAGATTGCAGTCACTACTTGGCTGTTCGAAGCTGAAGCTAGAAAAGAAAGTCTCTTGACAGGTGTTATTGAAAACAGTGCAGCAAAAACATTTAGTGGTAGTAGTAGTGAAAGAAAGAAAACATCCTGATTAAAAGAGTAGCTTAGACACCCCTCCACCCTCCCAGCTGTAAGTCACCAAAATCTGGCCCAGGACTTTGCACTGAAATGGGAAATTGAAGATGAGGACATTGCCCAGAGTTTTGCTTGTGGCTTAGCAGAACAGACAGTCCAAGAGCCAGCATGTGTCCAGACCACAGAGGTGCCTGCGTGTGACAGCCCTGCCTCTGGAGCAAGTTTCCACTTGCTTCCAGTAGGGTGTAAAGCTTCTGTACAAACACAGCTATCAGTGACTGATAATTCCAGTGTTGGAATAACAGCTGAATCCAGCTCTTGAGACAGCTGCTGAAGTGACAAATGTGATGATTTTCTGTGGTAGGCAAAAGCCCATACCTGATCTTCACCAATCGCCATGAGGTCCGTAAGATAGACCTGGTGAAGAGGGACTATTCCCGCATCATTCCCATGCTGAAGAACGTGGTGGCGCTGGATGTGGAGGTGTCAACAAACAGAATATATTGGTGTGATTTGTTCTACCGAAAAATCTACAGGTAAGAGGCAAGAGGGGATGTGTGTGTTGGTCCCTTCCCAAAGCTGCATTCCATCTGTACCCCCTAAAGCAATCCAGAGAACAGTGCAGGGTACAGGGCACCTAAGGGCTTTCTGCCCTGACGGGGATTACCTGTTGTGGCCCAGACTTTGTAATCTCTTTTAGGAATTGATAAAGACCTCAGCGGCTCATGCAGTTATGTCCTTCATAATACAGGGTGACTTTTCATCAATGCCAGATCCTGCTGCACTCATGCAGTTCAAAGTAGGCTCTTGTCTACTGAGGCATGGATACTGCAAAGCAGGGCCGAGGCTGCTGCTGTACTGTGAGTTGTATGGGAAGCCACAAAGGACCTGGCATCTGGAAGCACAAAGGAGGCCAGTGGTGGGAGCAAGGAGGCAGAAACACAGACACAATCTGCTGCCCACTGTAATCTCTGGTAGACTGGATTTACATTCAGAGCACCTGACCACAGTACATTCTCACTCCTCCTTCAGCTGTTTTTATGGCACCCATCACAGTTATTATATGCCGGGGCTTGTGAGTGTGCTTAGCCAAAGAAGCATTTAATTTACGTGCTGAAAATCCCCCGTGTATATTCTGATTTGCACAGCTATTGCAGCTTCTGCAGTGGTTTGCTCTGGATTTTAGCTAATGATCAGGCACAGGCCGAGTGGTGTCAGCACATGGGAGCCAGGCCAGGGTTTTAGCAGGCTCTAGTAGCTCCTGCACCACTGGCAGGGATATCTGCCCAGGCTGTGCTGGGTATTGACCACCAGTAGCTGGGCAGGTACCCTGAGGGGCCTGTGGGGTTCTGAAAGTGAGGGGACAGTTCAGAAGAAAGCTGTCAGCTCTCACTGGGTCTCTCATTGGGCAAGGGCTGAGTTTGTACACAGAGAATTATCCAAGACACTGCTCCTGCAGCTCTCCAACAGCAAATGTCCTGGGATGCTGGGAGACCCTGGGAACAAACAGTCTGTGGTCAACAGGCTTGGTAATCTTTTTTAGGAATTGATAAAGACATCAGGGGCTCGTGCAAGGTGAAAACTGCGGTACAGGAGGTAATCACTGGCAAGAGATCCCATCTTTTATAATGCTCACTTCACTTGCCTTTCCAGATCCTGTCCTGTTGAGGTGATATCCCCTTTGGGGTGTCAGAAGATCTTTTACAATATTTAGTTACTGGGAGAATTCAAATGTTACCTTCCATTGTGGAAGCTGTAGGACCCTCTTGGCTTTCCCTCCTGTGCAGGCATAGGCAGGAATTTATGTACCTATGGAACATATGTTATGGAACACAACTGCCCCACTGGCAATGGATTACCCGGCCTGGAGCTGGACACAGAGAGCAGCATGTGGGGTTTGTCAGCTGGAATACTGGAATCTTGGGAGTGCTGTCAGATGCCCAGAGAGCCCTGATATGCCATTCTTTTGGTGCTGGGTCAGAGACAAACCAAAACCATCCTTGTAGGGAAGATGCAACAGCGTTCTGGTCATCCAGGCTGACTCTGCATGGCCATTCCAGCCCTGACTGCAGACTGTAACACTGTAAGGAATTCCTGGGTTTAGACATTTCAGTTCCAAGGCTCTAATCTGATCCTGCAGAGCTCATCTCCCATACAATTCATCTTCTCATTCCATGAGCAAAGGCAGGATGGGCAATGAACAGAGGATGTGAAGCCTCTTACGATTTCAAATGTTTGGGGCAGGGGGCAGAAACTTCCTGCTGTTTTATAACTATTTTAAGATGTACTGAGTTATTCTAAGAGCCAGACTAAGCTTCTGCAAACATTAATCCAAACTCAGAATAACTTGATTTCAGTTCACTCAGCAGAATTGATATTGAGAGCAGAATCAGCCTGTGTGGTTGTAGGAGCAACATTTCAGTTATTTATGAAACATCCATGTGGAGTCTGCTGCCTTTCATTATAATTTTGAAAGATTTTGAGGCTGCCACTAATATTTAGTGAACATTTTCTTTATATCTAGTGAAATCACTTGCCAAATTAATGCAGGTTCATTAATTCCTTTGATGAATCATAATTAGCTACACAGCTCCTAATTCTGCAGTACATTTAAGCACATTTATTGCATGCTAAGTTCAACTCTGTCCAGCAGAGCCCTGGAGATTATATTTTTAATGTCCATAAATCCCACAAATCAGTGCTGTTGAAGTTAACATGCCTGAAGTTTCCCTGAACTGTGCAGTTGTATCAGGAAACAGGTAGAACAATGAAATGACAGCTCCCTACTGTGGCAATGCTGCCATACAGGAAGGGGGAAATAAGAGGCTGTAAGAGAAAGCAGAAGGTTGCAGGAGCACCATAAAGGTTCCCATGTCAGCCACGCTGCCCATGAGGCCCTGGGGGCCGTGTGTGAGCTCTGTACCCCCTGTCCCTGCAGCGCCTACATCGACAAAGCGAGCGACACAGCCGAGCAGGTGATCCTGATCGACAGCCAGCTCAACTCCCCCGAGGGACTGGCCATTGACTGGGTCCACAAGAACATCTACTGGACAGACTCTGGAAACAAGACCATCTCAGTGGCCACTGCAGATGGAAGCAAGAGGAGGACACTTTTCAACAGTGACCTCAGTGAGCCCAGAGCCATTGCCGTGGATCCCACACAGAGGTAGGTGTGAACACAACAAACACCCCCTTGCCAACAGACATTCCAGTCGGCTTTTTGCCCCTCTGACAAACTTGGCGGTAGTTTTCATCTCACCAAGACTTCAGATGCCCTTTACGATATACCCTGCAATGGGACTGTGGAGATGCTTCAACTAACCCAGGGCAAGGTCCCTGCTGTTAAAAACAGCTCTGAAATTCACGGCCAGGTCACATGTTCAATGGCCCTGAGCTGGTCCTGGCACAGAGGCTGTCCTGGGAAATGAAGTTTGTCTGACTTGTGTTTGGGCTATTTGGATGAGTGAATGCCAAGTACCTAACAGGCATGGCAGGAGAGTTTGCAGGGGTTAGTTACTGGGGTGAGATTCTGCATTCTGGTGCCAGTTTTGTGGCAGATAACCCAGTGGGAGAATGGCTTGTGGTTCCACCAGCAGAATTAACTGAAGTGGCTGAGAGCTTTGCTATAGTAAGGAGAGAACCTTAGTGCTCCTCCAACTGCAATCAGCAGTGCAGGTTTCTTAATCAGAGTCCAGGTTAGTGTTTTCTTATCTCTGTTCCTCTCAGGTTCATGTACTGGTCTGACTGGGGAGACAAAGCCAAGATCGAGAAGGCTGGTCTGAATGGCATGGGGCGGCAGGTGCTGGTCACAGACAACATCGAGTGGCCAAATGGCATCACACTTGGTAAGTGCCCAGGTCAGAGCCACAGCAGCCACAGGTGCTGAAGGAAAGCTGGTTTTATTGTGAAACAGGAAAAAAAATGGTAAATGCTCAAAGGCACCTGCACTCACAAATCCTAAACTGGCTGTCACTACTGCTCACAAACATGAGTTCTTTTATTTCAGTAGCTCAAACAGTAAGTCTTGCTGCAGTCAGAACCTCATACTGCAGGAGCCTTGAGTTGCTTGTCATTGTGCCTTATGGCAAAGAATCCCTGATGTTAAGTGTCTCTGTACCTGGGGCTGTCTCAGGAGCAGTGTCAGGATCCTGCACTGGACTGATAAATGATGCATAGTATATCAGGGAAAGGACAGGGCCTGCAGATCCCATTCCCGGTCACCATTCCCTGCCAACCCAGCTGCTCAGGGTGAATGGAACCCATCAGAGGGCTGTGGTGGTTCTCACTGCCACCCCAAGCAGCAGAGTGGAAAGGAGGTTTCATGGAGCAAACATCCTGCTCTGGAGTTGGAGCTGTGTGTGTTTAACACCATGCACATGTGAGGTTCTCTGCTTGGCTTTGAAAATTCTGGCTGTGGCAAGGATGTAGGAGGAAATACAGCTGCCATTACATACTGCTGATGTGCTACTGCTGTGAACAAATAATGTTATCATTTAGCAATTAAGAAATTAATTACTTGTTTAATTATATAACTTGTTTTGATGGCTCTCATCCACTTGCATTCTATTCAGTGAATCCCATACAAAATGAAAGAATTTGCTACAGACAGAGAAATGCACTGCTTAGCATTCCAAATAACATTGGATCCTTTCCTCCCACTCTTACCTGCACCCTCCCCAACACCTGGCTGGCTGTGGTAGGACTGTCCCCACCAGCAGATTCCCCCAGCCTGCAGCACAAGAAGGGTTTCTGGGCTCAGGTGAATCTCACAGCTCCTTTAGAGAGGTGTTTCATTGGAATCTCAGTAGTTGCTCTCCAGCAAGAGGCCAAGGCCTGAACAACCTTGGGAAGGATGAAGCTTCTCACTCAGGCATTCATGGAGGGAATCTGGGAAGCCCAAACTGCTGCTGCCCTGCTGCTCCTGGTAACAAAAGAACCTCATTGTACAAGGCTGTCAGTCAGGCGTTCCCCACACACACACAGCAGAATGTTCCTTCTTTTTAATCTTATTTATAGGGTCTTATCCCAGCATATCTGGGCACTGATTCAAAATCAGAATTAGTGTTAAAAAAAAGAGAAGCCCAATAATAAAGAGATTAGTCATGCTACCAGCAGGAAAAACATGCTGGGCAAGAGCAAAAAAGTTGCAAGAGCTGTGTGTGATTTTGCTTCATTGTGTTTTACTTTCCAGATTTGCTGAATCAGCGTCTCTACTGGGTAGACTCCAAATTGCATTCACTGTCCTGCATTGATTTCAATGGCAGCAACAGAAAAGTTCTGATCTCCTCTGTGGATGATCTGAGCCATCCTTTTGGCTTGGCAGTGTTTGAGGTAAGAGTGGAAAACAGATGCAGAACAGACTGGAGCCTGTACGAGGTCCCAGAGTTGTTCTTGATTGAAAGCTCTGCCTTTTGCACAGCACAGAGAGCTCAGTGAGGGCGGTCGCTGCTATGGAAACTGATTAACCTGGTGTGGGTTCAGCAGGGAAACTGGGTTTTAAAGCCCTTAATCAAGAGCAATGTGTTATCTCATGCTTTTACCTAATGCAGCATCAGTGAATTAAATGATTGGGGAAACAAAGGCTTCAACTTTGGCACTCACTGTAGGTAGGTTATAGCAGGGAAAGGTCCAGCTGGCTTTTGGCTAAGGAAAATCCTTTTCCTTAAATCTCTTATTCCTCCTATGTGAAGGGGGTGATATCTGGGAATCTAACTTTGGGCATGTGTTTTCTCCAAGTTATTGTTGCTCTTTAGTGCCATCCCCATCAGCAGCATTTGGAAGGATCTCTTAGGTTATTTCCCCTCTCTCCATCTGCCTGGTCTGAATGGCTGGGTAGAATAACAGACAACCTTTTTGCTTTTGCTAAGGAGTCCTTGTCCAGCAGTGTGGCTTTCCTTATGGGAATACACATGGGTTTAGCAGGCAGCAGCACACACAGATGACCAAGCAATTAAATACTGTTTGGTAACTGCAATTCCAGGGTACCTCTTTCACCAGTAACTTTGTATCTTCAATCATAGTATGCCATGCAAAAGATAGTAATAAAAAAAAAAGGTGCTCAGCTTCCAGGTGTGCTCTAGGCACTGGCCTCTTCATAGATACCTGTTTAATGCAGGTCTTATCTTGGGAAAGGAGGAAAAAATCAGCAAGGGAACAAATGTTTCTTGTTTGGAGTATGGCCCTTTGCTCATGATCTACCCCAGCTTACAAAGAAAAAGCAGTTCAGAAACAACATGGATGCAGCTTGTCTGTACCTTACCAAATTTCTGCTCCTTCACCTCAGTCTCAGAGCTACTCAAAATTACACAGCACTTTGTAAACTTGTAGGAGATCTGGGCTTTTGAACATTGTCCAAAATAGAAAAAAAAAAGCTGCAGACAGAGTAGCATGAACTGAAGGTGCCCCAAGTGTAGGATCATGGTGCACTGACTTTGTGACTGCTGGAGTTTAATCCAACTCAAGCAGGATTTGAGCAGGCCAGGTCAGGAATCTGTGCATTCCCTGCAGGACAGAGTGTTCTGGACTGACCTGGAGAACGAAGCGATCTTCAGCGCAAACAGGCTCAATGGCTTGGACATCTCCATTCTGGCAGAGAATCTCAACAACCCTCATGACATCGTGGTGTTTCATGAATTAAAGCAGCCCAAAGGTAAGAGATGTCCTCAGGATGTCATGGCCCTGAATCAGATTTATTTGAGCTGGCAAATGAAATGCTCTCTGATGGTTCTTGATGAGAAAGAAAGCACAGGTAATAATGGGAAATCAATGCCTAATGTTTGAAGTTCCTGCATAATTAATTCAGCAGCAGCATTTATTGAAGAACCTGCAATTTGCTAATAGCTCTTTAATTAGCATCTTTGATACCAGTGAGTTACTCTTGTCACTGTGATGCTTCCCGTTCATTATGTATTTGGGAAGTTTTTATAGTACTGTGTAAGGTTCCACTCCACTGTACAAACTGTAAAGATGCTTAAGCAGCCTGATAAATTGAGGTAGGGAGTGGAGGAAGGTCTTTTCAGAGGATCTGGTATTTCTTTGCTAAGGGCAAGAAATTAATAATTAGAAAAATAACTTGTCTTTTCTTCCATCCTTGAACAGCTCCAGATTCCTGTGAGCTCAGCCCCCAGCCAAATGGAGGCTGTGACTACTTGTGTCTTCCTGCACCTCAGATCTCTCCCCATTCCCCCAAGTACACATGTGCTTGTCCTGACAACATGTGGCTGGGTCCTGACATGAAAAAATGCTTCAAAGGTAAATACAGTCACATCTCCATTTCACCATTCCAACAAAACCTTATTTACAGTGAATATATTTCCTGATGGTGAAAACACAAACACCATGTCTGTATTCCATGTACTCCTTGCTGCCCCCTGAGCACAGCAGCACTGTGGTATCCTTTGCTGAAAGCTTGCTTATTTTGGAATGCTTAACCAGAAAAAGATACAGCAGGAAGGAGGGGAAAAAAGGGCTAGGGCCCAGCACTTAAAGTGTGAATAGTCAATAAATCATTAAAATTGATTATTCATGTATTAATATATTGATTATGTCATATATATGCAATATATACTTACATATATTTAAATATCTATATATCTATCTATAGATAGATAGATAGATACTGGGTCTGGAGAGGCCACAGTCATTGCTGTGGGATTTTGCATAATATCCCCAAAAGACGAGTGGCTTCATTGTAGTTTACCGTAATACGCAGTGAGTTCCTGGTACAAGTTAAGAATCTTCTGAGTTTCTGAAAAGAACCACAAGTTTGTGAACTTTTTAGCTACCTTCAATAAAGAGTGCTTTCTTTGTTAGTATTAATAAATCAAGCTTGACTTCAGGAAATCATTTCTGTAGCTTTAGGCAGAGAACTATCAATAGTTTGACTATCTGGGAAATAGAATTGGAATTTGGTTTCTGCGGCTCTTCATTAAACATAACAGTCCTTCCCAGATTTATGTCACCATTTGTGATTTGCTTTGTGTACTTGCTTTAACCCAACTTCATTGTTGCTCTTGGTTTTCAGATCTTCCAACTACTGCAGTTCCTGTAGTGGTTTCCACAACCACAGCATCCCGTGCTGCCGGCACCACGACCATCACCGCTGTACCTGGCAGTGCCAATGACACCACTGAAGTTGTCCCCAAAGCTGTACCAGAAGCTACAATCACCACCCCAAGTCTTCATTTACCTTCCACCACATCCATCATCATAGATTCTGAGATGACCACTGGAAACAGCAATTTATCACAGCACTGTAAGAGAATGAGAGTCCTCTTTCCTTCTATGTCCAACTCCTCATGCACTGGTGGGACACCTGACCTAATGTCTGAGTTCCAGAGGGGTCAGGTGCAGGCCCATCCTGATGGTGCACAGCAGGAGACATCAGCTCCTCTCTCTGCAGGCACCTGGGTTACAATGGCTGCTGTCATTGCAGTCACTTGGCATGTTAAGGAACTTATATCAGCTTTTATCCAAGGCAACGTGAATGGCCATGAGAGTTCACATCAGCCCTGGCCTTGTGCCCAGTACTGGCTCATCCCAGCTTCAGTGATGCAGGCAGTAGAATGGATGATTCTGCAGGATCTTCACCTGTTTTAATTGTTTAATTATTAATGTGATCCAGCACAAGTTTTGGGTGAAAAATTCCTCCTGTGCAGCTTTAGTGCTGCTGGACATGTGGAATCACTACAGCCCAAGACAAGCATCCTCTGGTTTGTGTGGCCGTGCTTGGCATGTTAATGTGGCCTCATCATGACACAGGTTTGAAGCTTTGCATTATTTATCATCCCAGTGGAGAGCACTAATAGGCTGTCCTTAATGGAACACCAGCCTACATCTTGGAGCTAACAGGCAATCCCTCCAGGTCCTGCTGCCAAGGCAAAGCAGAAAGCCTGAACTGCTGTTCAAAAAAAAAAAAAAAATCTAGTCCAGAGAGAAGATTTTGCTCTGCAGGACCTCAAACAGACATGTATGTTTAAAAACAGTAAAATTTTTCTTTTTCCCCAGATGTTTCACTGTTTCCATTACATCTGGAAAGCAGCAATACCCCACCCCTGTCTGCAGAACAGTAGTGCAGTGCATTCTGTGCTGCGTGGGGAAAGCACAGCCCAATGGCTAAAATGCATTCAGTTCTCTTTGTGCAAGTTTCTTTCAAATGCAATAATTACCTTTTTAATAAGCCATGAAAGCAAGGTGCTCTTATTGTCCACTTTGGAAATAGTCTGGCTTGTTATTAAGTAAACAATTATGTAATGGAACAGTCTGCTACAAGGAAGTGTTTAAAAATTGCATGAATTGGTGTATCAAAAGTACAGTTAGTTCCTCCTATCTCAACTCCTGATATTTTAGCAAAAGTAAATTTTCTATACTGATCCCCTATATAAGATCTCAGAGAGAACATTTTAAGGTATAGAACTTGAAAGGTATATTGACTTTTTTAAAATTATATTTTCCTGTAATTGCTTTTTTCTCTTATAATTACACTATTGAGCTTTAGGACCATTCTTATGTGCTGGGGCAAGCTGCAGCAATGAGGGATAGATGTGTTCACTAACTCCTTAGCTGTAAATAATAAAAAAGGAAAAAATTAAACAGAGAAGCTGTGCAGATGGCTTTGAACTACATTCTCTTTCTGACAGCTCAATAAATCATTAATTGTGTCAGTACTAGAAAGCGTTCTGCTGTGGATTTTTAAGAGCGCTGTTCACCATCCCCTGATCCGTGCATGGCATTAAATGTCATGTTTTTAAAACTGGCCTCCTTTTTTTTTGTGCTTGAAGATGAGAGGCTTGAGCAGTCACCCATTTCTGGTCAGAGCTTCTCTGACAGACCTGTACTGAGTGTGTCTCTTCACTGGCCACGAGCAAGGCAGTGACGCTGCAGGGACTTCATTCCTCAGGAGAAGGAGCTCAGCTCAGCCCAGATCTGTGTGCACTGTTCAACATCTCCAAAATAATTTTATTACAACTTTTTTATTACCACTTTTTGTAAATTCTTTAATTGCAAAAGCTTTCTGATGGGCAGAACAACACAGGTACTAACAGAAAAGATTCTTTAAAACCAGCTAGTGACTTAAATGATCAGAACACTTCTGTAATTACAGATGCAAATGATGATGAAGGCTTCGGTTCAACTGTGACAGCAGCTGTGATTGGAATTGTCATTCCTGTGGGTAAGCAGATTCGATTTAACCTTTGAAGGAGATCACACCAAGGTGCAATACCAAAGTATTGTATTTACCACACTTTTTCAGTTTTCAGAGGTAGGATGGGAAAGAGGAACTGTTAAATTGGGGAAAAGTAGCCCAGATTTGAGAAAATGTTATGAGGATGGCTGCCAACACGGGAACATCCCAGCAGATCCATGCCTGCCTAACAGCCCTTTCTCTCCCCTCTCCTCAGTGGTCATTGGCTTGCTGTGCATGGGGGGATACCTCATCTGGAGAAACTGGAAACGGAAGAATACTAAAAGCATGAATTTTGATAATCCAGTTTATAGGAAGACAACAGAAGAGGAAGATGAAGACGAAATCCATATTGGGCGAACTGCCCAAATTGGACACGTGTACCCAGCAGTAAGTACCTGAGGAGATGGCTGATGGAGAAGATTAATTCTGTTAACGGTTCCAATACAGAATTTGGATTAGTGTTGCTTATTGGCCACGTAATGACAAAAACCAGACTTTCTTTAGTATCATTCATTAGGCAGAAGCCTAAACTTCTAGGGAGCCCATCCAGTTGTCTTAGAAGGCAGTGCTCTGTATCAGATATTCTGTTCAAATGAAGAATAATTGTTCTAATCAAGGTACCAATCTGACAAATGTAAAGCTCTCTCAAGAGCAACCTCAGTATAGGACAGGTGATTACTCATCCTCTACTGGATTCCGTTATATCTATGCTTAGGCTGCTACCAAGTGTCTAAACTATCGTAAGGATAAATTGAGTTTCTCTACAAACCAGGGAGAATATTTTCTCCCTGGTAACAGTATAAAGAAGTCACATTCCTCACAAGGAGAAGTGAGTGAGGTTCTGTAAGAAGGTAAGGAAAAGGATCCTCCCTCAGAGCAGCATCCCTGGGGAGAGGAGCACTGGCAGGTATAATGGCATTCTGTTTTCAGGAGAGAGCAGGAAGATCCAGAGTAATGAGTGAAGGCAATACATCTCCTGTGGGCAGGGAGGTGGGTGGATAATGTCCTATTATCAGCTAAAGGTCCCACACAAGACCCCACTGGAGATAGTGCCATCCCTTCCGAGGAACCTTACCCAATACACAAGGGCAGGAAACTTTCCAGCACCTCTTTAGTAACACTTGAGCAAGTGACCTCATTTGGGGAGAAAAAAATTCCTATCTAGAATAGACTTGTCACCAATACACTTAAGGACAGCCACAGGAGTTTTAAGAAGAAATACAAGTTAGCAGCAGTATGACAGTTCACACAAGTGTGTTTTTTCCCTCCCCAGCGTGTAGCATTAAGTTTAGAAGATGATGGGTTGCCATGAGGATGAGGATGCTGCTCCAATCAACTGAACACTGAACAAATCTGCTTTGGATCACAGAACCTGCTTGTTCTTTTTGATCGTTATTTATGTTGCAGAAGGGTAACCACAAAGTTATAATGAACTGCAAACATCCAAAGGATGTGAGAGTTTTGTATGTATAATCTTTTATACACATTTTAACTTGTTGCACTACCCATTTGTGATAGTGAATAAGCAACAGCTGAGCTACTAACTCAATGTACATAACCAGCCAGGCTGAAGGTTCAGTAGCTATTGCTTTATTTTAAGACTATATTTATAGATATTTTGTAAATATGTTGAATATGCTTTGTGGCTATCCATCAACATAAGTAAAATAAATTCTGTACAGGCAGTTTAGAAATATTTATTAACAAAATTTGGATTATAAGATCTGTTCTGTAAATATAGTAGAGGGGTGAGAGTATTTATTTTTTGTATGTTTGGCTTGCTGTGCATAGATTATTTGTGCATATATCTATCTGGACAAGATAGATATATAGGCATATAAATATATACATATATATAAAAATATATACATATATTTTAAAACTACTAGCCTACATTTATGAAAATTAGGGATAATTGAATTTTTTACAGGATGTTTGAGAAGCTTGCTTTGAAATCGAAAGACACTACGTAAGAAAGAGCTGTAGTGTAAGATAGCTGACCAGTGAAGCACTTCATAAAAAACAGCTCCTGATTTCCATCCTGGTTCTTAAGGGTTGCTTTTACATTTTCCAGTCTATCCATGAAGAATCCATGCAGTGCATTTAACTGGAGAGCTATTGCCTACAGCATTTCAGTCACTCCTACAGCACCTAGAGTTTTTGTGTTGTATTGTTGCTTTTTTACAGCTTGGTACAAATCTGATTTGTTTTTTGTTTGTTTGTTTCTAAATGTAAATCTAAATGCTTTTCCACGCTGGGAATCTTGCACCTCTCAAATCAGCTCAGAATTAACAGAAACAGAGATTTAGCCAAGATATTTCCACACTCCCAAGTGAGCACTCTCTATGGTTCATCAGGAAAATAATAACAAAAGTCACTTCCTTCCCTCCTTGCCCTTGTGCCCTACTCACACTGATTAAAAAAATCCAATTTTAGGAGCTGCTGTGGGCACACACAGAACTCTTTGAAGTGCAGCAATTCCGTTCCAAAGTCCTGCCCGTGGAACAAGCTGCCTCATGGCAGGTCTCACAGAGCACAGAGCTCTGGGCAACGAGGCCAGAGCAGGTTAAAAACTCCCAGCCTTACCAGTGTCTTTGGCTGGGTGATCCTGCACCTGGCAGAAAAAACACTTGTTTTTTCTCATCTCATTCTGTGGGATTTCCTGGGAATTCTGTGGGAAGAGAATACACTTACCTCCCACTGCATAATGGACTAGTACCTCCCTGAACTGTACCAAATCTTAGAGAAATCTTCTCCATGTTTTTATGTCAGTCCAAGCTTTTGTATTTGAGTGTGTAGAAAGAAGAAACTCAGTCTGAGTAGGTTTGGGATTTTTTTCCTTTTGTTTTCCTTTCTTTTAGAATAAATTTACAGTGTGATGTGAGCTGGAAGCTGATTCTTGACTAAGAGAAGGGAGAAAGTGTCTAAAGCCCTGGTATGCATTACAAACATAATTCATACTCTCAAATGCCTCATGGCCTGCATAGACAATACAGAAGAAATCAAACATCCTTCTATTACAAATTATAGATTTTAAGGCAGTGACAAAATGAGTGAGATATCCCAATTATTATTGTAAGGTATGAAGCTCTCTTTCTACAAATCCATGCACTGTGTGCATGAAGAAAAAAGCTGAGAAGGGCTGTATGTGATAACACTGTAACTAACAGACAAATGTAAATATATATGAAAGTTCTACAGTTTTGATACTTTTTTAAGAACACACAAACAAACCTGTACAAACCACGTGTAAAAGGTTGCAGGTTTTTTCAAACCATTGTAAATGAACTCGATGTGCAGTGCTGATTTCAACCTTTACAGATTTATAACTACTGAGAAGTCAAACACCAAATTTGTTTTTTAAGAAATTAATTATTTTAAATAATGGCTCAGATTGGTAGGGTGATATTTAACATTGTAATCATTTATGCTCTGTCTTGTCATACTGAAGTTCTGTTAGAGTAAGTTCTTGCTTGGTGCCTTTTGTGTTTCAGTTCTTACCTTCCAGACAAAAGGCCCAGGGAGGGGCGGGGGGGCTCTGTGTAACACTTGCTGTACTGGAAACCAAATGAACACGTTTGTAAACAGTGCACTGTTTCTATAGAAAGATTAAATTTTTTTATCTGGGACTACTGAACTAATTACTTTGTGGTGTCTGAAAGGGGACTTCAGAGTATCATATTTTGGTCTGAGTTTTCCCTAACTCTTAACTGCTCAAACCCAGAGTGGGATTTGGGAGTGGTGCTATGTAAAGCAGCTCTTCAGCTGCAGCATCACAATAACAGCACCAGGGACAGTTCATATTCCACATATGACTCAACAGAGCATTTTGTTCTGAATTGTCTCTTCCTGACACTTTGGTTTTGGTCATCTGCAAATCATAGGGAAAACAGCACCAGGTTCATTAATTCTTTGAGCTGAACAATTCCATCAGTGATGTAACTGAGTTAAACCTCCTGTGGTACACCAGTCCTTACCCAGTGTGAGAAGGTGTCCCAAAGGTGAACAGTGCCCACAGCAGAACTTGTAGTTTTTAACCTGAACTATTAGATATTGGACTATTCAATAACTAATTGCAAACTACTCAGTTAGAGCTTTTGGTAAAACACCTACAGAAGCTGCAAAATGCCTTAGAGCCACACTTACGTCCTCCTGAAAAAAAGACAGAAATACTGCTATTCTTGGAATATCAACAGGCAGACTCCACTTTTTGTTCTTTTAAACATACAAACAGTCACTTCCATGGAAATAAATCTGGAAAAAAGATTCACTGTACTGGAAATATGACAATACCTTTGGCTGGAGACACAAGTGACTCAGAACTAAACACAAAGCTTGCTCTCTTTTCCCTGTCTTTTGAAAAAACAAAATCCTGGATAATACAATACAATATAATACAACCTTTCCCCATCACAAGTTGTACAAAGCCCATGGAAGCAGCGCATTTATTGAAATTCTCTTTCAGTCAATTCTTTGCCCCAAAGGAAGCAGCCAAGCAGGTAAAAATTTCCAGGCACAAAGAGTTATTATCAAACTAATATGGACTGATGTACTGGTAAATATAAATGATTCCATTTTCTATCTAACTGAAAATAGTTTTTTCTTACTTCAAAACATTTTTCCCTTTCAGTTAAGTATTTTAGCAAAGTAAAATGGTAACAAATAGAAAAAGTGAAACAACAAAAAAATTTCTCTCCAGGTATAAACAACAAGGACAGCAAAAAATAAAACTGAAAGAGCCTCATAAAGAGAGTCCTAAACCTACCTGAGCATTAAGCTATGCCTCCCAAAACGACTCCTTTTTAAAATTATTTATGCTGTCTTAGCAATAAAATTCTATTTTTTGTTTCACTTTTTACACATAGTAACTGAACAGTCTGAGCTCATCCACACCAAGACTGTTCTGCCTACTTTCATTAAGGTGCTCTATGGACTACAGGGACTCACATAAGTCCCTCAGTGTTTATGTAACACATGTAACTCAGTCACCTTTCTGCCTTCTGCAAGAATATGTGTGCTCATTTCCTTTCACTGTTTGTTCTCCATCAAATCAGCCCTTCAACTTTGGCAGCCAAACACTTTTAAATGTGTCTTCCTAATTTACATCCTTGCCTTGAAGCAGAGGGCTACAGCCATGGGCTGTTGTGAGCTCTTTCACTGCACTGCTCCAGTGCCGGCATTTATAGAGTGGTGCCAGTTCCAGTTGTCTCCTAAATGCACACTGTCAACACTGGAAGAATTGAACGAGAAAAAACCAACAGAGACCATGAATTTAGATGTGGGATACAGCACCCACCCCTTAGATTCAAGCTACAGCCCACTTGCACACTGACATGCTGGGTGCTTGGTGGCCAGCTCCAAACACTAACAAAACACCCACACTCACGCTCCCTCCTGTGTCCATTGCAGGTCCTGGGGCTCTCTCTCCAGCTCAAGGGTAGCCCAGAAATGGCACATGGGATAATGATGATGAATGCACTGCCACAGTCCCAGCTGGGGACTTAACAGAGTTGTTGCAGTCGTAGTTTGAGGGTTGTTATGGCTTGTCCTGATGACAAAACTTGGGGCTGCAGCTTTGTAGCTGCATGCTCTGCAGCAACCTGCACGGGGTCATTCCCAGGGAATGGCAGCAAGCATGGCCTGGCCACAGCTGTCATTTATGAGGTGAAATGGGGTAAGTCTGGGGTGAATCAGAGCCCCCAGTCTGTGCCAGGGACAGTCTGGCCAAACTCTTTAACACAAAGGATGAACCTGAACCCTCACCTGCCCCAGTGAAGGGGCTGAAGGGACACTGCTCATCCCTCGTTACAGGAGTAAAACATACACAGAGCCACAGACATCGGTAAATAATCTGCAGGGGAAGGAGGAGATAGGGTAAATCAGGAGCAAAGTCAAACTTGGGTGGGAGGTGTTTTAAGAGTTTGGTTTGTTTCTCATTATCCTACTCTTATTTAATTGGTAATAAGATAAATTAATCTTTCCCCAAGTCAAGTCAGTTTTGCCTGGGACAGTAATTGGTGAGGGATTGCTCCCTGTCCCGCATGAACCTTTCATTGTGTTTCCTGTACTCTCCCCTCCTGAGAATGGGAGTAACAGAAAGGCTTTGGTGGGCAAATGGCATCCAGGCAGGGTAAACTCACAAACCCCATAAGAGAAAAATGGGGGGGTTCACTTTCTACAGAGACCAAACTGACTCATCTCAGATAGATGAAGTGTGTGTGACCAATAGTTTGCCAGGCTCCTTACACCCCAGGGAATGGAATGAATGTGTGGTCAGCAGGGAATTAACTGAGCCACTTGGCTTTACCTCTGTGGCTTCAAGCACCAACTCCCCAGCCAAGACACAAATCTCATGAGTCCAATTTTATACAGATAAAGATGAACTTGTGGCTTTTGCTGTCACAGCAGCAGAGACAATGACACAAACGATCAGCTTCAGGATAGATGACCTCCCAGAGCATCCCCAGAAGGTGGCTATATGCCTCAGGGTGCTGAACATGGATTTCTCATCCCAACAGTGATGGCAACTTCCAGAAGAAGCCAATGAGCACCAGTTCAGGCTGAGTTCTTAGCTCTTACAGGGGGGCAATAATGCTAATGTGTATCTGCACCTATATATCAGCAAGCAGAATGAAAATTAACATGCTTTAAAAAATTATACTCTTTTTTAAAAATTATTTGCAGCATTCAAATCTCTCCATGTACCTCACTGGGAGAACATTTCCTTACGGGATTAGCCACAGCTGCCTGCTAAGTTCCCCACACTATCAAGGAAACCACTGTAATCTTGTCAGTGGTGATAAGGCAGTGCCTTAGCAGGGAGATGAAGTTATGTCAGTGAAACAAGCAAATCTCCCTGATAGTTTGATAGGTCCCTGCCTGCTTCCAAGGATGGTGTACATGGGATTACAGAAGGCTGGACTGATAATTTTGTCTTCACATCAGTTCAGTTCTTCAGCTCTTGCCTAGAGACTACAAAGTTAGGTGGAAAAGGTTTTACCTGCAGTTCTTGGCCAGGTACAACTGAGGCCAAATAACAAAGTCATTCCACATTACCCAATTCAGGACTTTATCTTCTGAGTCTGCCAATCAAGGAATTAATTAGTTCCAACTGCAGTAATTTATTTTCATGCATATATTCCCCCACTGGGGCTCAGCTAAAAGCACATACATTATTTAATTCAATCCATTACACATAAAAGATGATGGAAAGCCTTACAACCAAACATTCAAGAAAAAAAATCCCTGAATCTACACATTTTACTAACAAGGCACAGACTTAAATAAGTTCTAAGCAAAGAGAACACCTTGAAATTGTACTTAGAAAATAAACAATACTTGGAAGGTAATATTTAGGTCTAAGTTTCATTGACAGGAATTTTCATACAAAGGCTAAAGCTGACTTCTAGACTTCCTATAATGAAAAGCTGACTCAAAATTATTGGAAATTTACATTATTGTTAGCAATATCTGAAATGGCTGTCACATTTAAAAGCCTGACCTCATGAACTGACTGCATATTACTTGGATACTGAAGGCATCAGTGGCAATAAAAGTCATGAAGAAGTTAATAATAAAAACTTTTTCAATCACATCACTGCCTGGCAGCCTGTAGAGGAGCAGGTGAGGTTAACAGAATCTCTTGCTATAGAGGTCTTTTTGCAGGAAAGGCCAAATTAAAACCTTTTTGCCCTTTTGGAGTTCAGTTGACACAAGCTCCATCCCAGTGTGGTGAGGCATGAACTCTCCAAACTACATCTCCCCTTGTTTCTTCCTTTTTTTTTTTTAAGGTGATTTAAGAACCATCCATACAGACTTCAGTCATTAAAACCTATTTTGTCTCCTGCAGACTAAGAGACAAAAACAAGAACTTGGGTTCACAGTCCCCAATGACAGTTACAGCTGTTCCTTTGCCTTGGCTATGGCTCTGCCCAGAACATAACCACAAAGAAGCAATGGTGTTTTAATCATTGCAACTTACATGCACAACCACCAAATACAGAACATTTTGGTATTTTCTTCAGTCGTGTTATCATTTTACAGAAGTTCATAGAGCTTCAATATTTGCTGTGGCTGCCCCATCGCTGAAAGTGTTAAAGGCAAAGTTGGAATATCCTGGTCTAGTGGAAGGTGTCCCTGCCCATGGCAGGAGGCTGGAACTGGATGATCTTAAAGGTCCTTTCCAACCCAAACCATTCTATCATTCCATGAATATGTAAGGCCCCAAAATGATTAAACTAGAGAACGTATGATATTTAAAGTATGATCACTGGCCTAGAATAGACTCTAAGTAATACAAACATACACAGATAGGGATGCACCCCAAGCCTGATTTATATACAACCAAAGACATGGGCCATCTGCAGGCCTAGATAAATTAATTGAGAAGCTATGACAGGAGCATATGATGATGATGTGTTGTTTGTAGCACATTACTCTGGACTTGCAGCTACACTATGCCAGGAATTAGCTAGTTATGGTTTCCCATAGCAACAGGATATATGGGACAAATTGCTCTGGAAAACCCAGCTGAATGGGAGCTGTACCTCCCATGGTGAGCCAAGCCAGGTGCTCCCTTGATTTGCAGGAAAGTGAAACAAGGCTGCTTCCTGTGCATCTGCAATTCTTCTTGAATTTAGTCAAAATGTACTGCTTTTCATAGCAGCTGGCATTTTACCACTGCCACACTGCTCCACATCCTGCACACGTGCCTGGTCAACCCAAAGAAGGATGGACTACACCCACCTAAATTTGTGCCTAGATTCCCCTGTTGTCATTAATTTAGTAAGTCTTGTGCACAGGACTGTGCTCACGAAGTCCCTGCCATTCGGTGACTGTCCCTGCCCAGTGACCACATGGACCAGCTCTGCACTGATCGTGCTTTGAATGTGACTGCCCAGCAGAGGGCTGCAGGTAACACAAATGGCTGCGTGCAGATCTCCACTACCTGACACAATAATACAGTGTCACATCAGAGACGGCTTCTCTTTGAGAGCTCTCACCTTACAGAGCAGGTGGGCACTTGGCAGATCCACCCCCCAGAACTGCACAGGGCAGGGATGAGCCAGGGGAGCGAAGTGGAGCTTTCTGGGGGGAGCACAAACAGCACAACATCAAATACCCGCTCACAACTTGGCCAAAACACACACATCAGCATTTGTACTTACATATTAATGTGATACAGAATTATCTCCCTCTTCCCTCAGGGAGCTGTGTGCCATCTGTGTGACCTACACAGGCAGGCTACAGAGGGTTCAATTTAATCCTAAATACTAGAGCAACACCATATAATGAGCAGGTATATAGAAGCCTTTTAATTTCAGTGAGTCACTTGAAAGCAAAAATCCTAATGAAGACAACATAATTTGTAGCATCAATAGCTATTAGTGCTATGAGGGCTCCAGAACGCAGTGAGCTTTGATTTAATGTCTCCCTTTTAGAGCACACTCTACATTCACAACAAGAACAAGGCCAAAGAGGAATAACCTTCAGGTGCTCCTGCAGATCAGGAGCATCTGATCAGGAGTCCACAGCCATACATTATTTTGATTACCATTCCCTCATTTGAGAAAAATCAACACAGTGCTATCAGAATATTTATGTCATCAGACCCAATGAATCTCCAACAAGATGTGAAATTATATTCATAAAGTATTAACTACTGCATTTTTGAGACTACCTCTTGTTTTTTTGGGCTACAGGGAATCCATTTTTTCCAAATCAAGCAGTAACATTGCTGGCTGACACTGATCTTCTGCAATAGCAGTTTTGCCTACTTACCCCCACCTCTGCAGCAGCAGGCCTCCAGTATCTCCTCTTTTCCACCAACATTTTTAAAGAGTAAATGCTGATCAAAGTATAAAGTTTGCTTCAAGAGAGGGTGAGATGAACTGATAGGGAAGGAACGTGAAATGGGAATGATCTGAGAGCAATGGCAATTAGAAACAAAGGGCAGCTGGGCTGGAACTGTAGGGGGGCAATGACCCCACCTGACACTTATTCAGAAGGTTTGATAATCCTCTAACAAGAAATTTTAACTTCCAAGTGTATACACACAGGTGCTGCTGACAAGAAACAGAACAACTATAAAGAAAAAATAGTGGATAATTTTTAGATGTGAATTCATGTCAGCCTTTGGCACCTGATCATTAGTACCAGTACTTAGTATAAAGCAAAAATATTTGGCAGTTTGAAAATTGTGTTCACATATAATTACTGTGCTGGCATTCACTACATTCAACAAGACGATGCAAAGAACTGCATGGTAATTTCTGATAAAAAGGCAACTCCTCCAGCCCCTTCTTTACACTACTGTGACAACACAGGAAGACAAAGGTGATTACTTTATTTTCTCCCACTACCCTAAAATTAAGCCTTTCCCCACTGACACTCATTTGGCTTAACACCCCTGATTTGATGAGCACATTGAAGTAAATCTTTTTTAGTTCTTCTTTGACCATCGCAAAGACTGCTGGAGTAGAACTGAAGTAAGGCAAACAAGTCAATGATGAGCTGGCTGTAAAGAAAATACTATTTCCTTAGCAGAAGAGTCACATTATAAATTTCCCATCAGACCTCATTAAAATATTTTGAAATATTTTCATTTTTCTTTCTTCCCCTATGCAATAAAAGCAGTCACTGTCTTCTACTGACACTTGATTTTGAGACAGAATGGAATTCACTCCCCTAAGAAAAGATAGCAGAGTGGGAATTTCTTCAAGCTCTTGAATAGTGAACAAAACCTAAAAAAATCTATGTGAACCTAAACTGCTTATCAGGCTAGTACAGCCGAGACATTCTTGTTTCTATAATCCAAATAAAGCAGATACAATCCTATGCAGGCACCTTTGATATACCAGACTGCAGGACAAACTACCCAACTGGAGCTGAGTTATCTTGGGACAAGTGAAGTTGGGGGTGGTGGGGGGGAAGAGTGAAAAAACCACCAAAAAAGAAATTCAGCTTCATCAGAAATAATGCAATTTTAATGGACCATGGAATATCAGATATCCAGCAAGAAGATGACCTTTTCTCCAATACTGAAATAACAAAGCCATAGAACACAAACACTGATAAACCAACTTCAACTTTACAAAATCAATTTATATGAGAATAAAAGAACTAAAGACATGACCTTTTCTTTACTATTAAATAAACCAAATTCATTCTACTGAAGTCTTCTTTTTGAACAAAAGTTATTGCCTGACCTTTCTTATTCCACTGCAGGATGCAAAGTGACTGGGCAAGCATTTAAGCTCTTCTGTTCTTCCAAAATCAGAGGTTTGTGCCGCCACAGAGAGGAAACTGTGCACCTCTTCACCAGCCCCACCACAGGGGCAGGTTCTGTAGGTACCATCAGAGAGCTGTGACATGGCCCTAAGCCAAGGGGCAAAGACATCACAGGCAGCTGCTGGAACAGGAGTGGATATCTAGGCTGGAACATGCCTGCCTATGCACACCAGGCCTGTGTCTCCACAGGATCCTGCAACACACAAGTATCAGCTCCTGACCCGCACAATGAAGACTATTAAAAGTGATATATGTTAATGGAGTGTCTTATCTCGTATATCAACTAGATATTATATGCAGAACACTGACATAATTTTGTATGTTATTCTCAAAGAATCAGAAGCACAAACCACATTATCTGAAATTAACCTTTTCTGTGATGAGTTCTTGATAATTTACTGGATTCTCTACATAAACTGTTTTATAAACATCATGAAATAAAAATATAATGTAAATGAATGATAATTACATAATTAATGTAATGATAGTATAAAAATAATTTTACCTTTAATATTTCTCTTGTAAAGGCAATGCCCAAGTAATGTTCAACAGATGGATGTTGCTGCCTGGGATAACAACAAAATAGGTTTATTCACTGAAAATAGAAATGTGTTATTATTTCCAATCCTTTTAATCCCAGGAGCCATCTGTGGGCAAGGCCTTTTATTTGACAAAGAAAAAAAACATATGCAAGTGCATTTGTCTGTGTGGAAATATATAAAAATACATACATTAATTCCTGAAGCTGTCATCCACCACTCTGTTAAAGTGCTGTCAATAAGGAACTGCTTGTGCACCATCCCCATGGTTTGGCAGGATGGACTCACAGTCAGTAATCCTGACTGACTGGAAATCAAGAATACTTTTTTGAGAAAGAAAAATCACTTTTGAGAAATAACTCCCTGGCTTCTGGAAGGGGATTAGTGTATTACAGCCAGTATCATCCTTTTCATCTTGGTTGTTTCCATTCTCCTATTTTTTTACTTTTATCTCACTGAAAAACTTCCAGTGAGAGCAGTTCCACGAACATGGAACAGAACTAACCCGATGGCTCCTAGGGGCAGGAGAGCAGTTATGCACAGAAAAATACAATCTTGAAAAAGGTGACCAAGAACTCTCCGAGATCAGGGGACAAGGACAGAAAAACACCAAGACTGAGAACTGTATCTCCTGGCTGTAAAATAATAATGCAGAAACCCCAGAATCTGAGATTATATGCCTTTGGGCACTATGGAAGGGACAGTTTTCTGCCAAAAAGCCCAGAGAAGAGGTGGAGAGACTAAATGCTGGTATACTTAGAGCTGAAGAATAAATAGCATTAGTGAGCAACAAGGATCTGTGACATTGCTAATTTCAGGGCCTGCCCATCTATTGCTTCTCAGAGCTATGAGACCCCTGAACAAAAGCCATGGGGTACTGTGGAAAGGTACATTTACTGATAAAGCAATCTTTTTCTGGATTAAAAAAAAACGGTTGCCATGGCAACTCTGAATGAATTCAGCACATCACCTGCACTTGAAGTCTATCTGCAAGGGATCTCTTGAAAGCTGAGGGTTTGCTTCTTCCTCAGGATCCCTCAAAATTGTACAAGGTTTTAAAAAATAAGGATTGCACAGGAAATGGATGGGACTTCTGCATCCACCATCAAAGCCTGCTTTAAGGCACAATTATCTATGTGAAAGGAAAGCAGTGGTTTTTTCTTGACAAAAATTTTCAAACAGCTGTGAAGATTGGAGAGTCTGATGCATGCAGGGGACAAGCAAGGCCTGGAAGTTTTCTGTGAGAAGGCAGATATGCCTGAGGTGTTTCCCTTTTTGCTAATGAAGCCTTATATTTGGATTTCCTGACCTACTACTCTGGTTTCTTTCTTTACAGAATAAGGGAAAAGACACAAATATTGAAATCAAATGTAGTGGGAAGAATGAGTGGTTTAGAGAGTATGACAAGCATAAGAAAAAAATGAAATGCAAAACCAATTAAAAAGTACACAGGTACTTTTTAACTTTCTACTAAAATGTTAGAAATAAATAAAATTCAATTCAACTTTTTGTCAAAGTGTAAACAGAGAACATGAGGCCCACTCAGGCAGCACAGCATGCCTAAAGGTAAAATCTAAATTTCTATTATATATGCACTGCCCCAGGTCTTTTGCATCTGTAAAACTTGCAAAATTCTGGTGTGCCAGAAGGTTCTGTGAGAACCTTGGATTTAAAAAACAAACAAAAAACCAAACTTGGTAAAGCATTTCAAGAAAAAAAAATAGAACGGTGTTTATTGAAGATAAAGCAAGGCCAGACAGAAGCAAAGAAAAGTTTCTTTGTACCCTTGTCTGAAATATTATCTCAAGCAGCTCAGCACAACCAGGATATCCTTCCAATGAAGGAGGTGAAATGTCCAACACTCCTTTGCTTATTTCCACATTTATAGAGACATTACCCCATCACTATTGGAAGGTCGTGGGCTGAAGGCTAAATAAATACCTGTGCTCACTCCCTGCCACCAGGGAAACCTTTAAAGAGTTTGGCAGATTTGTTTAAATAAAATCAGTTTACACAGAAATACATGACTAGAATACAGCACTTGGCTAGTATCAAAATGAAGAGCCTGAAACATACAGTGACATAAAATACCTCTTTCTTATGTAATACCAACATTTTGGGGAACTACTTAAGAGGACAATTCACAAAGGCTAATTTCAGTCTAAATATGCAGATTCTTCCTCAGAAGCAACCACTGGAGACAAGCTTCCCCATGTCAGACCTTATAACTTATCTCTGTAAAATTTTGAAGTGAGAATTAACACTTATCTATTTTTAAATAAGAGCAAATCCTATTTTGTGTAAGTTAAAGACACAGTTGTACCATGAAAAATAAATACACAAACCATTTAAATAAGTAAAATTTGTTTTCTTAAATTATTTGTGTAAATAAACTCTAAAGAGGTGGATTCATCAATACTGGACCCCAGATAGTCTTTTCAGTTCTCATAAACCACCACACTCCAATTTTCCAGCCTTGCCAAACCCAACAGATTCAGATGGGAGCTGACTTATTAAATAAGAAAGTCAGCTACACTGTAAACTTGCATTTGACACAAAAATGATCTGTAGAAAAAGCAGGGAATCAAAATCGATCAAAACCAAAAAGCTTCATTAAAACTCACACAAATATTCACATGGGAAAGCTGATCTTGTCTGAGAGCAGGGGGATAAACACGGCAACAAGGACAGACCACTCCAGTCCTGTTTTTGATTAATTTCCACTAATCTGTCTCCTTTTCAGGCACTCATTTATACACAGGAGTCTATGCTAGGCTTAGAATTTGGTTCTTCTAATACAGAAGTCAATACACACCATTTTTGTTTACTAAGTCATCACCAGTGAGAACTGCCTTGTGAGCAAACAGAGTCTCTCAGTCAATAACCAGACACAGCATCACAGCCCTGTGGGGAAAACCTCACCTCAGAGTAATAAGGTTGTTTTACTTGGCACCAAAGCAATAAATGTTCCTTCTTACAGAGCTGTATTTTTAACCAAGTAGATGAAACTTATCCATATTGCAATTTTAAAGTACAAAGAGAGATGTCTCTGCTAAATAGTGCATTAAAATGCACATTTAGGGTTAACACAGCACCCCCCAGTTTGTCTCTTACCAGCCACAACACACTGCTGACTCAGCTGCATTTTGATATTCATTATCTCTCACACAATGCAGAGGGAAAGGAATTAACATTCTTCAAAGCCAGAACAAAATTCTCTTCCCATCAGAAGAGAAACACAGGCATAACAAGGATCTACGTGCAAAGTCAAGATCCACACCATGGAGCACATTAAATGCTATGGAACATGTGTTAAAGAAACATTTTAGGGATTTTTTTAACTTTCAAAGGTTATATTGTCTTACTTTTCTCAGCAAAAGTAGTTTCTTTGATAGGGGAATCAGTAAGAATTAAAGCCTCTACAGATACAAGGAAAAAAAGTTGCATAAAATTCTCTATGTTTGGAGCATGGTTTCACAAGTTACAGACATGGAAAAATATCAGAAAACAACCTAATTTGCAATCTGTGAAAAAAATTCTGTCACCGCCCCCCACCGCATTCTCCAAAGCATTCAACATTTCTAGTGAAGAGAAAAAAATAGCAGAAATACAACTATTTCAAGACACATTCACAAATCTTGCAATCTTAAAACTAAGTTAAATTATGGATCCAAAGTAGGTTGATTCATTCAAGCTGTATCTGCTCTTTCATTGACACAAGAAAAATACACAAATAAATAGAAATATTCAGAGCATGGTAATCTGGTTTCTCCCATTTTTTCAAGTCTCACAGATACCTGCTCCCCGTAGGTCAGAGGAGAAAATCATGTCAATTTTGGTCTTCTTAAAAAACAAACAAACAAAAAAACCCTAGTCCAGTTATAAACCAGTACCAATATCAAGATTCCATATGCACATTGATACATTACAGTCCTTCTAGCATATGTAAAATAATACTTAAAATGGGTATTTATAGAAATATTTTCTTCAGAGACAGAACAATCACTGTTTATATATGCTTTTAAGCAGAATGAAAAGAACTAGAGTGCACACACTTGTGCCTTTCACAAACACACGCTTAAGCCAATGCATTCAAGCATAGCATGTTTGGGATTGTAAATGTGTCAAGATAACCCAAACACCACTGGCAGCAATTCTCTACCCATTGTATTGCCATTAAACGACATTTCTTTTACTTAGACAAAAAAAAACCCTAATATACACAGCAAAAACTATTTTTATCTCACCCATAATATATATTTATCATAAAATATGTTAGAATGAATATAGAGAACTCAAAGACAATTGACACCTCCAGAAGGAATTAAAATGCAGGTTCTGGGGATAATTCCAATGCCAGTTTGCTCTTCCTTCCACCACAGTAATTTAAATAAATATACATTACACACTGATATTCCTGAAGAGGCTTATAAACAATTTAGACATTTACGGTGGAGTTATTCTCTAACAAAAAAAAAAACCAAACCAAACAGAACCAAACCTCCAAACTTACAGTCAAACCAAACAGTACTTGTTGTTACCTTTAGATTGGACAGCCAAGTTCACAAAATAAGCAGGGTAATAATTCTGCCAAAAAAATCCTTCAATCTGGTATAAATGCAAATGTTACATTTTTTGAGGTTATGTTCTAATTTCTTTGCAGTATCTGCAAATGTTATAAAGCAACTGGTTGGCTATTTCTGTATCAGTAGGACTCTTCTACTGAAGGGACAACTTTTAGACATTTTATGGAATGGAAATTCCTAAAGAATGCAGAATGCAACTGGGAATATTCAAGCACAAAGATGTGAAAAACAATGAATAACAGCAAATACTGCCTGACTTAGCCTTGCTGTAACTCTAAGGAAAACAGAGTGAGCTCCATTAGCCCTGCACTGGGATGTGAGGCAGCACCATCTAAATGAAATCACGTTCATCGGTGTAAACCCATTTCCAATACCACCACAGTTCAAATCACCCTCCCCGCTTCTGTGTCCTCAATAAAAAGGGTTCTGTGTAGTGATGAGCACAAGAGATATCCTGTTTCTGAATTATTCTTGAAAAAGGGGATATTTTACAAAAGAATGTGTTTCTGGTCATGTCCTTTGCAGCAGTTCCCAAAGCAGAAAAGGGCAGATTTGCCCATAGTCCACTTACTCTCAAACGTCAGGCCACCAGTGATGAGGGATCTCAACACACCAGTCCCAGTGAGGCACCAAACAGCTCCAGAAGACAGAAACCTGTCATTCTTTTCATTCTGCTTAAAATCATAAACATACAGTGCTTGATTCCACTGCATGTGGAAATGCCTTTGGGATTATCTTAACTGGTAGAGTATAGGGCTGATATTACCAAGGTAGAGGTTTTGATCCTTGTGTGGGCCACTTGATGATAATGTCAACTTGATGATTCTGGTGGGCCTCTTCTAACTTGGAAGGGGTGCAACATAACAAGGTGTGTAGCAAATTCTTGCAGTAACGCTGAATGCAACCATGAGGGCTCGTAACAAACAGCCACTAACTCTTCATCTCTCACTACTATGTCTAAATATCTCAAGACGGTTATTATTAGTAACAAATTGTAATAAATGGATAAGCCCAATTCAAGGTAAAACAAATATAAAATTTATTTCGCGTTCGAAGTATCGAACATGCAAAGCCACGAGCGAAAAGGAGACAGCACTGAGCCGGGGCATCAGTGCTGGGTGAACAGAGATTCGACCTCCAAAACATCGAGTTTCTCCTATTCACACTGAATGCTTACAACAGTGAGTTTTTATACAGTTTTCCCGCAAAGTCCGGATACAGTACATTAATTATAACAAAATTAATAACTGTTCCCACACGGGATCCGCCGAGGGCCCGAGATTCTGCCCTGGGGGAGCGGACGTGCCGCGATCCCTCACCTGACACCGTCTCGTGCCGCTATGGGATCGCCCCGCTTGGCTTGAAGCCGTGTCACGGCTGGATTTCGACTCTGTCCGGCTCTTTCCCGCTCGGATGTTGGCTCTGTGCCGCTGGGGTCCCGCTGAGGGAGCGGGACGGAGTTCCGCCCTCACGGAGAAGCCTTTCCCACCGCCGCCCGCCAGAGGGCGGCCGCGCGCGCCGCCGC
>VZTN01022748.1:0-30753 GCA_013400515.1 Erpornis zantholeuca | reverse complement strand
CAGGAAGCGCGGGCGCCAGAAGACGCGCTGACGTTCGTGTGCCGGGGAGTGGCGTGGCCATGGCGAGTGACTTTTACCTGCGGTACTACGTGGGGCACAAGGGGAAGTTTGGACACGAGTTCCTCGAGTTCGAGTTCCGGCCTGACGGTGAGAGTGGGGCAGGGGGCCGGGGGTGGTGGGCCGCGCTCCCGGAGGATGGAGTACCGGGCCGCGAGTAGCCCCGGCGTGGTTTAATGCTCGGCCTCTCCCCACAGGGAAGCTGCGCTACGCCAACAACAGCAACTACAAGAACGATGTGATGATCCGAAAGGAGGTGAGGGCAGCGCCGCGGGCTGCGAGTCAGGAAAACAGCGCCCAGCGCGGCTGAGGGCGTTTGTGGCAGCAAAAGGGAACCGCTGGACAGGGCCGCGAGCAAAGGGGAACCGCCGGGCAGAGCTCGGGGTTGGATTTCGTTGCGGGGATGTTGTGGGCAGTGTTGTATTTGTTTCTCTGTCGGATTGTGTCCAGGCTTACGTGCACAAGAGCGTGATGGAGGAGCTGAAGAGGATAATCGACGACAGTGAAATCACAAAAGAAGATGATGCTCTCTGGCCTCCTCCTGACAGAGTGGGCCGACAGGTGGGTGCACAGTGTATCTTCTAATTGCTCTTTAATTTTCATGTGTTAGCTCCTTGGAAGCATAACTAAACTTTTTCTTCAAGCCACTATCGTTTCCAGCCAAAAGGGAAATAAATATTGCTTTAAAATCGGAGTAGTGCCTCAATGGCAGTGTAGTTGTGGAAGCTAACTGATCCACAGACATGTTGCATTCAATATCTTTGTTATAGATATTTGTAATAAATAAAAACCATCACACTACTGAAGTATTACTGGTAGTAACTGGTACCATGAAGCAATAGAGTTCCTCTAACCTTTTATTTTTCAGGAGCTCGAGATAGTAATTGGTGATGAGCACATCTCCTTTACCACGTCAAAAATCGGTTCCCTCATTGATGTAAATCAGTCCAAGTACGTACTCTGCTTTTTATGTTGCCCGTGTTTCTATTTACCAGTCTGCATTAGGACCACCTGATTATTGTGTACGTGTATTTTTTATTGTTTCAAAGTACAGATCAGCTCCTGGGGGCACCAGTGCTCTGTGCTGCAGCACAGTGTGACAAGTGCCTTTAGACTGTGACATTACAGGCTGTGTTTTCAAACTCGCTGGGAGCAGACCTTGCTGTAGGAACCCTGTTGCACACTTACAGAGTCTGAGCTGCCATTGGCCTGTTTGTACCATTTTCTTTGGGAGAATCAAGATACTTGTGTTTCGCCTAAGCTGAAAAGACTGACTAGCGTGTTGGGGTTTTTTTTAATCCTAAGTGCTGTTGATACTTGCTTTCATTATAAAAATGCATATTTTGTAAAGACTTAAATTGTTCACAGCTGGAGTACAGAATATTTAATCAATCAGTGCAAATGAAACACATCTGTTAATGTCCAAGATGACATTTAAAAAGTCCCCATATAGACTTTGGGTTTTTTTAATACATTAGTTCTGTAACCTGTTCTCTTAGAGCATCAGTCTTAAACTTTTTTTTCTCCTTTCTTCCTTCTGTTGTGCACTGCAGAGATCCAGAAGGCTTGAGAGTGTTCTACTACCTGGTCCAGGACCTTAAGTGTCTCGTCTTCAGTCTTATTGGACTACACTTCAAGATTAAGCCAATATAAATCAGACAAACAGTGTCAGCAGTGGGGGTGGGAAGGGAGGATCCTGTTCCAGTTCCTCTCTGTTTCTGAAATTTTTGTGTATTTTAGATTATTTTTTTGAATTGTTGTTTTTGTTGTTACAGATTGTCAATGACTCAATAAAAGGGTGAGATTTGCGTTTTTAATTTTTAAGTTGTGGTGAAAAACTGACTTCTAACACTTTTTTTATAATGGTGCCTTCAGAGTGTGTCACTTCTCTTGTATCACACACACACTGTACTTGTTCTACACAAGCAGAAAAAGGAATGAAGCCCAGCTCTGAAACGGAACTTTTGGCAGCTGTCAAAACTTTTGTTACTATCCTGAGTTGGGTGTTCTGTTGGCCAGATAAGCACAACATATGACTCTGCACAGGATAACTGCTTATAGCCTTCACAATCGCCTTCATCCCAGCCTGGGGTTACCCACTTGCCTCCAGAGCAGAGATGAACAACAGGCTACTCAGGAGCCACCCAGGATCTTCACTGACTGTCCTGTCCAGCTTCAGAGAACTAAATACTAGAACATACTAGAACTAGAATGTATTTAGTTTAGTTCCAGTCTAGCAGATCTTTTGTGCAGTATTAGTTAAAAGACTTTGAGGGGTACCCCACAGGCCCTGAGGGTGGTCCCCATGGCAGTGCAGCCAAACCGTGCCTTTGCTGTCTCTTAACCCGTCTGTGTTGTCTAAGAAGCCGCTGCGATTAAAAAAAAATAACGTGGTTTACTACTGAAAACCCCAGTGCCTCCTGCTTTCCCTCCCCTTCCTACAGGCACCTCCCTCCATCCCCGGGCGGCGGAGCCCTGGCGGCCGCCATCTTGGCTGAGGGCAGACGCGGCTTCGCGCCGGCTCAGCCGGGCAGGGAGCGCGGGGGCCGCCATCTTGACTGAGGGCACGGCCGCGGCGGGGCACGGGGAGCAGGGAGTTCCACTGAATCCGCACGGCCATGGGGGTAGGTGGGAGCCTTGGCCGGAGCCCCGCGGACCATGGGGGTAGGGGGGAGCCTTGGCCGGAGCCCCGCTGACCATGGGGGTAGGGGGGAGCCTTGGCCGGATCCCCGCGAGCCATGGAGGTAGGGGGGAGCCGGGCCGGCCGGGGCTGACGCCGCTCCGCCGCTTGCCTTGCAGAGGATCGGGCTGCAGCTCCGCGCCACGCTGGAGAACATCACCCGGCTGCGGGCCGAGGGCCAGGACTTCCGATGGTACCTCAAGGTGCGAGGCCGCGGGGCCGGGGCCGGGCGCGGCGCATATCCCTGATTATTGACAGCTTTCAACCTTCCGCTTTGTGTTCTCCAGCTGAAATGTGGGAACTGCGGTGAAGTCTCCGAGAAGTGGCAGTACCTGCGGCTGATGGTGCGTGTGCCCCTTGTAACCTGCCTCTGAGCAAAAGTGAGAACACAAACCTGCCTCTTCCACACGTATTCGCATCAGGGATGTGACAACTTGCCCTCTAGATAAGATCGTTTTTCAATAGCTATATGCGTTTAGAAAATTGTCATGTTCCATATTAAAAGAAATACTTGGAGACTGTTAATTGTAATACACCATTTGAACGGCGACCGTTGGTAACAAAGTATTTATATCTACTTTTAAAAAACACCTTGCTATAAAAATTTAATTTAAAATGAAATTTTGAAGTGGTATCTAAATAAGGTCATGCCTGTAGCGTATTTCTCTGATGCTGATGGAATCCTTTTGGAGAAAGTTAGGTAAATCAAGACGAGTTAAGCCTGCTAAATCAGCACTTAGAAGCTGAAAAAGCAGGATAAAATTTGTCAGGGATACTTGTCTGTTCTTAGCAATAATCATCCCTTTTTGTTGCATGCAGCTGAATCGTACAAATGTATTTTGAGGAATTAGTAGAGTATGCCTATATGGATAAGACATAAATATCCATTATTCCCCATTTAAAGTCTATAACAGAATAATTCTTTGATAATCGCAGCTTGTTGAATTACTAATCTCTGTAGTTACAAAAAAACCTTGCCTTGTTGCAGTTGCAGTATTTTTAAAAAGTTAAAGATTAAAAACCACCTCTTTGCAGAGGTTTCCAGTGGCTCAGCTGAAGTGGTTAAAAATGTCTCTCTTGTCATATATTTTAGGACAGTGCTCCCCTGAAAGGCGGCCGGGGCAGCGCCACTATGGTGCAGAAATGCAAGCTGTGCTCCAGGGAGAACTCCATCGGTTCGTGCTTGAGCATTCTATTTTACATTTTATCTTTTAGTCCCCATTTTTGCTTGACACCATTTGTAAAGAGCTTTCATCAGGGATTTCTTCCCTTGTACACTGGTGCTTGAGTTCCCAAAATGCACATTCTGGACATCATGTTCATGGAGACAGGAAAGCCTCCTTTGCCCAGGCTTCTGCATGAACAAAACTCATCTGTATTGTTATTTTACAAAAGCATGCAAATCTTTTGGGCATTGGTAGGGGGAAAATGGTGCAGTGTAAACTTCTCAGGAGAAGGAGAAAAATTGAATTCTATCTTTTGAAGTCCAGCTGCAGGAAATGCCTGCTGACTTTGTTTCTTTTGCTTTGAATAAGGAAATTTCTTGGAAAGAAGATCCTGGTGCTTGGTTTGTGCTGAGTACATATGAAGACAGTGCCACTCACTTGTATACTTTTTTGTTTGTTTTAGATATTTTAAGTCAGACAATCAAGCCTTACAATGTAAGTTTGTTTCCTATTCTATGTAACAAGTGAAAGATAAATAAGCATTAACACTATTTTGAGTTTTTGCTGGATCATCCTCCTTCAAGAACACAAAAAGCTGGTCCTGTCCCCAGACAGAAATTGTCTTGTAGACTCCTGCACAGTCTCAAGCGTAGAATAATCTGATATATTTCATAAACTAACACAGAACTGTATCACTCAAATTAGAGGTGATTATATAATGCCCCTCTTGGTTTCCTTTTGAAGCCTTCCCCAGGGCAGATTAAGAAATTCTAGTTAGTGACCACCTATGAAATGAGCCACAGGATTTTGCTGTCACTTGGGGCATCAGAGATGACAGTGCTGCCTTTAAAGCCAATCCATTCCTAGACTAATGCTGCCACTGTTTGTATTAGATGAAAACTGATGATTTTCTAATTTAATTACAGGCCGAAGACAGTGAGAAATTCAAAACAATTGTGGAGTTTGAATGCCGAGGTCTGGAACCAGTTGACTTTCAACCACAGGTGAGTTCTTATTTGTGATTCATTTCTGTTTTTAAAAGCACTTCTTCTAGAGTGACAAAATACACACTATTTGAAATGGTTGTGGGACATCATAGACCTTCCCAGATTCCCATCCTTCCACAGTTCCTTTATTTACTTCGCTTGACTCAAAAACAAACCAAACCAAACCCAAAACCTGCAAGCAGCTAACACAAACAACTGATATTCTCTGTGCCAGTCAAATACAGCTAAGCACACTTTGGAGTCGTACTCAAACTGCCTCACAGGTGACTGAGCACTGCTCATCTGAATTCATCTGAGAAGTCTTCACTGCTCAGGTTATTACAAAAGAGTCTTTCCCAAAGGGGAATTGTGAGAGTGCAGCATTAGATGGTACCACTTTGCTCCTTAGTACATTACAGAGTACATCAGGCTCAGGTTATGAACACACTTCAGTGTGTATCCTCTGAAAAACAATCTAATTTTCTTTGGGATTGACATCACCAGAGCCACAGGAAATGAACCTTGGCATTTCTCCATTTGCAGCTTGACCAGACAAAGCCTGAAGATCACTGGCAGTTACAGGCTGGTGCAAAGCACACCTCAAGGTTCAGAGTTTAGGGATTCTTCAGGGCCAGTCTGCAGTGACTCATCTCTTGTGCATGGTCATGCTCTATGCCACTTAACTCCCTGCTATATTTAACCTATTATTCCAGTCGGATTAGGTGTAAATAGACTGACAAATATAAACCTGTCTTATCCTTCTCTCAGACTGTGATGCTGTGCTAAAAAACAGCTCAAAAAAGCCAATCCTACAACGAATTTGATATAAATAGAATCCCCACTGCAGTGTCCTGGAGAGTTCTTTATATATTTAAGTGAAGTCCATCTTTTTGATGAATGGTTATTCCTTTATTCCAGAATGGTTGTTAGTTTATTCCTGCTTGAAAGCTTTGCAGCCAGACCTAGGAACTTGCACTTCAATAAAAATCTATGGGAAGATTACAAAATGTAGGAGATGTTTATAGCTCTGCATCCTAGTGTCAATTTTATCTACAGAACAAAGACTTCACAGCTGTTACATAAGTTTTAATTTAATGTTCTGAGTTTGATGCACTTGACTGGAGAGTACTTGAATCCCTGAAGAGGTATTTTAGTGAATTTTTGGATGCCTAGATCAGTAAATGAAAATTTTCTGATGTTAAATGACTTCTACAGGTCCACAAAATTTTGTCAACTTCTTTATAATTTGCATGATCCAAGCCAGCCTGGCTTCTGCACAACCTTAGATCTCACTTTTGATAGCACTAAACATGGCACGTGCCCATGGAATCACTGTATTTTCTCTGTATTTTTTGGTGGACATAATACAACCACACCTGGAATCAATTTAAAGTGCCTTAATGTTTGCATGTCTTACTTAAATTGATAGTAGTTTGATAGTAGTTATCAAAAAAAAACCCAAACACCACCACAAAACATTTGAGTGTGAAAGAGGAGAAAGTATCCTTTGTTTCTCTGATATAAACCCTCTTTTTAGACCTAGTGCAGAAGTTTGTAATTGCAGTCACATGGCTAGTGAATGGCTGCAGATGGCAAAAGCAGGGCTTCTTTCGTTTTTCTGGTGTTTGTTCTATACTCAGGTCTGCAGTTTTGACCCACCATGCTCATCTTCCCCTCCACCCCAGCAGCTCCCTTGACATGGGCTTCTGACAGTTACAGAAAAGGCCACTGTGTCCTGCAAATCCCTCTGCTGTTGTTAGATTTATTAGATCTGCTACATTCTGTGGTTTATTTAACTCCCAAGTGCTTAACTTCCATTCAAATCCCAAAATATTTTAAAGTCATGTGGCTTACTTTGCACATTCTTACAGCTAAATGTCTGACTAGCACTAGTGGAGGTTTCTTTATCAAAAATGGAAGTGTAGATCCCTTGAAGAAAACTAGGAAGAAGCTACCTTTGATTTTTAGCCATTGGTTAATAAAATTCTGTAGTTCGAAAGTGTAATATAATGCTATTCCCTCCTGCTTGCTAGGGCAGGAATCCCATGCTAGGCTGGGATTTTTAAATGTAAAACTAGTAAATCTTACTGTGCAGCTTGGTAATTGTGAACCCTGAAGTGAGAGAGCTGTTCCTAGAGAAGATAAACCAGAGCACCTTCCTAGGGATGTCCCTTCTGGACTCTAAAAAAACAGCAACAGTGATGGCAGTGAAGAACTCTCCCCTGTGAAATGCTTGTTTGGGGATGCTAAGCTGTTCACTTGTCAGCTCATCCTCCTTACACATAAAGCTTGCTTGTCACTTGTGTACCTAAATCCAATACAAGCTGCTTCTTCTCTAGAGTGTCTTGGATTCTGACAATATTCAAGCCAAAACTATTTACACTTTCTTTCACATTTTCTATTACTTTCCTTGCAGTGTAGTATGAAACTATTATGCCTGTATGGATTCTGAACACAAAGCTGTTAATAATAATTGGATGTTGCTACATAAACTTAGAAACTAAGGTATAACATTACTTAGAATAGTTGGAAATACTTTTTTTTGCTGAGAAAAATAGGAGGAGTGTTCCCTCATTTACTCTGCTTGCTTGGATTGAACTTTCCCAATTTGCAAGCAGGGTCAAAACCTTAATACTGACCCTAACCAGGAAAGAGCTTGCCCATTCTTTCTACCTAATTTAAAAGAAATGCAATACATTTTTGTGCTGAGCTACTTTCTTTACATATGTTTCAATGATCATATTTATTATTTTCTCAGTACAACATAATTTTAAAAACCTTCTGCAAATGTGTTTGCAGGCAGGGTTTGCTGCTGAAGGCGCAGAATCTGGCACACCTTTCAATGACATAAACCTGTTAGAAAAGGTATGTTGTCTTAGTTTAATTAGTCAAACTAATTGTCTAGCTTGTTTTCCCCACGTCACTGGTCCAAAATACACACCCTAGACTGGTTTTGGTCTTCCTGTAGCCACAGGAAGGCCACAGCTGGAGAGAGAAACTGAATCAACTATGAACAACCAGCATTACTGTCATTTTAGAAGTATGTATTCGTTAACTTAGCAGCTGACAAAGATTTAAGTCACTCAAGAATTTCAGAGAGCAAGAACCTGGAATACTAAATGGCTGGGGTTATTAAAGTGGTGAGTTGATTTTTCTAGGAATATCCCTGCCCATTGTCCTGTGCACAGAGAGATTAAAAAGTAATATAGACACTGTCCTTCAAAGCTAAGGATAATGACACCAGCATTGCAAATCTTCCTTGGCTGTGAGAAGGAATCTCAAGGTCAGATCTGTTCCCTGGTATCCTACTTGGCAGGGATCTGCTTGTCTGCTTACCCACCTGACTAGGGTATTGTAAATGATAGATAATCCTTTCACCTGCCATGGCTGCTGTTTGTTCACTACAGGCTGGGGACTACATAAGAAAATAAACCCCAGCAATATATACATATATATATATATAAACACTGACACTGAATCTCATTTAATTTCAGGTTAGGGCTCTTGCTACTCTCACCTGTTAAAATTTAACTTTCTACAGATATCCAAGACCCAAATTTAGAGTAACGTTTGAAAAGTTCCAGTTTGAATTCCAGTCTGTGTGCTCTGTGACTAACACTGTGAAATCTTACTTCCTACAGGATTGGAATGACTATGATGAAAAAACAAAGGAATCTGTTGGAATCTATGAAGTTACCCATAAATTTGTAAAATGCTGAAGTTCATACCCCTAATAAACTATGACATACTTACTGATGGAGCTGTAAAACATCAGATACACAGTTTCCTTGGAGTTACTTTTTTACATGGCTACACTTCAGAAATGGAAACCCAAGTTCCCAGAATCACAGAATCTTTAGGGTTGGAAAAGATCTCCAAGATCAAGTTCAACCTTTGACCAACATCACTGAGTTGTACTTTCTGTCCCCTGCATGCCCTAATAGAATACTTTCCTTAGAGCAGTTGCAGATGGCTTCAGTACAAATTGAAAATAGAACATTTTGACTGAACTGTGCCATTTCCTTAATGCTGTGGGATTTGGAATATATATGGTTGTGGTGGACTGTAGCTTAGCTAATGGATACAGGAACTACTTAGACAACTTACAGCCTTAAAGGTTTTAATAGTTTGTCACCAGGAAATAGCCACATTTGATTCTCAAAAAAAGCAATTGAAGTCTTCCCACTCACCACTCCTATAATGAGGAAATGGCTACAAGCATTAGTAAAGGCACTGTGGTAACTGTTCAAGGGAACAGGTTCACCTTTAGCAGCTTTCTGTCACTTCAGGTAAAGACTGAGGTGAGCTTACTGAGAGCTCTTACTAAGCTTGACTGCTGTTGACATTTACAAAGTTAAAATCCTCTGAAAAGCAAGTTATCTTTCCAGGAATGTCATTAAGTAAATCTAATTTTTAGTTAAAGACAGACTTTGTATTCCTTAGCGAGTGCACTCACAATCTTGCCAGTTGTTCTCACGTTTAAAAACAAAACAAAACCAACACAAAAAGAAAAAAAAAACAAACTAACTAAGCTTTAGAATTTTATTCAGACTTTTGGTCTGATTATTGTTTCCTGATGTATTATTTCTTGCATCTTCCCAAATTATAATCTTCCTTTATTTGTTTAAATGAGCAAGAACAATTATGCTAAGTTTTAAAGTAAGTTTTAAAATGCAGTTTTTCAGCTGAAAACTAGAACAGCACATTACAAGAGCAAAGCCTTCAGGCTTACATATGAAAAGCATGCCTCTCCCCTGCTAGCACTTTTATTTCACACTTCCAGGATAGGGTATTGCTAACACTTACTGTGCTAAATTAAAAAGACCCTGGGAGAACCTGGAAGCTGAGATACCCAAAGGAAAAGCAAAGGGAAGTAGGTTTCTGAGCCTCTGAACCTGATCTGTCACATCCAACCAATATGCTGAGACTTTTCTGCTCTGCTGATACATTTGGTTGTCCAGGCCAGTGGCACACAAGCTGCATTAGTTTTTGCAGATCACAGAAGCAAACACCACTGTGCAATTCAGCTCCACAGAAAGACTTGTCCTCTCAGAAGTGGGAAATCAAGAGGGTTTAAAGGGCAGGAATTGAAGTTCTACATACCAGAGAGTGCAGAATGCTTGTAGCAGTTTTCTTTCCAACCTTTGTAAGAAACATGAGCAATTGATAAAGGGTCTACCCATGCTGTATGATTTAGATCTGGCAATAAGACAACTTTGTGGTTATTAATAGACACCTTTATTAAAATACAGTCTTTTCCAGTCAATTTAACAACCCAGTTGGTGATTGCAGGTTACTTAAAGCCTCCCACATCATTTTTTGTCTCTAAGAGCTGCTACAGTGGAAAGGCTTCAAGCAGTTGAGGCACAATCAGTTCTGATATAAATTCAAGTTTAAAGAGATAAGTGCGACAAGTTAGTAAGCAAGCTTACTGCAAGAGTGCAAATGGAACCACTCTGCCATGTTTAAAATTATTGCATGTATTTTTTAAAAAATCAAACAGTTCAAGAGTGGTATCACAGTACTGTAGTCTGTCCAAACACTCATGGAACACAGGTGTTCCAAGTTCATTAACTCAGTTAAAATGCTTTTTATTTTAGATTATGTGTTTTAAGAACACATGGATCTGTTACTTGATTTGACATAGTGAATGTCTATATTTCCTGAAATGCATTCAAGGTGACTGATTTCTTTAAAATAGATAGAAATTTCCTAGTGAACCTAACAGTATTCAAGTTCAGTGAAGACACATGAAGCCAATTAAGCTGGGCAGTCTCAGCCATGCTGAACACTGATTAGTATGTCAATTAGACATAATCTGCATTGTGTTCTGCAACTGTGAAGTGTTCCAATGTCTTTATGTCTAACTACCAATTTTCTTTCCCTTTAAAACACTAAAGATATCTTCTAGTGACTTGTGTATACACTGAAGGAATTCTTTACCATTCCTAGCTGGGTAAGAGGAAACATTACAACCTATCCAGTCGTCATGTACCTGATACCCTACTCCAAAGCCATCAGCCACCACGGGGCCAAACCCTCCTAACTGCACGGCTGGGCTCACCAAGGTGCTGGTGGAAATGATGTTGTGATTAAGGCGAGCGTAGGCTTGGTCTTGATAGAAATCCGGCAGTGGCAGCCCCTCGGATAAGGCTAAATAGCGCAGGCTGAAGAGATGCCGGTCAAACCCCTGGCCTGGAGAAAGAAAGGAACAGGTATGAGAGAGGTGGCTGATTTTTGTGGGGAGTAAACTCACCTCAGCCACAAAAGAGGAGGTCTGTAGAACTGTGGTTTATTTCTGGACCTGTAGGAAATATTTGTCAGACTTCTCATGCCCATTTCCTAGGAAAACAGGGCCTGCTTGTTTTACTGCAAGCCTCACCCAGGATCAGGAGAATACACAAAAGTGTAGTGTTAACAGACAGTTTTAATAATATATTGCATTCTTTGATGAACTATTTATCTGAACATAGCCAAGTTATTTAATGCAGGAAAAGCCTTTCCAAAAATTTATGAATCTAAAGAGGAAGAACATCTTGTACCAACAAAAGGAGGCAAATTTTACACTCCATGGGATAATATTCAACAGTCAGTTTTACTGCTGTCAATTTTAATGCTTCTGGGAAGGACAGTTCAAAAGAAAGCATTTAGAATAATACCAGGAGTAGCATGGCCAAAAAATGGGTTTGATTTGCAAGTTGTTAAAGCCTTTGTCCCCTGCAGACATAAGACAGTACCTCCTCAAACTTAAAGCCAAAGTCCTTGGTTGCCCTGAGGAGTTCAACACGCACTAATTATATATGAAATTCTCAAACAGTGCAAATGCTCTAAGGACAAAAACTAAAGTATAAAAAATTCTCAACACGCAAAAGGTGCTGTGGGAAGCATAGAGGCATTCCTCTCCATCAAGAAATGAATGTTAGAGAATGCACTTTAAACTGCAGCCTTCTATTGGTTTTGTCAAGTTTACATTACACCTCCATCAACATTAAATTATTTAATTGTAAATATTTTCAGCAACCTTAATAGACATTTTAGTGCAAAAGCAGGAGTGTTTGATGTATCCCTACTTACCCATAGCAGCCTCTTTTGTCAAACGGCCGTGGTACTTGGAGCACTCCACTATCAACTTCTGCAGCTCTTCTGTGCTGTGTTTGGAGAGTTCCTTGACAAAGGCTTTGGAGCATTTCTTTGTATGGACAGAGGCAGGACGTATGGTTTCTGTACGGCCGTGTTTGAAAGCTGCAGTGCTGCAGGACTCGTACGTAGCAACAGTCTGGTCGTACTGGCGAAGGAAAGCCATCTGGAAGGCCAGCTGAGCCACAGCATCTGGGCTCACCTTCTTCTGCTTTAGAAGTTCCTTGCCCCCTTCTTGGAACTGAATTAGGTTAAGAGACAGTGATTCCACAGTGGCATCAAACTTCTCTTTGGCTTTGGTAATCCCTGCTTTTAAGGCATCATTCAGCTTAAAGTCAAGTTTCTGCACTGCTCTAGAAGAGTCAACTGAAGCAGGCTGGGACTGGGGATTGATGGCTGGTGTCTTGGTGCTATCTTTAAAAACCTCATTCTGGAACCTGAGCACAGCCACACCATCTCCCCAGGAATGTTCAAAATTAATTCCTGCAGTGCCATCCTTAGTTATGATCAGATTAAAGGATTTGTCATACCAGCGGTTTGCAGCATCTCCATGCAACATAGTGTGGGACACGTGCACAAAGTCTTTAATGGGAAAATCATCTAAACTTAAACAAAACATGGCAGAGTCTACTTTTTGAAGAGCTTCTTCATTGCCATTCTCCAATAGATTCTTCCTCAGCAGTGCCCATGTATCTCGGTTTTCACTGGAAAGGTAGCCGAGAGGGAAGGCTGGGGCCGGACTGTTGTCACTAAGGATGTACTTCAAGTGTGCTTGTATTTCTGAAGGTTTCAGCATGTTTCCATCTCTATCAATAACATCAAACACGTAAAAATTTCCATTCCTCAACACTAGTAAATGTTTTGCCTTTTCATCTGTATAAAGCTCATCTTTGTTGAGCTTAGGAAGACGTGTAGAATTGAAAAGCCTGAAGTACTGGGACATATCTAGGGGATAAGCATTCACCATGTAGGCACCAAACCAAGAAATTGAAGAAGGCACAAACCGGATAATTTTTTTAAAGATCTCAGTGTCACTTTTTTCTGGATTGAGGTGAAAAACCTCTGGTTCAAGGTAACCAGCCCTGAAGGTCTTCATAAAACGTATGGCAGAAACAGTCATGTTCGTAGCTCGTATGAGCTGATCATTGTATTCCGGCTTCGGATCAGGATTAAAAGACATAAATGCATTAAAATTCAAAACAACAGGCTCACGTGCTTTTAGGTACATGTCAAACCAGGGACCTGAAAATTGAGAGTTGAGAAAGAAGTTAGAACACAAAAGCAGCTTCCCGAGTCAGACCAGAGGGTTGTGTAGTCCAACAGGGATCATGAATAAACACACATTAAAGGGCCTTTAAATAAGACAAACATATGCAGTAATTCACCCAAGGCTTTTCCCAACCCCCATTATGAAGAAGGATACTATTGGCTAATCATAAAAATGGGTTTGGAATAATCCATATCAAGGGTGTCCATGTCATTAGCAACAAGGGCCAACCTCCCTGTTTTCTGTGTGGCTCAATGATAAACCTTAACTCCCAGGATATACAGTGCAGCTGCCCAGCTCTGTATTTTAGGGCACACCTCACATTTGGAGTGGTTCATGCCTCTACCTACTCATAAACTATTCATTTCTGCAACTCTCTGTCACTGAGTGTATCTCACTGAGATACACTCTACCTGGACAGTAAGAAGGGCAACATGTAGTTCCAGGAACTAAGTTACAACTTTAATTACAGGTTCTCACAGTTGAGTAAGTAACACTCATCTACAGTTTCAAAACCACATCTGTCACCATCACGTAGCCTTTTAACCCCCAACTTGAAAGTCCAGGGTGGAGGCAACTCTACATTCTTTCAGAAACCAATTTAAAGTGGAACAGATCTTTTATGAGGCCTAAAGAAGAAAAAAAACTAAATAAAAAGCAATACAGACACCCCACCATTCATGGACAAAGAGCAGTGTACTGATTAGCATTGGTGAACAACATAAAGCCACCACTTAAAATGCAAGATGTTGTTCAAAGTGAATGGAAAGTAAAATATAACAAAACGAACAGCAGTTTTTGTGAAATAATCTGGTATTCTCTACAGAATGAGTGGTAGCTAACACTCTGACAGGCAGTCTCAACAGACAGCAAGCATAGAAGTGCTTGGGCGACACTTCTACTACTTCCACTTCCACTGGAATCTTCTACTTCCACAGGTATTTGACTATTTCCACCTCTGCTGCTAGCTAATACTTTCATGAGCAGACACTTGTACATGGAAGCAATAATAAAGCAGAATAATCAAAAGTCTGTATGCACGCACTCCCTCTCCTGATTTGTTTCTATTTATTCTCATTTTCCTATTTCTGTCACTCCTTTTCTTTGGCTCTTTAATAAAAAGAACATAGTTTTGTAGTTTTAATGGCTTTTAAGTCCCAAGTACTGACCATTTCTGCCTCCCAAACTTAGTTATACTCTGTGACCCCTCCCCTCCCTCAGAGTTTTGTTTTCTTGCTAAATAACGGAATAATTTGGAAATTACTGCTTTAGTTTCCTAAAGGGAAATGCTAGATAAGCTCCTCTTTAACCTGAACCCTATACAGTCATGAAAAAATACTATTGTTCCAGTATCTATCTACCCAGAATTCTGTGAGAATAGATGAAGGAAGTTAGACAATGAGCATTCTTCTTTCCACCAGCCTCTGAAATTGCTCAAATATAGCCAAAGAGAGTGCTCATGGCAGGTTATTTCAAGTTTCTGGATTTCTTAAAGCTTCAGCCTATTACATTTAGGGCATTATGAGCTGTTATGAAGCATGATGATCTACAGACTCATCCTACACCCAACATACCTGTGATGTAACTTGTATGCTTGTTTTGATTGTCTTGAGCAACCAGTTGCTCATGCAGCTCTCTTCCAATTCCCTTTTCAAAGGCATGAGCGAGTTCTTCAGTTTTCCTACAGCAATCAAGGAAAGAGTCAAAATGCTGTCACAAGTCACAATTTATACATGCAACATTTGGCTTTGAAGCAGAATATGACACTGCAATATGTGTTTGTCCATACCTGAACTGGTCATCATTTAAAAGAGGTTTCTGGGCATTCAGGTATCTCGTAATTGTATCTTCTAGCTTGGGAACTGGCAGTCTGAAGGAAATGGAACACAGAGATGTGCACTTGATGAGCAAGGGTATGAATGAGGCCCGTGTTTCTTACACAATCATGTCTCTTTGCCTCCTTTCTTCCATATCCCTCCTTATACTATTACATATACTCTATATATAGATATATACACACACTATACTATACTATATTATACTATACTATATATACCATTACACTATATATATATACGTATACACACATATATAGGGATAATACTTATGTATACATATGATCCAAACACCTCCTAAGTTTCTTGTGGAATAAGAGAAGCAAGGGACTAGATGGACACCAGTCAGCACACAATGTTCTTGGGAAGCAAGGCAGAAAACCAACTTGACTTCTTACAAAGTTATGGTAGTGTTGGGAGCTAATCCCTTACAGGGAACAGAGTGCCATAAACCGCTGCTACGAGAGGCAGCTCTAGAGAAGGAATAGTTGGGTTGCCGGCCCCTTCGGCCTCCCCCTCACAGGTGCGTGCTGGACATCTCCCCTTTCTCACTGAGTTCCTATTCGGTATCTTTGTCAACTTCCTCTGAGCCCGAGTTTTGCTTCCCATAGCACAGTAGTGTTTCACTCACAGGGTTACCTTGCGCGCCAAGGGGATGTTTCAGTAGCAGGCTTGTAACCATATTTACGGTTTGAAAGCCGAGCCCGTTCCTCTGCTCAGGGGAAGCGCGCACAGAGAGAGCCGCGCACCGCGGCGCCCAGGACGGACATTCCCTCTGCCCTTTNGCCGAGCCCCGCCCCGCCCGCCGCTCCTGCGGCCCGCCCGCCGCCAGCCCTGCCAGGAACAACGGGAAAAGCCAGGAGCTTTTTGTTGTTCTAGTCCAAAAATCAGTTAGATACGTGCTGCTAAGGTAGCAGAGTTACCAGGGTGTTGGGACTGTTCAACATCATGTGTGTATATAAATCTTTTTACATACACACTAGTAAAACTTTCTGATTCATTAATAAAATTTTCTGCAATCCTTTTTTTTTATGTTCGACATACAGACTCCACGTATTTCACATATTTTTTCTTTTACTTTTCCCTTTTTCTTTTTTTTTCTTTTTTTTTTATTTTTTTTTTTTTTTTGTGTGTTTCCGTAATTCCTACTGACTACACAGGATTGAGATCCTGCCCCCAAAAAGAACAGTTTAATCTCTCCCGGTTTTTTTTTTTTCACTCATACATGAGTATGTAACAACAAATAACTTCACGGCACAAAATGTAATAGTGTAAAAACACAACCTTATTGTACTGTGTGGAATATTTTCCATAAAAACATTGAATAGTCTTAGAGTATCTCAGAAACTACAGAAATGCTTTTGTAAGAACGTGTGGCATGCAAATGATTATGGTGGTGTATTTTTATCAGACACTCACTTGCATAAAAATCAGCATTGGGATTGAATGCGGACACAGCAAAGGAAAGGAAAGCAATCCCTGTGGCTTAGTCTGAAAATCCTCTGAAAGTAAATTGGCCCTACTCTAATCAACATAGTGGTTGGAAGAAAAGTGAAATCATTTCACTTCAAAGATAATAAATGCCAAATGACAGAAGGTGTCCTTGCGTGTTGCACTCTGTGGCTATTTCCTGTTTGATGCGTGTCTCTCATGCTGCTCATTCAGCTTTTTTTTGGCAATGAAAACAAAATCCCAAGCCTGCTTTAATTAATGAAGTCCAGTTTCACCTAGCTTGCCCTGCTGTGACAGTCCTGTTCAAAATGTTACCTGCTCTGCCCTTTGTGAAAACTGCTCTGTTCCCTGTTTGAATGCTGACTTGTAGAGTTTCCTTTATAGATTTGGGTGTCCAGACCTCAAATTGGGGAGGCTGAAGAATGCATCACCTTTTCCCCAGGAGTGTCACTTTGTTTTGAACTAGTCTTGTTTTAGAAATACTACTGCATTCTGTTCTAATTTTCCAGAGCCCCCTAATCTTCTTCCAGGCTCTTAATGATGTAGTTGATAATAGGATTGTTGGTATTAATTTGGAACAATAATGCCAGCTGCTTGCTTGGTGGCTATTGGCAGAAGGATGACCTTGCAGGTCAGCTAAGCAGAACTGGAAGTGCTTTGATCTGATCTATACAGAGCCAGATCTGTGCACCCGAACAAGAAGAGCGAGTGAATTCTCCCTCCATGGGATGCTGATTCTTCTCCAAAGAGCTGGGAGGACAGCATGGCGGTGGCCCTGGATGCAATCCTCGCTCGGATCAAGGATGTTTGTAAAAGGAATGGTTTGCTCATCCTCTCCGTGTTGTCTGTCACCATCGGCTGCCTCCTGGGATTCTTCCTGCGGACGAGGCGACTCTCCCAGCAGGTAAGAGTGGCTCGCAGTGTGTCCCTGCAGAGGAAATGACTGACTTACATAACAAAAGACATATGTAACTTGGGGAACTTCAGGGTGGGCTTTGGAAGGTACAAGTCACATGGATGTGTTTGTTAAAATTCTTTGATTTCATCTGTTTGTCAATCTACATTGTTCTTTTCACACATTCTCAAACAATAGGTTAGCAAAGACAGGTGTCTCTCAGACACTTGGTAAGCATAGCAGGAGCACATTGGAATGTTGCAGGTATGGATGATAACAGTGGACATATAAGCTAGATGAAAGGTAGTGTTTAATATAGGCCTGCAGAAATTGGTAGTGAAATAGGATTTTATACTATTTTGGAATACATATAGCTAAACAAAACACCAGGAATATTTTTCAGCATCAGATGCACAGGGGTGCTGGTGTTTATATTACACTAATGGTAATTCATATTAATAAATTTTAGATTTCCCATCATTAGCAGAACATGTTACTGAAGTCACTTGGGGAATTCTCCCCCAGCATACTTCAACTAAGGTCTTTGCTGGTGCTCGCTTCTGCTGTATCAGTCACACAGACTAGACAGCAACATGCATTAATAAATGCACTATTGAGCACAAAATAGAAAGCTTAGTTTAAAAAATATGGCATTTAGTAAATGCAAATAAATTAAACCAATTCTGTGTTCTGCTACAGCAAACCACTGTCTGTCTGAACATTGTTGGTGTCCAAGCTGTAGCTTCAAACATGTCTAGGAAAACACACAAAATGCAGAATTGAGAGATTATTCAGGGCATCTGGTTAACAGTAGTTCCCAAGACATGGCACATTTCATTTTTGTCTGCCTTTGTAAAGGAACGAACAATACAGTATGTTTATTGAATAAGAACACATTATGTAATCTAATTAATTTTTAAATTATCTTTTAAAGCATGCTATCTTTGTCACCTTATCTTTGCACCAAAGGTTCAGATTTTAGCAATGTTATCTGATCCACAGCTCTAGCAGCACTTGTGAAGACAGTCTGACTTTAGCTCAAAACAATAAGCATCTCTCCATGTATTTCCAGGAAATTAGTTATTTCCAGTTTCCTGGTGAGTTATTGATGAGGATGCTGAAAATGCTGATTCTCCCTCTGGTTGTCTCAAGGTAAGTAAAGATGATGATTGCTCCAATAACTTTTGAAGTTTCTTAAATGAGATTTGTCATCACACTGGTTTAGTTGTGACTGAATGAAGTGGCAGTGCCAGAGGCATCACTGCCTGCTGTACATTCATAATTTTAGTGGAGCCATGAACATGTTTTTTAACTGATAGTATCATTTCTGCCATATCTCATACAGGTATTACTTGCTTTCAAATTAATGTGTTGGGGGGTTTTAATTTTTTTTTCTTTTTCCCTTGTAATGGGAGCACTTTTTCCTTCAAGCTACTTAGAAGCTAAATACATGGAATAAATAACCCACCTTATCAAAAAGCCTGCCTTAAGTCTAATCAATTGAAATAATACACTATGCAAATAAGATGAAAAAGCACAGTTAATTCATAGTGTCCTGCAGTTCTTTGAGTGTGCTGTAGTATGATGAATATTGAAAAAAGCCTGTGTCTCCAGGGAACTAAAAATATATAGCTGGCTTCAGCTGGAAGAGATAATTATTTCTTAGTACATTAAAGGTATGACTCTTAGTGGTGGCATTTTATTGGTAGCAGAATTAATGATCTCGATGGGTACTGACTGGTGCATGGTAGCTGCCTTTGCAGTGGGAGGGTGTCACTTAGGGCAGGCTTTTCTCTAAGTTTGATTGTCTTCCCACTGACTGCAGTCACAAAAACACACCAGTTGGATGGCCAAAAACTCTCTCATGTGCCCGAGGCTGAGAGGTTATTAAAGAGATGGAAAGTAACAAAGCTAACTTTACCAGAGCTGAGAAAAAATAACTGCAATATTTTGTTCCAGTTCTGGAACCTAATACATACACCAAGCCCTCATCTTCCACTTTTAGAAAAAAAGAAGTTTCTAGTCTTCAGATCACTAAGAGAAAATTAACACGATTAACAGCACTAATTTTATTTTTAAATCACCTACCTTTATATCTGCCTTCCCATGGTTTCTCACAGAACAAAGCTGATTCATGAGTTTTCCAAAGAAAACACAAGTCTTACATGAGGAAGTGGCATAGTAAGGAGGACAGAAAAGGGTTGGAGCAGATTTACATGTCCTTCCCTAAAATGTGTAGTTCTTTAGATCCTCTTGTATATTTAGAGCTGTTAGGAAGAGCAGCAGCATAGTAGGAAAGAACTGCTCTGGCACAACCTGTGATAGCTCTAAGTTGCCTGGAGATGTGACACCTATGAGCCTCACTGTCACAGCAGCTTCACTGTGTCCTCTGAGGAGGAAAGAGAAGAAACTTTACAAACTTTCAAAGAGGTTCAGTTCTCCTTGCAAGGCAGTGTGACTCCATCTCCCTGTATAACGGACTAGCAGTGCCTGCTATTACCAACTGAAACAGCAGGGTTTGCAAGAAAAAGACACTGCAGATATAATGACATTCTTGTACAGTTTGGGCTTTTTTGGCTGGTTGTCTTTTGGGATTTTTTTATAACAAGCACAGTATTTTCCACACATGCATTTCATAAAATCAGTGAACCAGTACTCTGTATTTTTACCAATCTGCACGCACATTTAAACTACATTTCTTTGTGGATTTGAAATATCCTCAGCCTGTCCCGCCAGAGCAATGGCATTTAAATTATCATTTAAATTACTCTCTATTATTGTTTACAAAAGCCAGGAGCACAGCACCATAAAAAGAACTCTAAATATTGCTCTCCTAGTTGAAATTAATGCAAGTTAAAAAATTACTTGTAAAGAAAAGGGAAGGAGAGAAAGGAAGATTAAAAGAGGGACTTTGTGCAAACTACCCTGTTTCCAAGCCCAGAGCTTATTTTGAAGGGTTGTGGCAGAAGCAAAAAGTGGCAACTGCATGGGTCAGAAGATTGACAATAGACTAGAGAATCTTACACTTACAGACCATTAGCACAAATCCACTCTTAAACAGAAATGGCTGAAAAATTGTACTCCCCCTCTTGACCTGCTTGTTAGAGAGTGAAAACAGGAACTTTGTAGATTGTATCCACTGGGAATGAGGAAATTATGATACAGTCAGGTATCTCTGAATGGTGTTTATTTTAAAAGTTCCTTGGATGCAAAGGAAATCTGTCAAACAACAGGAGACTGTTTCTTCAGTGTACAGTTTCTTTTCCTGAACTTTGTTCCTGCTCCTGGAACTGCTCTATCTCAGAGCTCCTGTACCAGCTTCTGATGTCTCCTGTCACCTGTGGTCTTACTTTTTCTTTTCCCACAGACAGAAAAATGTTGGAAAGGCAAACACCACTCACTAGTCTGTCCTTTTGAGCTCTGCACAAGGTTTTGTTTTTGCTACAGCATGGCCTTCATTAACGGTGGGGGTTGATATTATTTCAGTTATCTGGTTACATAAACAAGCTTCATAGCATCAAAGAATGACTTAAAAAAGGTATATATGTATTGCACCCTTCCGCTGCCTGAGATTTAGCCCTGCTCATACCTGTTAGTATCCCTTGTGTGTAGAGTTTGCTTTTCTCAGCTGTGAGAGCAGATACCCACACAGCACTTCTGCTAGCAAGATAAAGAAAAAAACTTGTGACAAATAGTCTGACAGTTCGTGTCTGCCCAAGGGATACTCAATACTGGAGTCTTACAAGATCAAATTTGAGACCCTGTAGTTACTACATATATACTTCTTCCTTTATGTATAAACACATACTGCTGTTAAACCTGGGAATGGAAATATTAACAGAGCTTGGAGAAAATAGGAGCCAAATCTGAATTCGTAGTTACACATTTAGACACTGGCCAAGCTCTTACTGCAGCTGGACAAGGAGATGTCCTCAACATGCCCGAAAGATCAGCTGTAGAGGATCTGAAGTTCCCCAATTCTCTTTGGGACAGAGGCTTTGATCTTCACTTGATAGCGGCAATGCAAATAGTGTATTTTCTTCCTTATACATAAAATGTTTCAGCCTTCAACGCATCTCAGGTTTTCCAGCTGGCCATGCGTCCTGCCCTGAGAGTTCTGTTTATCAAACCCTTCAGGCAGATCCCGCTGCTCAGATTTGTTAAACCCCCATTTCCATGCCCCTGCGGCATTCCCGGCGCGGCCGGAGGCTCGGGCTGTGATAACTGCAATGCACCCTGCGGCCACCAGGCGGCTTTGATGGGACACTGAGGAACCGCGCCTCGCTCCCCGCGCCCGATCCTTCCCCGCAACCCGGGGACTGCCGGTGCCACAGCCCGGGTTCCTGCATCCCGGGGACTGCCGGTGCCACAGCCCGGGTTCCCGCATCCCGGGGACTGCCGGTGCCACAGCCCGGGTTCCTGCATCCCGGGGACTGCCGGTGCCATAGCCCGGGTTCCTGCATCCCGGGGACTGCTGGTACCATAGCCCGGGGTCCTGCATCCCGGGGACTGCCGGTGCCACTCCCTACCCATAAAGTAATAAACCTTCCATTTTCTTTCACTGTGGTTAATTATAAACTTCCACAGACACACACACACATACGGGATTCCTTCACCTGCTTCAAGGGCAAATTTATTGGCAGAGATAACTGCACCACTCGAGTTTCTCAACTTCTTAAATGCTTGAAGTGATCAATCTGATGTCAATGTCTTTGTGCTCTGCATGACACAAAAGACTGTGAAAGGAAAAAAACCTCAACTTTCCCCTTAGTATCTTCTCACATTTGCTAAAGACAATATAAACCCTCTGACCTGCTCCTGTCTGTGCCAGCTCCAGCGCAGGCCAGCCATGCTGGCAGGTACTGTGCCACAACTCATGCACTGCCACCTTCATTCAGAGCATCCTGTCCCTGTGCCCATTCCCTGCCTCATCATCTTCAGCTCATGTTAGCAGCTTTGTACTGATCAGTTCTCAGTGGGCCAGAAACTTGATTTTCACTAAGCAAGACTGCATTGACTTAAGCTTTTTGTGGAGGCCAGTACTGAAACCTGATCTGTCACAATTTCATAGTTTTGAAGAATAATATTGTACTGGAATGATATTGAATAATTTACCACTGCTGAGGCATTTCTAATGCTGCTGTTTGGCACGGACTCCTTCCAGTAGGCAGCGAACTCACAATGGCATTTTCCCCAGAACAGAAGTGCAACTCTGCCTTTCTGTTCAAAATGCAGAGGTGCTGGTCAGCCCACAGGGGAGGAGATCTGGCTCCCAGCACTGCTTTGCTGTGGGCAGGCAGAGCCACCACATGCACCTAAGATGAGCTGTAAAATGTGTGCGCTGCAGACCTGTGAGGAAGGCTGGAGAAGAGGCAGGACTCACTGCCCCTAGTTCTTTTTCAAGTTAATTTTAGAAGCCCATACATTATTTCTCTACTGTATATGTAAAGTTTCACATAACTCTCTCTGAATTAACATGTTATTAGTAAGGGCTCTCACACAGTGTTTGACTGCATAAGCCTTGGTAATTCAGAAAATCATGCTTTTTTTTCAGGTTTGTACCAGCTGAACCTACCAAGTTCTCTTTGTCCTATATGTCTACCTATATATGTAATAGAAAGTTGCGTCCTTTATTCCAGCACCCTCCTTGTTTATATGATTATGCTTTTATCTGGAAAGAGATACAAGGCTGAGTTTTCTAAGACTGTGATTAGCAGTAAGCAGTGAGAGTGCTTGTGGGAAAGAATTGTCAGGGCAGACTTGAACAGTTCAGCTGTTGTAACAGGCTGGTTACCCCCACGAATATTCCCTTTGGAAAAAGCAGTTTCGTTTTTTAAGCTTAGGAAGATTATTACATTTTGTATTTATTTACCACCAACCATTTTCTAGATGTTTATAAATATTGAGTAGCAGAGATCTGATCCTTTTCCATGAGCAGATCTTGAAGGATTGATGAGCAGATTGTGAAGGAAATATTATTTCCTTTATAATGAAAGCTAAAGAACTGACTTGACCTGCATTTTTTAAATTATAAAGCTCGTTCCTCTGAGTATGTTGTGCCTGGTACAAACAAGTGTATGCTAATAAAATTTTATATTTATTCAAAGGCCCGTTTGGCCTTAGTTACTATTGTGGTTTTGTTGATGAATTTAATACAATATTCTAAATATAGTATGGTCTTTCTTTAAGGGGATTCATGTCCATAATGCCATCAGTTCTGGTAATCCTTCATCCTTCTGCTCACATTCCCAAGTTGGTGATTCTTACTCATGTTCTTAAAGCCTAGTATTTAATTGGAAACTCCTCTTTATAGTACCCTTCTCCCCATAGTTTTTTTCTCTGATTTGGGGAACATACTGGCATTTGAACATCCCTCCAATGACAAATATTGCTCATTGTGTCCACTGTGTGTGACAGTGGAATTTTGTCATTGTTTGGCTGTGCTGCACCATACCAAATTCTGCCTCTCAGAACTCCTTAGCTACCCCTGAAGAGTTCACAGTGGTGTGAAGAGTGCAAGAGGAGATGCTGTGGGTGCAGGCAGCTGGGAAGTCCCTTACGCTGCCATCCCAGGTGGGCAGGCTGCGGCTGAATGGGGCCGGATGGGGCTGGATGGTGCCAGACAGTGTCCAATGGGGCTGGGTGGGGCTGGATGGTGCCAGATGGTGTCAGATGGAGTCAGATGGGGCCAGACTGCTGGATGGGGCTGGATGGTGCTGGATGGGGCTGGAAGCAGCACAGCTGCATTAGGGCTTGCACCCAAGCTCCTGCAAAGGACAGATGTGGCCGGAGGGCTCCCAGCCCTGCCCTGGCAGCTCAGAGCAAAGGCACAGCCATGCAAGGCTTCAGTGGCTGTGCACACATCCCCAGATTACCTTGCAGCAACAGCATATTTATCCTATGGGAGTTAAAACAAGGCTGTCAGACAGAGCATTGGACTGGGTAGGTTCTGTTGAACACTGTTTGCTTGCTCTCAGCTGTAGATGAAGCTGGCAATAAACCACACACTGGAGATTGTTTATCTGTTTTACTACTTAAGCTCACCATTTGTTAGAGATGAAAAGTTTGATCCAAACTCTCTAAGACCTGTATTGCAGTTGGCAATCTAAACCTTTTATCATGATTATAAACCACTGTCTGATAATATCAGTATAATATCCATTCAGAAGGAAAACAGATGTCTCAAAGGCTATGAATTTTTTTTTTCTATTTCTGGTTATATTTAAATAAAGAGGGCAGCTAAAATTAATTCGCTCAATAATACTGGTTTTATGTGAATGAGAACTGTACTGTTTCTTCTAATACATCCCTGATACCAAGAGGTATTTTTCATGTTGTCTTGACACATAATTTACCTGAAGACCAAATGAGAAAGGGTGAATAACATAAGGTTCTGGTCAGTTTTGGCTTGGTCTTTTCAGCTATGTGTGAATTAAACCATTCCCCTAAGTACCATCCACTCTGTTCTTATCCTTGGGCTGCTGCCAGACTGGGGTGTATTTAAAAGACAAGTAGATGTGGCACTTGGGGGCATGGTTTAGTGGGACTTGGCAGTGCTGGGGGAAGGAACAGTTGGACTTGATGATCTTAGAGGTCTTTTTCAACCTAAACAATTCTGTGGTTCTATAATCCACTGCAATCAAATTTATGTACTGTATTATCTAGTGAGGTGCTGAGCAGCTGCAAAATGCTGCCTCTGGGTCTCTGAAGAGCTTGTTCAGAAAAATGTTTCCTAAAGTACCAATGCAGATGTATCCTCCCATAGAATGAAATTGCTTTGGAAACACAGGGCTCTTTTTCTTCACATTATTGGACTCTGGATCTTTCCCTCTGTTTCACCTGTGATAGAAAAATATTGGCACTGAGGAATAAGTCTTCCCCAACAGGGGAGTGTAAATGTTCTTCTGGGTTAGTATGGGGAATTCTGGGGGGTACCTGAATGATAACATAAAGTGTGTATAGAGCCCCATTTCTGCACTACCTGTGACGTGTATCACTGTAAAGTAAATAATAACAAAAGTACATTTCACCCCAGTGAGAACAAGCTGTTGGCCCTTTCCTAGTATATATCATCTCAAGTCTTTATTGTGTAGAGAAGTGAGATTTAAGGAGATGATTAGAGGGAATAAATATATTTACTTTCAGAGTGAAAATCAACTGAAAGATGATTACCCAAGGGTAAGAAGAACCAGTCAGAAAGCAATCTCACTTGGTACCATTATACTACTTTCAGTTCTCCTTATTGCTATTATATTGCAGAATTGGTGTCAGATTACCTCAAAAGTCCTCATTTGAGATGCTTCAGCTTGTAGAGGAAAATTTTTATCCTTCCTCCATGTCTCAGACATCTTCAGAAGTTTCTCCACATTATCATCTGGAACACTATCAATGTTCTTAGCTGTATTTAGGAATATTAAATCTAATGGTCGGATCCAATACCATTTTCTAGTGTTTTCTTTTGTTTGTGCAACCCCGAGGTCCAGACTGTTCCAATGAAAAATGACATACTGCAATTACACATCATAATGACAAAACTGGACAAACTCAGTGCCAATTATTTAGGGAGCGTCAGTATGGATCTACTGACGTGCAACAGGAATCTGTGGCCACAGAGTGAATGGGTGTGGAAAGCACTGAATGACCCATGACAAATGAGATATGAACTGTTTGCAACCTGCCAGAATTTTTCTGTAGTCCTCTGAGAGGACTCTAAAATACTTAGTGTCTCACAAAGGAATGGAAATGACATGTGGAGCTTGAGGGGCTGGCTGGATTCTGTCTGTTTCCTTAGACAAAAAACAGTTGATTAAATCTGACATTTGTTTACAATCCAAATATTTTCGCTTTTTCCTTAATCTAAAAATGCTTGAAAGAACTGACAGAAGAGAAAATATCAAGTATTAATAAGATTCTTGGCTCCTTCCACCATGTGAAGCTGCACATCCATATTTAACAGATCATTTGGGTCTGTTTGCATCCTGACCTTTGAATTTAGGAAACACCTTTTTTTTTATCACAACAGCTGAAGTCAACAAGCCAGCCTGAGTTCTGCATGAGCTACACTGCAATCTCCTTTATCAGTCAGTGACTAAAGGTTGCTGTTCATCCCTTCCAGCACTCACAGATGTATCACAGTAACCTCACATACGCAGGTGACAGAGCAGCCACTGGACATCAGCCTTCACTGTGTGCTGTACAAAGTCCTGCCTTGTTTACATTAGTCCATAAAAGCAGATGAAAGAGAACATTAAATGCATTATGTGAATTCCTGGCAGGATTTTTGCTGTGTATTGCTATCAATTTGTCATTAAGAATAACAAGTGTTAGATGATAAAGGAGATATCAACATTTTGGGTAAAAAATAAAAATCTTACTATTTTATAAAGCAATTTAAGAAACAAAATCACAAAATGAGGAATGTTACGATGCATTAGAAATGTAGATTGGTTTCTTTCCTAGCAGCCTAGCTGTGGCATTGAACACAATCACTGCAAACAGTGTATTACAGACAGCAGGATCTTCTAACATGTTTTTGTTGCTTGAAGATCAAGAGCCAGATTTTCCATCACGCCTGACACCTTTGGGCTTCCACTGTATTTAGTAAAATAGCTCCATACCAAGACTCTGAAAAGTGAATTCACATTTCAAGTGCTATTTACAGCTGGTAATCCAACCATACTGAAACTGCTGCAGCAGTCCTGTTTGTAGTACAGCTACCATTTTCTCCATTTGGGCTTTTTTGACCTTAGACACAATTTCATTTATATTAAGATATCTAAACTTTAAAAAAGCTGTTTGCTATTACTTGATTTGCACAGGATATGAACCTTAGTAGCCCTCTGAAACTTCAGGAGGATTCTAGATGTCTCAACTCATTTGAAAATCGGACTGTAATAATATGAAATTTTTAATAATACATGCCATTGGGGATCATTCCACTGACCACAGTGACTGAGATAGTCCCTCAGTTGTGTTCAGCTCAGCAGAAGCCTGCAGTACACCAGTAATCTGCAAAACTACTGTAACAATCTCTGTCAGGAAGGGCAGACCATGTGCTAGGGGGAAGCAGGGACAGGGCTGTGATCTTCCCACCACTACCACTGTCCTCTCTCTGCTGCAGCCATGGCAGTGTCTTGCTCTGTAGGTGTTTTTCATAGTAAAAGAAAGCAAAAGGATATCCTGAAAAGAAAAAGTCATTCTGATCCCACTTTGTCACTGCTAAAATAATTTTAACTACACTAGAGACTAAGAACAAATCAAGCATTAAACTATAAAAAGAGCCAGAGAAAGTTTCTTATCTCTTTATTTCATTACTGTAGAGAGTTTTATTTTCTCTGTTGCAAGTGTTACCCTGAAAATGGTGCCTCCATGGAAGTGAAGCAGACTCTTCTGAAAGCACAGATACCTGGGCACAGATAAGAAGTGTGATGGTTCACTGCAATACAGAGATCTCTCAGGCAGATTTTTTTTTCCACTGTAAGTGGTTAGTCTTTATTTAAAAGTTCCGTAATTTCTCTGTTTCCTTGTCTATAAAATGTAGATATTGCCTTCCTACATGAGAGGAGGTTTCACTGGTAAAGCATTTTGAGATGATTAAATGTGCTATGGAAAGGCACATTATTATCATGTTGAGACTTGAAGGCACTGACCTTGACAAAAAGGTGAGCGAAAGCCTGCCTGCATGATCGAGCAGCATTAGTGAAGCCAGCACTTCACTTTCACGATGCCCAACTGTAATATAATCATTCTAATGTAGCTGTTAGAGGCACTTCCCAGCCTCACTGGGAGAACTTGCTTAGGAAAGTCTTTTCCATGGCATGCAATTACAAAATGAGAATGGGAGAGAGAGAACAGGATGAATGAAAACAAACATCATTCTAGGAACAACTGTTGGTGGTTAATACTTGACCATTACTTCTTGACAGGATTAATGTCTTTCTAATCACACTAATCCCTTCTGATAACTTGATCCATATCCATCTATTTCAAAGCAACATCCAGATGGCTTCTGGTGGAGAGGAAGACAAAATAAACACGCAGAATGGGGTCTTAGCAGCAGCTTCTTGTATTTTCCTTTTCTGGGAATATAGGGCTTGATCTTGAAATAGGACCAAAAATGTACTTTTATCAGAGAGCAACGGAAAAACCTAGAGAATTGCAGAGAAGATAGAAAGTTCTATTTTTATTTGTAAATAAAATATCTGATGCTTATCTGTGACATCCAGAACAAGCCTAGAGGTGCTCAGTAGAGTTTAGCTACTTGTTTGCATGGGCATAATTAGATTTCGAAGATATTGGAAAGAATTCCCTTCCTTACATCAAAAATTCTATATTAGTTTTGGGGGTTTTACACAGATTTCCCTCAAAGCAGACATGAAATTTAGTACTTGATTCTTTAGTTCGTACAATTACAAATACTTTAAACAATGTAGAAACTGATTTTACCTTTTTAATTAGTCCCACATAATTCCTAGAATTGAAGATGTCTTCCCTGACAGGTTTTTTTCTATACAAGCTAAGAAATGGTCTCTGAACATTAAATTACAATTTCGGGGATATTTTGTTCCAGACTGATCAAAGGAGTGAGATGTACAGTAGTTATTTAGAAAAGCTGCAGATTGTATTTTATTTTCTTAATCCTGTTTTGTCCATTTGGCAATTATTAAAACATGCTACGGAAACTACACATGAATCATATGTGTGGAAGCTACTTAGCTACCCAGTATCTCAAATTATTTTAATCTATGAATCAAATATCTGCCCTTTTATTTCAAGGCCAACCAGATTCTGAGGTTTGACAAGAATTAAAGGTACACTGTTTTCCATTCTAACATGTTCCACAAGAGTCTAGTAGTGGAAGCCATGTGAATAGCTTTGTTCTGGCTTAGAAGAATCTTGGGAAGCTCTTAAGGAAGTTTTATGTAGCCAAGAATGTCTGATGAAAATTAGATTTAAAGGGAAGCCCTGGGTGTGATACGGTGATCTTAGTTTAAACTAGCTAGAAGCTTATTCCTTCTGGCCTCCCTGTTCCCCAGGAAGTAGGAAGAGTATTTTTTCTTGTCATCCTTTGGCTATATTGTGTGAATGTTAGAACTATAGAGATCAACANATCAACAGTAATAATCTCCTGTGATGTATTATGTATTGTCTTGTACAATAACCGTGAAAACCAATATGCCTCCTAATCTTTCTGTCTTTTGCCCTGTTCCTTCTGGTATCAAACATATGAAGCTAAAAAACAGTGAGTGAGTGATTACTGTCTCATTCTAGTTACAGGCATTTTTTTTCTGAAATGATTCTGAGCTATTGTCTAAAATGACATGACCAATGAAACTCCCCAGCCTTTGGAGAACTGCTTCCTGTGGTCCCTTCCTAAAACTGAGCACTGCAGGCCATGGAGAACACAGGCTTTATCTGAGCCCAGACCTCTGTTCATGCTTCTGTCACATCACAGTTACCCCATTGCACCTCCATAATTAATTACTTTTGAGGACTTTCTCATCACAGCATGAATTGAGCATGACTTTATCTGGTGACAGGATAATCTCATTACAGATGAGGATCTTTAGTTAATGAATATCCCCAAGACAGAACAATCTCATTATTAGCCCCCTCAGGATTTGTCACCTATGAGCCAAGGTAAAATTAGATTCCAGATGAACATCCTCCCAGATCCTAAGGCCCTGCATCTTGAGGCTGAGGTAACAACCCTAAAGTCACCTGAACCACTGGACATATTTAATTAGGATTTTTGTCCGTAAGTACTTCTGGAAATACTTCTCAGGTGAGCAATCAAGACAAGTCTTCATCCCTCTGTTGTTCTGCAGAACAAACATGGCACAGAGACATCAAGGACAACAGGAACAGTGTGGCTTCACCACACTGACAGCAGCAGTACCAGGCCCCAGGGCAGTACCAGGGAGGGAAGGGAAGTGTCTGTCTCCTTGGCAGTGCCCTCTCCAAGGAATTGCTCTGCCTACAAGTTACAGCTCTGCTGCTCAACAGTCAGGCCTTCACACCATTGGTATCATTGCCCTGCACATATAAAGAACCCTGAAAACTGTTACCATGAAAAACATCCAGCTAGTTAAAAATCAACCTTAAAATGAATTTTAGTTTTTCTTTCTTTTTTTTTTTCCCTTGGGACTGGGGGGGTGGAACAGTGCTGTAGTCTAGTATGATACAGGTATCTACTCTCTGCAGCAATGAGATGTCAAACTGGTTCAATGCCCTGTGGAACCTCAGCCTGAGAGAAGAGTTCAGTCCTAGACATCTAAT
>VZTN01022747.1:0-12360 GCA_013400515.1 Erpornis zantholeuca | reverse complement strand
GACAGGGATCCCAGTTGCTTGGCTTCATTCCCATCTAGTTTCATATCGTGGTCCACGATATCCCAGCCGGGTCACCAGAGGCTCACCTGACTGTCAGCTGAAATCTTTTCACATATCTCGCATCTCACCCGGGAAAAGGGATCAGGTGATCTTCTCTGGCCCTGCTTCTTCCTTCTGTTGTAAGGGCCCTACTTCCTCTTCATCCCTCATTACACGAACTGATTTAGTCTTTGATTTCTTCTTCTGTATAGGGGCAACTGCTCTCAGCATGGGTTGTTCCTTTGGTTCAGCTGCAGTTTGAGTGGCCATAGTGCTTGTTGCTCTGTTTTCCTCCTCCTCCCCCTGAGGGTGCTGCCTAGTATTGAACTGTGTCCAATAAAGAGCAGCCAGGCCCCAGCATGCTGCAGTAAGTAGTAGTTCCTCTCTGGAGTTGCCCCAGCATTCTCCTTGCAAATATTCAGGCACTTTATCAGGGTCCTGTAGATGTTTAGGGGTGAACTTCCAAACCATTGGAGCAGAGAATTTATCCAAAAACTGGCTCATTTTCTCCCACATTCCATGCCACTCATGGCTATCCACCCTTGGGGCAGATCTTTGAATAACCTTCCTAAAAATCTCTGTCCTGGCTCTAAACATGGTGTAGATAATACTGATGAGACATAGCAGACCTAACAACAAGAACATGCTTTCCTTAACATCCAAAGGGAATTCAAAATTCTCAAAAGCTGCTGCAGCAGGCCTGAAGGAAGAAAAGGAGGTGAAAGGCTGGGGAAAATCATCCTCCCCTGGAACAGGGAACCCCCACAGGCAGGGTACAATTATTAATGGACTCCCAAAGGTAGCACCCAAGGTAAAGGTAGGAGACTAACACTGAATACACATCCCAAATGACCCTCATTGCCCTTGATGTTATCATGTAATTAACTGATATCACACAGTACAGTAACAAAGCAATCCTGATCCCCCTCCCAGCTCTGAAAAAGAGCACCATGAGGAGCACATAGGGGAATATATACAGGGTTAGGTACCAAACCCACATGAACAGATCAAGCAACATTGTGACCAGTGGGTCTGTACCTAATACAGCAAGTGCTTAGATCAAATTTGTTTTCAACCCACTGTGGTCAGATCTGTTATCTCAACCCTTCATGCCCCATATTTCATGCCAAAAAAGGCCGTTGTGGTTTAGGAATGGTTCTCCCCAATTTAGTGCTCCCGCTCGCTCACTCACTCCACTGTGGAAGACTGGAGAGGAGAATTAGACACAAAAGGTAAAGACCACAGGTTGAGATAAGAACAATTTACTGGAAACAGCAGAGAAGAAAACTAACAGTAAAAGCAACAATATTAATAACAAAAGCATACAAGAGAGATATGAGTGATTCACATGCAAAATACTCAGAACCAGGGTTACCCCACTGCTCCCTCTGCCATGCTTACTCAACCGAAAGGAACCCCTTATCTTTGGAAGAGATTTCCTTCCTCCCAACCCCAGCAATGATGTGAGATGCTATTGAATAACCACATACACCAGCTGAGGACAAAAGCCCAATTTTTTTACTTCTCAGTAATTTAAGAAAATATTCATGCATTTTAACAGCAGGCCAAAATCCCCAGTGGTACTGAAAGCAATTGAATAATAGAATAATCTGGATTGGAAAAGACCATCAAGCCTAACCATTAACCTAACACTATCAAGTTCACCACTAAACCATGTCCATAAGTGCCATGCCTACACACCTTTTAAATACCTCCAGGGATGATGACTCATTCACTTCCCTGGCAGTCTGTTCCAATGCTTGACAACCCTTTCACTGAAGAAATTTTTCCTAATACTCAAACTAAACCTCCCCTGGTACAACTTGAGACCATTTCCTCTTGTCCCGAATTAACTTCATTTTAATTTACTTTACATATAATTGTTTTAACTTACTTTAACTTGGCAAAGAGCTTCTACTAGGTAATACATCAAAAACAGTATGTTGTGTTATTCCATAGATATCAGTTTTCCTCAAGATCTAACTTTTCATTTAACTTCTCACTGCTCTTTCCCCAAATATGTAATTGCTTTCCTGTGTGATTAAAAGCATTTTTAAGCCTTCTCATCTGTACTCCTGTAATGGCACAAATCTAATCTGTATATGGAGCAGCACAAAATGTAAATACAGATTTTTAAAGGAACATAAAACAGTCAAGACAAATTCTTTATCTAGAACCTTTTAGGGGACACCCTTTCCTAAATGATGTTTTAGAAGACAGCAAAATATATAGAAAAAGGAAAGGAAGGAACAAGTTATGAAACAGGATATAGTTTCTTCCAAGTATTCCCTACCAGCTGCTTGCTGTACCATCTGTTGTTGCCTAAGCAGCTTCCTTCTAAATGGCTTTGCACTGAAGCAAAACTGCTGTCACTGTTGGACACAAACAGGTCAGGTCACCGCTACCCGCAGCACCAAACCTGATGCCTGTCATGGCTTCCCCCATCTCAATATTTCTTACTGACCACCAGCTCCCAAGATAGTGTTGCATCTGTCAAAAGGCCCATTTCTCTTGACCTTTTGTATTAATGTAATCAGATATTCCTGTCAGATACAGAGAGTGTGACTGTATGTCTAAGTTTATTCTAAAACACAAAGAACTGGAAAAAAAGTTAAACAAATGAATAAACAAACCCCACAAAACAATCTTTACTTTCTACTTTTGGGTAGCCTTATCATTCAGGTAATTTTACTTCACTGCCAATCCTACCACATTGCAAAAATTATCTATTCTCCCTTTAAACCCAAAATTAATAGAATCTCTAGAAATAGGAGGAAAAATGCCCCTGCTGTAGAAAAGTATACATAAAATGCCAGAGATTTTCATTAAACTGATTTTTGTACAATTAGTTAAGGTCTCCTAAAATCCACATCAAGACAGTGTCAGTGCTTGCAATGTATGCTCTCTATCAGTGCATTCAGCTTTTTTGCATATTAACCCCAGATCCCTTCACTCAGTTTCTGTGGAGTTGACATCACCTCTCAGCACTGAGCACTCTTGTCACTGTTGAACAGTGAGCCCTCTTTTCATTGTCTTTCCACTTGAAGCCAAATGGGGCAGAACACAATGGAAGCCCCCAGCTTCACACGTAGGCTCCCCCCGGCCTGTGAAGAACATCACTCTAAAGTGATTTATTTCTAACACTTCCTTCTCTCCACATCTGTGCAGGGAAACACAGAACCTGGCATTGGTATCAGAAGGGAGCAGAGACAATAACTGTGTGAGATGTGAGCAGGTCAATGATCTGCTCAGCCTGGTGGTACAACTTTAAAAGGAGGTAGAAAGGTTAGGAAGTATTAGGGCATCTGAGGATATTGACTGATGGAGCCACTCTACCAACTGAGGCAGGTGCACCAGCCAACTTCACCTCAGGGAGTGGAGGATCCCATACCATCTCTCCAACAGGCAGGAGGGGACGTAAGGGATAGGGGCAATGGAGGCAGGTAACTGCTTGGGGCGGCAGGCAAATCCCCTCCCGGCCTCCCTTCCCTTCCAGGTGCCCCTATGGAACAGGTACGAGGCACTGGAAACTGAGGGCCAGGAAAATTATGAGGTAGAAGAAGGACCATCTGAGGACTCGTCTGGGGTGTCAGCCAACCCCATGTATTACAACTAGCTCCACAAGGAAAAAAAAAGTAGGGTAGTCACTGTAGGCAACTTCTTTTTGAGGGGAATGTAAGGCCCAATATGCTTAATGGACCCGTTCCACAGGGAAGTCTGCTGCCTTCCTAGGGCCTGGGTAAGGGACACTACTGGAAAACTCCCCAGTCTAGTATGGCCCTCTGATTATTAACTGGTATTGGTTCTTCAAGTGACAAGATAACAAAGAGAAGTCTGAGGGCAATCAAAAGGGATTTCAGGGCCCTGGGACGATTGGTTGAAGGATCACAAGCACAGGTAGTGTTTTCTCAGAGCCTTCCAGTAGCAAGGAAGAATATTGAAAGGAACAGGCAGACCCATCAGGTCAACACATGGCTCTGACACTGGTGTGACCAGAAAAATTTGGGGGTTTTTGACCATGGGATGGTCTATTCAACACCTGGTCTACTGACACCTGACAGGATGCACCTTTCTCAGAGGGGAAAAAGGGTTCTAGAACAGGAGCTAGCGGGGCTTGTTGATAGAGCTTTAAATTAGATTTGAAGGGGGAAAGGGACAAAACCAGGCTTGTTGATGACAAGCAATGGGATGGCATGACAAAACTTGAGGAACTGAGTGCTAGTGGTGTGGTGGCTGGTGAGCCTAGTAACTGAGGGACCATGAGGATCCTATGGAGGAAAAGATTTTAAGAGGCATCCCTCAGGTTAGAGTGACAGAAAGAGGCTTCTCGCACAGGATACCCTGTTTTGTTATGTTAATGTACCTCAGTTCTGTTTCCTAGTTAGTCCACTAACCCTTGGCCCTTGGCCCCTCCCTCCCCGTTCCCCTATTGGTTCCCATACCCTAGCCCCACCTTTGTACTACCCTTGTGCCCCCGATGATTGGTTCCTGATGCTCTCTCCACCCCTATCGCCCCCCATACTTAAACCTGGACACTTCCCATGAGGTTTGCCTTTGTCCCTGGACCCTCCATGCGCACAGCTGGAATAAACATCTCTGTGGAACCCATACAAAGACCCTTCCTACCTCTTTGCCGTTGACTCATATTAGCAGCTATCCGGCTCACAAGTGGGATCCTTCAATCTGCTCCACAAAGTGTCTGCTACAACGAACCACACTTTAAATGTTCCCATACCAATGCACGCAGCATGAGGAACAAACAAGAGTAGCTCAAAGCTTTGACCCAGCCCCAGAGATATGACATCATTGTCATAAGCAAAACCTGGTGGGATGAGTCCTGTGACTGGAGTGCCCTGCTAGATAGTTCCAGGCTCTTCAGGAGGGATAGGCAGGGCAGAAGAGGCAGGGGGTGGCACTGTATGTAATAGAAGGATTAGAATGTATGGAGCTCATGGTTGGCAATGGTACAGTTGAGAGTTTCTGGGTAAGAATCAAGGGGCAGGCAAATAACATGGATGTCATTGTGGGAGTCTACTGTAGACCTCCTAGCCTGGACAATGATGACGACAAATTATTCTTCGAGGAACTAAGGGACATCTCCAAATCAACTGCCCTTGTCCTTATGCGGGACTTCAACTTGCTGGAATTTAACTGGGAACACCACACAGCTGGCATAAACAGGTTCAGAAAATTCCTAAAACACCAGGATGAGAACTTCAAGTACAGGTCCTGAGGGAGCCAAATAGGAAAAATGCCCTCCTTGATTTGTTCTTTATTAACAGAGAGGGTCTCGTGAGTGAAGTGGTGGCTGCTGGCTGCCTTGGCCACAGCGACCTCAAAGCAATTGAGTTTTAAATCTCTGGTGACAGGACAAAAAGTGCCAACAAAACTTAAACCCTAAACACAAGGAGAGCAGACTTCGGGCTGCTCAGGGAACTAGTAAGGTCCCCTAGGAAAATGTTTTTGCAGATGCTGGGGTCCATCAGTGCTGGGGTCATGTTTTAAACATCACTTCTTAAGGGCACAGGAGCAGCAATTCTCAAATTCCAGAAGTGAAGCAAGCGAGGCAGAAGGCTGGCTTGGCTGAGAAGGGATCTTTTCTTGGATATAAGGTGAAAAAAGGTGTATGCTCAGTGGAAGCAAGGTCAGGTGACATGGGAGGAATACAGAGATGCTGTTTGCCACCGTAGGGAGAAAATTTGTGCAGGCAAAGTTCAATTGGAGCTGAAGCTGCCAGAACTGGGGGACAATAAAAAGCTTTTTTAAATACATTAATAGCAAAAGCCAGTGCAGAAACAACATTGGCCCGTTCCAGGATGAGGATGGTCACCTCACAAACAAGGACATGAACAAGGCAGAGGTGTTTAATGCTTTCTTTGCCTGTCTTCAACATGGATGATGGACCAAGGGGGTCCCGGTTCCCTGAGCTGGAGGACCACACCTGTGAGAATGATAAACTCCCAGTGAACCCTGAAATTGTATGGGATCTGCTGCTCCAGCTGGATCCCTATAAGTCTATGGGGCTTGATAGGATTCATCTGAGAATACTCAAAGACCTGGCTGATGTCTTTGTGAGGCCACTCTCAGTGATTTTTGAATGGTCTTGGGAATCTGGAAAGGTCCCAGTTGACTGGAAGTTGGCAATTTTCAAAAAGAGCAAAAAGGATGAACCTGGAAACTACAGGCCTGTCAATCTCACTTTTCTGCCTGGTAAAGTTATGGAGAAGATTATTCTGGGAGTTACTTGAAAACACATGAAGGACAATGCAGTCATCAGTCACAGCCAGCATGGCTTCATGAAAGGAAAGTCCTTGTCAAACCTGATTACCTTTTATGACATGGTAACCAACCTAGTTGATCAAGGGAAGCCAGGTGATGTCATATTTTTGGATTTCAGTAAAGCTTTCGATACTGTCTCTCCCAGGATCCTTCTGGACAAACTGTCCAGCCCACAGCTGGATAAACACGTCATGCAATGGGTGAGGAACTGGCTCACAGATCAGGCACAAAGGGTTATAGTAAATGGGGTGACATCAGTGGTGACCTGTCACTAGTGGGGTTCCACAGGGCTCTGTGGCAGAATGTCCCCCCCTGCCCTAGGAGGGCCTATCTGTTGCCTATTATCTGGTATGATAACTCAGGGCATCTTCCCCCTCACATGAATTTGCTAATTGGTGAAATAATTAGGACAGCTTGTCTTGTAGTGAGTTATTTCGGCACCATGGAGGTGACATTCCCAGCTGACAGTAAACATTTTCCTGTGGAAGCTGTTTGTAGGAAGATAAGCTGGAATTTCTGACTGACAGACACTTCATTTTACAACCTATAACAGCTACACTATGCTTTCACAAAGCAAAAGCCTTCTGCACATTCCCTGGAAATGTGTGGGCCTTTTCCCCAAAGTCGGGACACTGCTTTTTGGTCACTCTCTCAAGGGTTGAGTGAAAGGACTCTGTGTACCCCATCCTCAATTTGGTGGTAAGTTACATTGACTCCTAATCTATACTATTTCTTTGCTAGCTATAATATAGGTACCTTTATGTCATGCCCTGTTTTATGTAATCTACTAGTAGTTCTTTTGTTTTATCCTGTGTAGTAACTCTGTTTAAGGCCTTTTGTCTGTTAAATCTCCTGTCTATTCAATAAATAACTAATTTTATAATAGACCTGATCTGCCATTCTTGAGAACTTGCAAGCCAAAATTATTTAGGTGCGGGTCACCTAAGTACAGCTCCTGCCAAAAATCTGAGCCTAAGGCAGGGCTTGTGTCCTGGGTTGAAGTGTATTCTGTTACCATCTTTGTGAGCTGTTGAAACCAAGTGAAGCAGTGTTTTTCCTTGCCTTCTCCCTCTGTACTGTCTTCTGTTAATGGGCCATCAATGCCTTGCCCCATGACTCAAAGATAACTTCCCCCCTGGACTATCTCCTCTTACTGGGCCCATCAGCACCTTGCCACATGACTCAGAGATAACTCCCCCCTGGACTGCCTCCTGTTAATGGCCCATCAGTGCCTTATCTCANTTTATTTCTTTTAATTTTCTCCTATTAAATTATAATTCTGACTTGCGATCTCCCACTGGTTTGATTTCAAACTAGTTCAGCTTGTCTAAAGCTCTCGCTCGATCCATTACAGGCTCCATCTTAGGCTCTGTGCTCTTCAACATCTTCATAAATGACTTGAATGCAGGAATCAAAGGGATACTAAGCAGGTTTGCTGATGATACAAAATTAGGAGAGGGCAGAGAGGCCCTGCAGAGAGACCTCAACAAATGAGAGGACTGGGCAATCACCAGCTTTATGAAGTTTATCTAAGACAAGTGCTGGATTCTGCACCTGGGACAGGGCGACTGTGGATGTATGGACAGACTGGGGAACGAGAGGCTGGAGAGCAGCACCACAGAAAGGGACCTGGGGGTGTCTGTCAATGGCAAGTTGAACGTGAGTCAGCAGTGCCCTGGCAGCCAGGAGGGCTGCACCCCCTGTCCTGGGGTGCATCAGGCACAGCATAGCCAGCTGGTTGAGGGAGGTGCTCTACTCTGCTCTGGTGTGGCCTTGCTTTGAATACTGGGGGCAGTTTTGGGCACCACAACATAAAAGAGACATTAAGCCATTAGAGAGCATCCAAAGGAGGGGTACGGAGATGGTGAAGAGTCTAGAGGGGACACCATATAAAGAGTGGCTGAGGTCACTTTGCTTGTTCAGCCTGGAGGAGACAGGGAAGACCTCATAGCAATCTACGGTTTCCTCACAAGGGGAAGCAGTGGGGCAAGCACTGATCTCTTCTCTCTAATGATCAGTGACGGCAAATGTCACCCCAGTCTTCAAAAAGGGCACAAAGGAAGACACAGGGAACTACCATTCAGTCAGCCTCACCTTGACCCCTGGAAAGGTAATGGAGCGCCTCATTCTGGAGGCCATCTCTATCCACAGGGAGGACAAGAAGGTGATCAGGAGTAGTCAGCATGGATTCACTAGAGGGAAATCATGCTTGACACACCTGATTGCCTCCTACAATGAAATAACTACCTGGATGGATGAGGGGAGAGCAGTGGATATTGTCTACCTGGACTTCAGCAAGGCTTTCATCACTCTCTCACAACATCCTCATAAGCAAACTCAGGAAGTGTGGATTGGATGAGTGGACACTGAGGTGGATTGAGAACTGGCTGAACAGCAGATCCCAGAGAGTCGTGATCAGTGGCACAGGTTCTAGTTGGAGGCCTGCCACTGGTGGTTTCCCCAAGGGTTTAGTACTGGGCCCAGTACTGTTTAGCTTATTGATCAGTGACCTGGATAAAGGGGTAGATGCCTCCTCAGCAAGTTCACTGATGATACAATGGTGGGAGGAGTGGCCAATATCCTAGAGTTCTAAGCAACCCTTCAGAAGGACCTTGACAGGTTGGAGACATGGACAGAGAAGAATAATCTGAAATTCAACAAGGGCAAATGCAGGGTCCTGCACCTGGGGAAGAACAACCCCAGACACCAGTACAGGCTGTAGGGGACCTGCTGGAAAGCATCTCTGCAGAGAAGGACCTGGGTATCTTAGTGGACAACAAGCTGTCCATGAGCCAGCAGTGCCCTTGTGGCCAAGAAGGCCAATGGTACCCTAAGGTGCTGTAGTGGGTTGACCCTAGCTGGATGCCAGGCACCCACCAAAGCCTCTCTATCACTCCTCTGCAGCTGGACAGGGGAGAGAAAATATAACAAAGGGTACAGGGTTCATGAGTTGAGATAAGGACTGGGAGAGATCATTCACCAAATACTGTCACAGGCAAAACAGACTCGAAATAGAGCTATGAATTGAATTTGTTACTAAAAAAAACAGAGCAGGATAATGAGAAGTAAAATAAGATCTTAAAAACACCTTCCCAGCTCTACCTGTCCCTCTCCCCAGTAGCGCAGAGACGGAATGAGAGTTATGGTCAGTTCATCACACGATGTTTCTGCCGCTGCTCAGGCAGAGGCATCGTTCCCCCACTCCAGCATGGGGTCCCCCCAACAGGAAACAGTTATCCATGAACTTCTCCAACATGAGTCCATCTCACAAGCAACAGTTCTCAGTGAACTGCTGGAATGTGGGTCCCTCCTCCATGGGGTCAGTCCTTCAGGCACATCCTGATCCAGCATGGGTCGCCCATGGGGTCACAAGTCCTACCAGGAAACCTGCTCCAGGCATGGGCTCCTCTGTCTATGGGTCTGCAGGTCCCTGCTCCAGCACAGGCCTCCCATGGGGTCACAGCCTCCTCTCAGGCATCCACCTGGTTCGCCGCGGGGCTCTTCCATGGGCTGTGGGTGGATCTCTGCACCCTTGTGATCCTCCATGGGCTGCAGGGTCAGAGCTGTCTCACCATGGGCTGCACCACAGGCTGCACCACAGGCTGCAGGGGAATCTCAGCTCTGGCACCTGGACAACTTCCTGCCCCTCCTTCTCCACTGACCTTGGTGTCTGCAGGGTTGTTCCTCTCACATATTCTCATCCCACTCTTCTCTGGCCACAATTACCACTGTGCAAGAACTGGTTTTTCTTCTTAAACATGTTATTGCAGAGGTGTTACCACCATTTCTGATTGACCCGGCCATGGCTGGGCACATCTGTCTTTGGAGCCATCAGGGATTGGTTCTGCTGGACATGGAAGAAGCTTCTAGCAGCTTCTCATAGAAGTCACTCCTGTAATCCCCCTGCTACCAACACTTGGCCACACAAACCCAATACAGGTGCATTAGGAAGAACATTGTCAGCAGGTCATCAGAGGTAATCCTGCCCCTCTACTCAGCCCTGGTGAGGCACATCTGGAGTGCTGTGTCCAGTTCTGGGCTCCTCAGTACAAAAAAGACATGGAGCTCCTAGAGCAGGTCCAGTGGAGGGCTATGAGAGACTGAAAGGATGGCTAGCTTGAAACATTTCAGTCATGTGTNATCTTTTCTGTCTTTCTCTTTCTTCTAATTCCCTCTTCTCAGAGTTTTGAATAACTTAAAATTGGACGGGCTTGGAGTTTGCTAAGTTGAATGGGCTAAAGTTAATGCTTTGTGGTTTATGTTGACTGAATGCTGCTCTAAACTTTCGCCAAAATTCTCTAATTTTCTGAAGTTGCCAGTGGAGGTTTTTTTGTTGTTTTGACCTCTTGAGAATATCTTGTCATTATTTCTCCCGTGCGTTTAACTCAGAGTGCATGAAAAAAGCGTAAACCCTTTTAAGAGTCTCATTGAGTGAGTTTTTTGAAGCCTTATGCTTTAATTGGCACAGCAAAGGCAGGGTACTCTTGAGGTGACAAAGAGGTATTTTATGCAGAGATAACTGCTGGTCGCAGAATAAAGGAGAAATTAATTTTTGGTCAAAATTGATATTCTCTGGCAGAAAGGTCATGGAATCCCAGGTAAAAATTGACCTGAACTGCTCTCCACTGATAGAGTTGCTAAAAGCCTATAAAGCTTGTCCAGACCCAGACAGAGATGTGGGCTGAGGAAATCTGGCACAATCCACAGTTAGTTGTGGAGAAAATCATAACTTTAGCAAAAGAAAAAGTAAAAAACCCTGGCAAGGTAAAATCGATAGGGTCTGCCTTCTTGGGAGTGTCAGTAATAGCTGGACAAAATGAGAGATATTGCTATGCAACAAAATAAGGTGATTGCCTCTTTGTATGAGACCTTGCAAGGGAGTCTATAGGCTGAGCAAAGGGTGGAGAAGGGGTTGAATGCTGAAAAGAGACTGACAGAAAACCTGCAGAACCAGTTGAGGCAGTCTCTGGAAAGAGAAAAACAATTACAATTGCAAGTTGCCCATCTGAAGGGGGAGGTGGAGAGCAAGCCAGGTTTCTCCAGTCTCAAGGAGGCAGTGGATTTCCCTAAGCATGATGTCATCCCCCTCAGCCCTTGGGAGTTTAATGCAGCACAGCCAAGCCCCTCACCCGCACTCTAAACTTTACCCACCTGAAAAAAATTAAGAGGTGGAGAGGGAGGTGGGACTCCCTGAGCATGCTGTCACTTCCCTCCACTCCCTGGAGGCGGACTCAATAAAACCAACCCCCTCCTCCACTTTTAAAGAACTTGTGCATATGAAGGAGAGGATGAGGAGGTAGAGCCCACTGTAACAACTAAACAGTCACCTTATAGTGCCACAGAGCTGGCTAAACTGCAAGAAAAATATAGTAAACATGAAAAAGAAACCAAAACGGAGTATGTTTGGAGAATTTCACTCACAGGTGGGGATAGGATCAGGCTTTCAGAGGAGGAGTCTCACAGTTTTTGGAGCCCTGTTATATTTTAACAACCATGATGGCAGAGAGCCTTGGTCTCTCACTCAAAGGGCAATATATTGGGTAGGAGGCTTGGAACCATTGGAAAGGGGAGAACCCATGTCTATCCCCATACCAACATTGGGTAAACTCACTGAGAGTGTGCAAAAGGCAGCTTGCCTCCAATTAATTCTGGAGAGGCAGCTTGTACCCTCTCAGCCCCCTCTCATGTTGCTTGCTAACCCAGATAGAATGAATCCCCTCGTGTCTTTGAGACAAATTTTGAGGAGAATATTCATTGATGGAAAACAGGTTGCAGCTACTCATTTTTCTACTAGGTTCGGGAAAAAAATAAATATTTTTCTCGAAGGAAAGTGAAAGAGGAAAAAGCTATTTATTTAACAAATACGGGAAAAGAACAACAATGCCAAAACACAAGATTTTTTGATGGGGGGAGAAAACCTGGAAAAAGTTCAGAGTTTTTTTGGGTGTGGTTGCTCTTTCTTTCAGGGGCTGGGCCAGGGCCGGGAGACCTTTTCTTGGGCTGATGGAAAGCCTTTCCATGAGGTCTTGGCGTTCTGATGTT
>VZTN01022746.1:953436-1013119 GCA_013400515.1 Erpornis zantholeuca | reverse complement strand
GGGGTCTGTCACATTCCAGAGTGGGAACGGAGCTGTCACATTCCAGAGTGGGAATGGAGCTGTCATATTCCAGAGTGGGAACGGAGCTGTCACATTCCAGGATGGAAACAGAGTTGTCCTATTCCAGGGTGGGAATGGAGCTGCCACGTCCAGAGCGGAAGCAGATCTGACATGTCCAGGGTCCCTTCCCCCTGCAGGGCTGCTGTCAGTCCAAACCACTGGGGCGATGTCACCATGTCCCAGCATCCCAGAATCACAGAATGCTTTGGGTTGGAAGGCAACTTAAAGCCAATCTCCTTTCCCTACCTCAGCCAGGATGGGGCCAGAGATGGAGATGAGCTTCCCTGTGCCTCTCCAGCAGGAATGGGAAGGGCCAAGCCAAGATCTTTGTGGTGACATGAAGGATGAAATGGACTCCTTCAAACTGCACTTCTGGGCAAACCCTACACTCTGTGCTGCACCTCACACCAGCTCCGAGCCTCTCCCAGGCTTTGGGATCAGCAGGAAATGGATTGGGGCATGAGGCAGTGCCCAGATCCCAGTTTCCCTGGAACAGCAGGGAGCCAAGCTGCCCATGCCTTCACCCTTTGCTGGACCCAACCCACCCTGGCTATTCCCAACCCACCCTGGCTGTTCCCAGCTCTCCAGCTGCAGGCAGTGGGATGGTGGTGTGTGAATGAAAGGGTTTGTCAGGATCAGGACAACATTAATGTCCCCCCAGGCGAAGCACAGATGTGTTTGCACTCCAACACGATCCCGACAATTAAAACAACTGTACCTGCATTTATCATATTGATGGCATGGAACACGCTCGGCTGCACCGAGGCTTTTCCAGTACATTATTCATGGGCTCTGATACATTGAAACTGTTTCCATCTCACTTTCTAAATGAGTATGGGAGGAGAGGGGCTGTGGGAAGATGAGGAGAAATGCCTCTGGAGGCAGGACAGTGTCTGTCTGTCCACCACTGCTGGAGTGGCATTTATCACATCCAGAGTATTTTATATCATTTCAATGTCAGGAATTCAGCAGGACTGAAATCTTCTGGCTCCAATTCCCCCATTAGCATGAAGCTGTGAACTTGAGCCACGTGCAAATCACGGCACAGAACTTGGCCTTGAAGGTTACTGTAGAATTTGGGAATAGCTTGAGGTGGAAGGACCTTCAGGTAGGTCAGAGCCACATCCACCATGAGTTATGGGGTGCTTGACTTGGAGACAGCTGTGGGCAAAGTCTGACTTCTAATGCCGAGGGTGAAGGGACCTTCAAAAGGTGCCTGAGCCTTGAGAGCCCTGCCTGGAAATGCATCCAGAAGGAAGGTACTGATTTCCTGCTCACCTCTGCTTGTTACCCCTGATATCCCCAGGGGAATGGGGGGGAAATTCCAACCACACCCGGAGGTGGGAGAGAAGCTGGGGAGGATTCCCTGCTGGAGGAAAGCAGGCAGTGCCACCTCCAGGCAGCAGGCAGGGGCCACAGCCTCCCCTGCGAGGGAGGGCAGGGGAGAAGGTGCCAGCCGGGCTCCTGGTGGAACCCATGTGTGCCACTCTGGGTGTTCCACGGGAGTGGGGTCTCCTCAGGCCGGGCTGACTCCTCTCTCCACATCCCACCTCCTGCCTGCAGCCCGATCTGAAGCTCCAGCTCCTGTATTCCTGCCTGGGTTCCCCATTTTTGGCTGTGACGAGGCTCACCCCAGGCTGGTTGTGCTCACACCCCTCGCAAAGCCAGCACTGGTTCAGCAGCAGCTCTAAATGAACCCATCACTCCCAAAATTAACAAACCAGGCAAAATTATGCCACAAAGGGGTGTAAACCCCCATATTTTGTTTCCTCCCCAGAGTGGCTGATGAAAGGGGGCTGGGTTCATTCCTGACAGCACCAAACAGGTAAGGACTCTCACGGCTGAGTTGCTAGGGTTGAGACAGTTATCTTTAAAACCAGGAACAAAATAAGTTGCTTCACCTTTGCTGCACCTCTTTTCTTTACAGCAGGGAGAGAAAAGCTGAGCTGGTTGAATTTCCTTTTATTGGAGTCTTTTGATTTTTCTTGGACATCTACCTGGAACATTAAATGTCCTTTCTCTCCCTACAGCCCATTTAATGCCACGAAATATGAGAAAAAATATGAGAATCCTTCAGCTTCTGTTGTAGGAGAAAGTCGCCTTCACCTTGTGATAAGAAAGGACGAGGCACTTTTCCCCAGAAAGGTACAAGAATTTAAAAGCAATGCACCCGAGGATCCCCAAAACCACAGCAGCCTCTCCCTGAATGAGGACAGAGCAGCAGTTGCTGAGCTTTTCTTGTGGATGGAAATGCTCAAACATCAGAGCCTTTGGATAAAGAGAAGGAGAATTTTGGCTCCTCATTTGCTCTCCTCATTCAGAAAGTAGTGATGAGATGCCTGCTGTGCCCCCCTGGGTGACCAGGGCCAGGTGACACCCCCAGGTCCCCTCTCTGACCTTCAGGGATGCTCCTGGGTGCAGGTGGTGCCTCCTGCATCCCTCAGTGCTCCTCCCACCCTGTGGGTCCCCAGTGGTGTCCCAGGAACTGTCACCCTGGGTTTCAGCCTTCTGATTGTTTTGAAATTTGTTCTGATTGTTTTGAAAATCTACCCTAGAGTTCTCACAAAATCCTTCTGTAAACAAATGCTGTGTTTCTGTAACTGCCTCTCTTGTTTTCATTCCATTCCTGATACAAGAAGGTTTTGATGAACTTCTGTCTGAACCAATGGAGTTGGATAGGAGAAGATCTCACTATCCAATCCACGGGGTTTCAAAAATTTGTATAAAAACAGTGAAAAATTAAACTCTTACTTCTCCCACATCCACCGTGTGTGTGTCTGTGTGTGTGTGTGCTCATTTTGTGTCCTCTAGTGACAGGGAACCTCCCTGCTGGCATCTGCAGTGACAGATGCTGTGGCCACCAAGGCCACAGGTGGCTGAAGGGTGCCAGCCATCCCTGCCAGGCTGGGTGGCACCTGCAGCACCAGAACAAGGGCTTTGGAAGCTGCCAAATGTGCAGCAGCACCCCAGGGCAGGGCTGGAGGCTCTGGAGGGAGCCCAAAGCTGTGTGCATGTGGCACTTGGGGCCGTGGTGGCCCCTGGGGGAACAGCTGGGTTGGGTGACCTTGAAGGCTTTTTCCAACCTGATTCCATGATTTGGGGCTGTGGCAGGGGGAGGGAATGGGGACCCTCTGTGGGTGCACGGGAAGGGAAAGGCTGGAAGATGAAGGGGACAAAGGCCTAGTGTGACAGGGAGGAGAAATGTCACTTACCAAAGTGCCACAGCCACCCCATCTCTGAGGCTGCACCAAGGCCTTTCCTCAGAAATCCCTTTAAAATCAAACCCACAGACCTTTCCTCAGAAATCCCTTTAAAATCAAACCCACAGACCTTTCCTCAGAAATCCCTTTAAAATCAAACCCACAGACCTTTCCTCAGAAATCCCTCTAAAGCACGTGGGGTCTAACAACAGATGTCTTCCCCATGAGAGGCTTTAGGCCTTTCCCAGGATGTTCTGGGAGGGAGTGGAAGCTCTGTGGCAGCAGTCAGCTCCTGGGATCGAACAAAATGAGGCACAAACCCCACTTGTCTCGATATCTTCCCATCCCATCTGATTTCTGCTGGGGCAGCAGCAGGATGCTCTGCTGGAGCCCATCCTGGCTGGGCCATATCCAACCCCGAGGGGCAATCCTGGCAAGGCCCCAGAGAACCCATACCTGTTGCTAACCCTGAGAAGATTTCTTTAGGCACTTTTGTGCCTCACTGGTTCTTGTAGCTTTGAAGTTGTCGGATTGATTTCAGTTGGATAATATGCAAACATCACAGCTCTCTTCTTGCACTCTTTTTCATATATCTCAAATTGTTTCTTTGGCCAAAGAAAAACACTTCTATTTTGGGATTTGTTTTCATACTTTGTAATTGTACACTGACACTTCTTCTGCTCTGTTCTCACAGAGAGGGACAGACAGACAGACAGAGAGGATCCCAGAAGCCGAGCAGGTGGAAGGGATTCTCCTCTCCTTTTTCATCTCTCTGTTTAATCTAAATATTGTTATTAAAAGCCTTCTGATTTCTGGTCACTCAATCTATAGACTTTGTTCTTGGAGCAGCCCTTGAGAAGCAGGGCTGTTCCATCAGACCAACACATACCATCTGACACCACTCATTCCATCCTTGAAGCCTCCTTTCTTTGTATTTCATATCGAAGCCCAGCAATTTTCCTTGGAAATGGCCAGAAAAGAGACAATTTGGACAAACCTTGTTTTATCCTTAGCTCAGCCTTCATTTCTAGGAAACCAAGCTCGTTGTTTTCTGTATTGTTCTTGTGTCTCTTTAAAGCCCTCCTGTCATTGATGAAGCAGAACAAACCCAGTCACTTTTCCTTTTTTATTTGTCTTAGATCCTGGTCTTTATTTATAGCCAGAGCCTGGAGCAGGAATGAGCAATCTCCAGCTCAGGGCTGTCCCTGCTCCCTTCCCTTAACCTCATCCCACGTGAGGCAGCTCACAAAGCTTTCCTTGTGGCACAGCTCTTCTCTGGAGCCCTTCCAGCCTCCAGAAGGGACAATTCCCTTTCACTTCGTGGCAAAGAAGATTTGGTTTTGCAAAATGGAGCAAACCTGTCCAGGGAGAGCTGAAGGAGAGGGTGAATCCTTCCTGTTTGCCCCAGAGGATTCTCTGGGTCCTGCTGGGTCACTCAACAACACCCAGGGAAATTCAAGGAGTTTTTATTTGTTTGGCTTTCCTTTCTGAATGGCCAAGGGATGCCTGGCCAGGGTCTTTGTTTGTCCCTGGGAAATGGCCCAGTGCTGGCACAAACACCAACAGAGAATTACAGGATTGGGTTAATTTTCATTCTTAGCATTTAGGAATGAGGTAGAACTTTTCAGGCCATTTTTCTCTGCAACTTTTAGACCTAAAAATGGATTTCTTCCTCAACAAAAACTGAGCTTTTGCCTTAGACAATGCCTGGGGGCGACAGGGCTTTGCAGAACATCCCAAACCTCTCGGGACTGGCAGAGCTGGATCTGGAGACCCATCCTTTACCCAGCCAGCAGTTCGGGACTGCTCCACAATGAAGATTAAACACCTACAAAGTTTCGGCCATGCCTCGGAATCTCCTCCAGGGCACATTAGGAGGAGAGGACCTGCAGAGCTCAGCTTTGGTGTGGGAGCAGTTACCTGGGGAGGCTGTTGGCTCCATCCAAGGGTTTGGACAAGCAGCTGTCAGGAATAGTTTAGGTGGATTTGATGGCTTGGGGACAAGAGCTCAGACTACAAGACATCCCCAGCCCCTGCCAGCTTGTACAGGTTACCCAGGGGCATGCCAAGAACTGGGCTCTGGGATAAAAAATGCAAATACAAGCAGCAAAACTCCTTTAAGAACACCCAGTGGACATTTAGGTTGAGAATTATGTTGGGGTTTGAGCCCTCAGGGTTTTGATTTGGGGGTGTGGGGAAGGATGTGGCAGGATGGTGCCCCCAGGAGTGGTCACACTCACAGGAGCCCTGCCTGGGGATGGAAGGCTGCTGGATAAGAAGCTGCAAGTAAATGAAGTGCATGGGAATTAATCTGAGCAAATCCAGTTTGGGGCTTATTAGGCAATTGGTATGCAAGGAGAGGCTGCTCTTAAAGCACATTCAGCCCTGGGAGGAGATTTTTGATTCATCTCCTTCAAGGTGCCAGAATGTGCCACTCTGGAAACTCCGTAAATATTCCCCAATAATTTGCCAGAGAGGCTTGGCCGTGGCCCCAGGTCCCCCAAGGGCCAGGGAGAAGCTCCTTCCCTCTGGCCCAGCGTTCCTGGCAGGCTGCTGGAATGCCAGAAACAACAATTAGTGTCAATTGCTGCAGTCACTTCCTCGAAGGGCTCCGATCTGGATTGATCCACCGGCTCAATTTTGTTGTTGGGGATAGAATTTCTCATTTCAAGACATAAATCTCTCCCTCACTTATCAATGCAAAGATTTGTACAGTTAATAGGCGCTGGCAGTATCTGTAATTCCACATGCTGGGCCTGGAGACTATCTCAGGGCTAGGGAATGGCCTCCTCTGGAAGGAAAAAATTTATTAGATTAGAAAAGGCAGGAGCACCAATATTTCTGCGGTTTATTGCTGGGATGAATTGAAGTCTTGGCCCTATTACACTGATAACAAACCCAGCTTCAGCAGGGCCAGGGTGAGCATGGAAATACCTGCAGGAATAACCAGTGATGCTTTGGGATCTTGATTTTTACAATGTGGGGAAGCCACGACCTCTAAGATGAGCAAACTCAGCCTGTGGGAGAATAAATAGTCTCGGATCCACCAAATTCCCCTTGGTGCAAAGGGGAGGAGGCTTGAACACTGCTGTGGGAATTTCCCTCCTGGAGTTGATGTCCAGGTCTCCAAGGCACCTCTCCTTCCACCCCTCCAATCCCTTCCCCCCACAGCATCCAGCCCCTCCAGTGTGGCTCTGCTGATCTTCCCCGAGGCCTCTCCCTAAATCCATGTCCATCAGGGCACAGGGAGGGAGCAGCCAACTCCCAACTCCTTCTGCTTTCACGAGCTCTTGGAAGCAGCTGTGGCTGGGGAAGGGAAGGGGCAGGAGCTCTGTGGGCAGGTGCAGGCAGCCAGCAGAACAACTGCTGCCATCTGCTCCTCTGCTCCGCCTGAAGTCCTGGGTGTGTCTGCAGGAAATCCAAACTGCCCTCTCTGTGGTTTCCTGCTCTGCTCCAGCAGGGATTTTGCAGGATTTTCCCACCCCTCGTTCCTGTTTGTGGTGGTTTGAAGGGTGTCCACCTGTGCTGGCTTGCCATGGGATTTGGGAACAGGTTTGGGCAATTTCAGACAAACTCTGGGGTTGGGATGGAAGGTCCTTTGTGGATTGTCTCAGTTTTGGTTTCCCTGCCTGTGATGCTGCCATGGGGATCCCACCCTCACATCAATCACAGAGTCATGGAATGGTCTGGGTGGGAAGGAATCTTAAAGCTCATCTCGTTCCACCCTTTGCCATGGGAAACTTCCACTATCCCAGATGGCTCCATACTGCATCCAGCCTGGCCTTGAACTCTTCCAGGATGGAACATCCACCCCCTCTCCGAGCAGCCTGTTCCAAACACCACCAGGGATCAGAAAGCTGTGAAATTTTGGTGCCCATTGGAGCCACATCAACAAATCTCTGACCCAAAGTGCTGCATCCCACGGCAGAAAATGAAAGGAAGCAAACCCAGCGTGAAAATATCTCAGGCTTGGTTTGCTCAGCACAGCAAAGCAGCAGCTGGTGGGAAAGGTGTCCCAGAAAGGACTGAGGAGGTCAGGAATTGTCTTCCTAAGTCCCTCTCTGGCAAACTGGGCATGATGTGAAGGATGGTCAGGATGTGTGAATCTCCTGCTTTGCCTGCAGAGGTAACAAAAGGCATTTTGGGTAGGAACTACCTTGATTTTTTGCACTGGAAGAGGTAAAAATACACATCCATTAGAAGGTGAGTGCTGTGGGCTCCTCATCCCTGCAGAATGTGAGACTGAGTTCCTTGTGGAGAGAGACAGAGCCCAGCCCCAAACTGACAGAGACCTTTTGTCACAGATGCAAATTTCACAGGTTCAGGAATCAATCCCCAGCAGCCATGGGAGTGCAATATTCTATTTGTCTGATAACAATCTTCAAAACACACACAAAACCAGGATTTCTTCCCCTGGATGAGGGAAAAGAGCAGGATTGTGGCAGGGTGGGTCCCTGCTGAGGGTGACACCCAAATCCTGGCCAACCTGACCAAAACACACTTGGGAGGGACAAGGACACAGGACAATTAATTCCCTTCTACTTCCCATGTAGGCTCTTGCTTTGACTTGAATTCTGAAAACCCTCTGGAAGGCAGGGCAAAACGAAAGGCACTGTTTCTGATAAGCTGGGTTCAAAGGGAAGCATGAAATTTGGATGGATGTGGAGCCAGAGCAGCCCAGCCTCAGCTCAAAACCAGCAAATGCCTGCAATATAGATTTCATTTAGATTGAAGGATTTGTTTAGTGTGCATATTAGAAAACACTGCCCTTATTAATTCTCTTCCTTTTGGGATCTTTCCCTGTTTGTTTGGGTGTTTTTTTGAAGCAAACAATTTCAAAGTCAATTGAATCCTGGGGGAAGGTGTTGGCTTGACAGGTTTTAAGCTCAAATTTCTTCATTTACATGCAGAGATAGCACGAGATTAGGAAGGGTAAACTTTCCATCTGCTCTAACAGGCATGGGCTGGGAATAGGAGGAAGGAAAAGTGCTCCTGTAGGTCTTCAAATTTCAGTAGGGGTGTAAGCTGTGGATCAGGGACCACCAAATTCAATCTATCTGGAGTTTTCCTAAAATAAACAGAACCTGGATTCAGGTGAATGGGAATAAATCTCCCGACTATTTTATATTTCCAGTTCCTGTGAGTTTTCAGACTCATGTGTGCAAAACGAGGTTGAATTGGGATATGGGGACCCCAAAGGTGCCTGTTGTGCCTGTCCCCATGGGATTTTCCACCCCCCAGTTGGACAGTGCTCCTTTCTGCTGGCAGCGGAGCACTGTGCCCGCTCCAGGAGCTGGATGGAGCCCAGCACATCTCATTTCACCTCATGTAGGTCAGCCCAGTGCCAGCAGATGGGCTTGTCATGGAGCTGGACTCTAATTCCATCATCCCTTCCATCCAGACACACCCTGGGACAGAGGGGACACTGCAGCTCCAGCAGCCACTGGCTCAAGAGGTGTCAAAAATAAACTTCTTCTTCCATGAATATTTAAAGTTTGCCAGAACTTCAGGTGAGAATCACTGAGGGATGATCCAAGGTATTGCAAACTGGGAAACAAAGGGGGACTATAGAGTGATTTTTATCCCTGCCTGTGGCAGGAGGTTGGATCTAGAAGATCTTTAAGATCCCTTCCAGCCTAACCTGTCCATGATTCCATGATTTTCCAGCTTTTTTATAAAAATGTGCATTTTAACACAGAGTTAAAAATGTATTTCAGAGGATGCTAAAATGAAATATCTCTAAATAGCAGCTTTCAGTCTCCTCCCCTCCACTCCCCATGACAAAAGCTGCTGAAAGCAGATCATGTTTGGAGTCTGATTGTGTGTTCTCCTTCATCTCCTGGTTTGGGGGGACCTTGGAGCTTCTCCCATGTTCCCTACACTGCAAGGAGAGGAATGGCTGTGCCCTCCTGCTGTAACACATGGCCCAAAGCTCAGGAAGGAGTTTCAGAGGCAGAAAATCCCCTTTAAGGGTCCTGTTTGCTGAATCCAGCCTCGCACTGACCTTCTCCTGGCCACTTGCACAAACTGAGATCATTAAGCTCAGAGCTGCCTTTGGGTTTTAAGAGAGGAAAGAAAGGCCAAAGACATTCCTTGCTTCCCCCTCTCTCCCTCCTTCCCACTGATCTCAGCCCCTGCAGGTTGCTCCACAAGGAAGAGCTTCGGATATAAATAAATACAAACCCCTCGGGATGCCCATCTCTGACAGTTCCAGTGCAGAGAAGCTCCCAAAGTTCAGAGTTTAATGCAAAACTCTGAAGTGACCACAATTTATTCCAAATTGCTTCCCTTGATCCGACGACCTCGGGAAATTATCGCCGGAGGAGCAGGGGATCGCTGGCCTGGAGCGGCAGGGAGGCAGCAGGAGCACGGATGGGAGACTGAGCTGCCTGCAACAACAAGGGTGAAGCAACCTTTGGGATTTTAAAGAGCCTTGGAGAGACATTTTCCTCTGGAGAGCTCAAAGATTTGAAGCCCCTGTGAGCAATCAGCACCAGGCATCCTGTGGGAGCCTGGTAGGGATCAGCAGGGACTGGGCTCCTCCGGCCGCGCTCACCCCATGGCACCTGCCAGGGAGGGATGCCAGGGGTGGGGGGAATTTGGACTGAACTCCCTGGCTCCCTGCCTGGGGTGTTTTGAAGCTGAATTCCCTCCTCAGTGCTGCAGGGCAGCAGTGCTGGGAATAGCTGTGGGTGTCCTGTGGATTCACTGCACACTGAGGGCCCTGAGCAGTGCCTGGGCTGAAAACACAACAATAACCGAGTGGAGCAGAGTCCTCAGGCAGAGTAGGCTGGGGTCTGACAGACACACACTGGGATGGATGGGATGGTCCTGTGCCCAGCTCTGCCTCTGCTAGCCCACAGCCCAGTGCTGGCAGTAGGGTCAGGGTTTATTCTCCTGCCTTTTATTTCCCTCCTGGTTTTGCTAATTGAGTTCTGCAGGGAGCCAAGGTTGCCTTGACCTCAGCTGTGACTCCAGGGACAAATCCTGTGTCTGCCTGGGCTGGGCTCTGTGATCCCTGCCCGGTCCCTTCGTACTCAGGGCAGCCTTTTGCTTCTGCTAAATAATCCAAATGGATTTCAAACCCCCAAACCCCCAAACCCTTGAAGCAGCAATATTTAGGATTCCTGTGTGTGCTGGGGAATGCTGGAAGTGGCAGCTTCTTTGAGGCTGAATCAATTGGCAGAAAAGCACTGATTTCACCGAGCTCCCAAACCCTTCTGGGTCAATACAAGAAAATGAGACACTCAAATGAAGCTGTGAATGGTTTGTGCTGAGCCTCCGAGTCCTGGCTTTGTGACAGGATTGGAAACAGGAGTCATAGGTTTTCGGGAAACCTGACTCTCATTCCTGGTCATTTCTCATAACAAACCCTTCTTTTTTCTGCCTTCTCCAATCACACTGATGGGACAGTGACAGTCCCTGCCAAGATCCTCATGTGGATGGGGATGGAGCATTGACTCCCTCCAGTCCCCAGGATGTGCTGGGATCTGCCAGGGACACATCCCAGAAACCTCCAACAGGCAAAGTCAGTGCCTGCAGGGAGGCAGAGGGTTGCAATCTGGTTATTTCAGACAGGATTTGAGGGAGACAAACCCTCCTCTTGATCTAAAGCCACCAAAGTGAGTGGCATTCCCAGCTGGCACCAGAGAGCTGTCCCCACTCTGGGTCATGGCACCCACAGAAGTCACATTTCAGTCCATTTTGGGGAGGAAAGGCATACAAAAAAGTAACTGCAACTTCTCTTACCTTCCAAACCCTCTGCAGCCTCTCTGCAGCAATACCCTGGTGCAGGAGGGCCCAGGAGTGATGGATGGGGATCGAGCTGGGAAAGATGATCCAACTCCAGAAAAGCAGGGAAGGGAGATTGGGGTGGGAGTTGGTGTCTGATGCCATTGGACCCTTCCTCCACCTTTGCTATCCTTGCAGATCCAAAAGAAGATTGTCTAAGCCTGATGCTGGGACAATGCTCTCAGGCACAGGGTGGGATTTTTGGGGTCACCCTGGGCAGAGACAGGAGCTGGACTTCGATGATCCTTGTGGTTGTTTCCCAGCTCAGGAGATTCCGTGACTCCATGATCTTAATGTATTCATTTAACTTTTTTCCAGAGCCAAACAGGAACATTTTGGGGGCATTGTTTTCCCTAAAATCACTTTGTCTCTCTGTTACCCAGGTGAACATCTGCATGGCAAACAAAAACGATCATGTGGTTGTTTCCTCATTTATGTTGGAAAAGCCCTCAGAGATCATTGAGTCCAACTGTTAACCCAGCACTGCCAAGGCCACCACTGAACTATGTCCCTAAGTGCCACATCCACACATCTTTTAGATCCTTCCAGGGAGCAGGACTCCAACACTTCCCCGGGGAACCAGTACAGTGCTGGAAGTGTTTGAAATCCCACTCTTCAGAAAACTCCCCCCTTGCACGTTAAGAAATTCCAACTTCTTGCACGTTAAGAAAGCAGCAGGAGGCCTTCAAATCCCTGCCCACGCCATCAAACCCCTGCTCTGAATTGCTCAGCTCCTCCTCTCCCACATTCTGGCACTGGTGGGGATCTCAGATCTTCCCGAGGAGGCAGATGCTGGTGCCATTACCCCGAGCCGTATCCCGCTCCGCAGGAAGCCCATCATGACTCCAGTGCTACTCCTTATGGTCCCCAATGCTCTCCATCAGCATGGAAATCGCTGCCTGGCTGCATTTAATGCCCAAATAAAGAGCCTCTTTCCCTGCTGGAGCCGAGTGCTTTTCCCGCAGTCAGATCTCTTCAAGCACATATCCCGGAGTGCTCCAGGGAGCGCCGCCGGAGGGGAGGATATTCCAGAGTTACCCATGGGCCTCTCTCTAATTAGACTTAAATGAAGCTGTTTGATAAGGAAATGCCTTTCCCAGCATTAGGAATGGGGCTGTGGAGAACAGCACCAGCTGTGGAATAACACCCGTCTCAGCCCAGCAGAGATCAGCGCTGCGGCTGACATCCTGGCCCAGGAATGGGAGGCTTTTTGTCCCAGCACAGCCTTTAGATGAGGAGATCAACAGCAGGGAGTGCCTCTTAATTTGCTGATGACGGGAAGGTGAGGGGCAGCTCGAGCGCTGCCGGTGACATTGGCAGGGCTCGGCAGGGTTTGGGCAGCGCAGGAAGCGCAGCCCTGGGGTAGCAGATGGCACTTCCACCTCTCCCATCAAAATGCAAAGTTCCTTAATGGATTTCTGACACGGAGCAGCGCGGCAGGAGCGGCTCAGGCTGGAAGCGAGCGGAAGAAACAGGAATGAACAGGATGGGGAGGGACAGAGCTCTGCTCTTCCCTGTGCCAAGGCTTCCAAAGGCAGGACTGGGATGCAGCAGGGAGGAAGGTGCTGTCAAGGGCAGACCTGACAGCTGCTCATTGCAAAGGCAATTCCCTTTATTGCCCGTTGGCTCAGACAGGGCTCCCTTATCTGGGGCAAGTGGCCGTCTCCAATGGGTGATAACGGGAGCGCTTTAGAACTGTGCAAAGAACAATTCTCCATTTGCCAGCTGACCTGGAATATCAAGGGAGAGGGGGGAAAAAAGATTATTGATCTAAAATAGCCCTCTTTTGGTCTATTTTATATCAGTTGGAAGGAGAAAAAAAATCTCTGAGAGCTCCCAGTTCAATGAACGACAAGGGAGTGGAATTTATTATCCCAATTCATTCCTTTCTGAATGAGGGCAGGTGTTTTTCAAATGAAACACTTTCCCCAAATGAGCAGAACAAAAAGGGTTTAGAAACACAAAGGAAGCTGTGGCTTTTCCAGCTGATGGAGATTTGTTTTAGGTATCACTCAGCACTGTGTTTTAGAGGGCAGGGAGAATTTCCGTGGACCTTTTTCTGAATGTCTCTTGTCGGAATTCAGGATTCAAGGAGTTAATTCCCTCCTTCTCCTTTCAAACTCCAGTTCATTTAATTTAATGGCAGAAAAAGGAAGAGAGTGACACATTACTGAGTTTACATGACAGTCCAAAGACGTTACAATGATGGGATTATGTGCTTTGGAGTAGCCTTATCATCCAAACTCCCACACGCGGGCAGGAGCAGGAGGAATTCTTCACTCAGTCCTTAGCACTGCTTGTCAGAACGAGGATGGTTAATTAACATGACCTTTTTTGCTTTAAAGGGAAAACACAGAAAGTTCCATCTCTCTTACATTTGTTTGTAAAGAAGTGAAATAAACCCTAAAATACACTGATCAATTATGGCAACCAAGGATATTGAGGCGCCTTGCTTTTCCTCCTGACTCTACAGGTCAGAGGAAAACAAGAGTGAAAAGGAACTCTGTGGTAAATAGAGCTGCTCTGCACTAAATTAAACAGGAAATATCAAGGGTGGTCTCAAGTCCAACAGCCTCAGTTGTGATCATTTGGCTTCCATGAGCAAGAGACCTCGAGGGAGACCTTCAGAAAGTGTGAGCCCAGCTTTAATGGAGGAGCTTTAATGGAGGGCTGGAGAAAGGAGCTGGGAGCAGCCGGATCAATAAACACAGGCTCATCCAAAACCCTCAAAATGTATGCAAAATTGGGCAAAAAGCAGGAAAAAAGTGCCCTGGAGAACAACACACGATTGTAGCTTATGGACCCTCCCAGTCCAGCCAAGGGAAAGAAAGGGGAAATTTTCAGCAGTGTTGAGCCATCCCTGATCATTCCCAACCATTCCTACTTCACAGCATCCACCTCTTGGTTCCTTCTTTCCAGTGAATCCAGCTGCTATTCAGAGCTGCTGGCTGCAGGGCTGGGCTGGCAGAGCAGTGATGTTCATCCCTCTCCGGGGAGGCTCCGCACCGATTCCTTCGTCAGGCGCTGTCCGAGCGCAGGTACTGCTGCTCTGAGATGCGGCACTTTATCTTTCTTTTATGTTTAATCTCCTTTTTCCACTCCCACAGGCTGAAAACATTTCCTCCAGGACTCTCCAGGCTGCCAAGAATGTTCCTCAGTGTCAAAACTGGAGGAGGTTCAGGCGTTGCTTCACGTGAGGATAGAGGTGGCTGAGGTGTGGGGAAGAGTCTGGAGAGCAGACAAGGAGCAAGGACACCCCAGGCACCTCCATCCCTTTCCCACTCAGGGAGCCACAGGGAATGGTGGCTGTGGAAAGCCCACGTGTGTGATTCCAGCAGCACTTGGAGCCGCTGCCCCCATCCCAGGTGGCTGAACGCTCTATTTAACTCATTTCTAAATATACCTTGCCCAGCCAGCATCTGGCAGCAGCTCAGCTCCTGACCACAGGCGAGTTATATAAAATTGTCACCTCGGCTTCTCTCCCTCAGCTCAGCAGAGCCCAGGCAGCCTCTGCTGTCCTCCAGCTCTCAGATCAACTCATAAAAGCCAATAAAAACATTGAGAATGAGATCTGGACGTTTTTACCTTCCAGACAGGAGCGGATTTACTTGGAAATGCCCTCTTGGGTATCTCAAACCCTGACTCATCCTGAGTTCCACCACAGCTTTAGGGACAAAAACGGTGCAAGGAAGACATCAGCCACCTCAGAGGGACACATTTTTACACCATTAAAATGTGGCTTCTCCCTGTTTGGTTTGCAGCTTTATTACCCCACTTCAGAGTAGGTGGGAATGGGAGCAGAGGAAAAATTTTTCAAAAGGTTCGCCCCTTTCACCCCAGATGTACTGGAAATTCAGGAAGAGACAACTCCTCTTTGCTCTGGCCTGAGCTGAACCACTTTTCAATGTTTTTTTTTCCCTCCAGAAGATGAATCCCAAGCTCTGTGATGGTCTCGCCCACAGTAAGAGTGGGAAAAGGCTTTTGGAAGTGGTCAGGTCCTCTCAGCAGAGCAGCTGAGACACTCAGCACGTGGCTGGTGGTGGATCCCACTTGAGCTTCCTTAACTGCTCCCACTACCCACATGCACGAGGTTATAAATGGAATAAACCTCTTGGATCCTTTCTGATATTGTCAGAAATCACTTCAGCATCCCCATAACAACCACAACCATCCAAATCAGATGTCCAGGGAATGAATCCTTCTGTGCTGGGAAGTACAGGCACTTCAGAGGCTGCAAAGCCTTGGCCAAAGCATCTCAAGGGACAGGATGTTCATCCTCTCTTCAAACCGATTGTCCCAGCAGGATGTAAGAACCTCGCTGGATTTGCCTGTGTGTGTTTTGTCCTCCTTGTTTCCTCTGGAGAGGACGAAGGCAGCTACAGAAAGTGTTATCTGGAAAAGAGGAATTCTAACGCTGACCTGCCTAAAGCTGACAGTGCTCAGGTCAAGAAAAAGAGCTCATCCCATCTCAAATCCCACTTTTCTCTGTTTCCTTTACGTCCCAGAGGGCTTTGGAGGTGTGTGAACCATTGGAGTGCTCTTGGATGTTAGGAAGAAACTCCCCCCTGGGAGGGTGGGCAGGTCCTGGCACAGGGTGCCCAGAGCAGCTGTGGCTGCCCCTGGATCCCTGGCAGTGCCCAAGGCCAGGTTGGATTTGGGGCTGGGAGCAGCCTGGGACAGTGGGAGGTGATGGAAGGTGGGACTGGATGGGATTTAAGATCCCTTCCAACCCAAGCCTTTCTCCAATTCCATGATTTTTCAAATATGGCTCCAATATGAAAACTTTCTCACCTGACTCTTGAATTCTTAAAACCAGACCAGATTTTAAGAAGGCACCCATTCCATTCCATTCCATTCCATTCCATTCCGTTCCATTCCATTCCATTCCATTCTTTCAGCAGCTCTTCTCATTGACCTTCCCCCCCAAAACTCCGGAGGAGATGTTGAGGAGCTGCAGGAGACAGGTTGTTCAGAGCCCATCTCTGAGATTCCTGAGTGAGTTTTTCCACATGTGGGATCTCCTGGACTGGATAGGAACAACTTCTTGGATGAACTCTGCCCCATCAGCAGCGGTGGCTTCACAGCCTGTGCCAGTCTCTGCCATTGGCTGCATCCAAGGGGATGAGCCAAAGGCTTTCCAGCTCATGGGACACAAGCTGCAGCCTAAACCTTGGACCAGAGGGAAAAGAGGCCGTGAAAAACAATTGTTGGTTTATGTAGAACCAGGGGAGAGGGAGGCAAGGAGAGGAGAGAATGGCAATGGTCACCAAGGAGCTGTGAAAGAGGAAAAACAGGGATTTTAATGCTTTTCGGCAGAGGAATTCAGCACATTGGGGTCAGAAAGCTTCAAATGACAGAGGGTTGGGGGCAGTGTCAGACACTGCTCTGACATTCAGGCTTTGCTGGTGTTTCTGAGAATCCATCTGAGCTGGATCCAGGGATTATTCCTCCCTCATCTCCTCAATCCATGGCTGTACTTTCCCTGAACCTGAATCTCATGTGCTCTCCTGTGCTGTTGATCCCTGCAGGGCATCCTGATGTGAAGAAATGCATCCAAGGTTCCTCAGAACCTTCAGAAGAGATCTGGCATAATTAGTCTTAATTTATCCTCAGTAATTGCCTGCGGCATCCGTCAGCAAAGAGAGGGTTGGAAATGCAGGAGGAGAGATCCTTTATTTTTCATTATTTATTTTCCTTGACACAGAACAGTTTTCTTTCTGCAGGGAAGCTGCTCAGCCGAACTCGAGCAATAAATAAACAACACCAAAAGTTTCTGGGGAACGTCCTGATTTGATTAATTTTGCCACAAGGAACTTCTAAGTAGAAAAAAAAAAAAATCAAATCTGCAACCACCAAAGTAATTTTCATTTTTAAGTTGTCATTCTTTGAATATTTCACGGAGCTCTTCCTTCCTTGGGAAGAGCAAAGAATGCTCTGGCATGGATCAGCTCTTATTGGACCCCAGAAAATCTCTCCTCCACCCACACTTAGCAAGGAACTTGTGGATCTTCCTTCTCTCAGATCCTTGCTGCAATTGGAACATGTTAAAAATAAGTATGCACCCCAGGAAAGCTGGATGGGGACTGGTGGCTGTTAACTGGGGGCAGGGAATAGAATTCCCCCTCCAGCTCCAGAGATGTTCCTCACAGGATGACAGCTCCCTATTTTTTAATTTACAGCTTTTCCCTCTTGTAATGCTCACATTTTGGGACATGAAGTCATTGCTTGAAGCCTGAGATTCCTGAGTGAGTTTTCCCACACATGGGATCTTCCAGGCTGGACACAAATGGCTCCTTGGATCAGCTCTGCCCCAAGCAGGGTTCCTTGTGGTGCTGTGCCTGGGTGGGATCCTGCTTCCTGCTCTGCTCCTTGCCTTTGCATCTTGGGGAATTCCTTTACAACATCTTCCCATCTGCTCCAGCCCCAGATGCTCTCGGGAGAGCTGCTGCTGCCAGCTGGGTGCGTTGGGCGGTGATGGAAGGGCCCTCGGAGCTGCTGCTTCGATGACATCCATGAATCTTTCAGGGCTGGGAAACAAAGCATGGAGGAGTCCTGCAAAGGAGGAAGGGAATTCTGTGTCTTCACTGAGCTGCTAAACCCAGCATGGATGGCAAGGTCTGAAACCCAGCAGCGCCAGGGGTTAGGTTTGCCCTAAAACACATGGGAGGAGCCACAGGAAAGCATTCGGAAATATTTAAGCTCTGTCCAATCTGGCATTTTTATTTCCCCACGAAGCGGACAGCGCAGAAGTTTTTCAGGGGAAGAAGTGTTTTGGATGATCAGGAATTCCTGGGGCTACAGAGAGCTGCCTGAGGTGCAGTGGAGCTTCAGCCAACGTGGCTCCAGGGGATAAAATCCCATCCCTTGGACACCACCTTACGCCAAGCCTTTGCACTTCACTGCGTTCCTGCTGGAGAATCCTTTAAACTGCATCGGTTCCCATTTGAATCACGGCACTTTCCAGTTCCATTTCCAGCTGCAGGTGGGAACAGCCTCTGAAATTCACTGCTGCCCAAGAGCTCCTGGTGCCAGCGGAGGTGGCACTGCCATCCCCAGGCTCTCTGCAGGGAGCAGCCACTGCCACCACAGGGCTGTCCCCACTGCCCAAACCCAACCCCAGCCCAGCAGAGGCGACCTGCTCCTGCCCCAGGCACAGGGGTTGGGTTAAAGTGGTGTAAATGCACCAATATTCCACCAAAAAATGGCTTTTTTCCACTTATTCCTTCTTTTTATCAGCTCCCACACGCACAACCAGCAGCCACGCGGCCGTTGGAAAAAAAAGTGCTAGAAATGACAGCAGAGTAACAGAAAAACTAAAACATTTTCACAGCCTTGTCTGCTGGCTTTAAGTGCATTTCACCACAGCTCAAAATTACATTATTTAGTATCAATTATCCTTCGATTGAAGCTTGGAGAGGTGGCAAGGCGAGCGTTTTTATCTCATTAGCATGTCTTGCCTGCTAACCATTACGCTGTATTCCCTCCCTTTGATCCCGTCTTTGATTATATTGTGTGACAAAAGCCCGTGTAATCTACCATTATTTCCATTAAGGGCAGAGCTGCCCTCCTCTTTGACAAGGCAATTTATCCTCATTGCGCTGCCTTTGTGCGGCCCGGCCGGGTTGCCGCCCTCTCCCCGCCCCGGCAGGGTGGGATTGGCAGGTGTTGGTCTAGCCTGGGTGGCACCAGGACCTCGGAGTGTCACCCAGCAGGGCTGCAAATGTTGACATCCCCACGGCAAGCAGGAGGGAAGGAGCTGCTGCACAGTTCAAGTGGTTCTGCTCTCTGCCCCCCGGGAGAGGCGATGGATGGAGATGCAGGGAAAGGTCCTTGGGGAGGTGAGATCCATAAGTGAACGTGAACCACTTGTTTTTGAGCCCTGAACGAGCTGTATCTGCCCCTCAGCACCCATTTCTGGTGCCCTGCTTGGTGGCCAGACCTAAATCTGATTTAGAGCAAGAATCCTGTGATCTCTGTCCGTCTTTCCAAAGTCACTTTGAGAAGCCAAGTTTTTATTTAGAAATATCCTTACGGGAGCTTTTTTCCACACGACTTTGCAGCCACAAGCTGGTGCTGCAGCCAGAGTAGACCTGCCCAGCCCAATTTTAACAAACTAAATCAGGCCTTATGAAATAATCAGGTGCTATGAAACCAGCTTGAATAACTTTGACCATTGTTTGGCTAATCCCGAGCTCTTCTTTAATAGCAACTTTAGGAGTGATGCCTCCGTGGCAAGGACTCCATGGCTTTGAACTGACCACAGCCCAGCATTTTTCCAGGCAGATTAAGCAGCCCTGGCTGCTTTTCTCCACCTCCTCCAAGTGTAAACACCTATTTGGGCCCTCAAAAGAGATGCACTTAAAATAAACCTCTGGTGTAGTGAAAATACCAACCGGGGCACTCCAAAAGGATAATCACGGTCCTTAACTTGATCACAGTGCACTGAGTGCTTATTATTTTCCCTTGCCCTTCTGGTCTGAAAAAGGCAGTGGGAAATGAGTCCTGCTTGGAGAATAAAGAGAGGTTTGGTGGGAATCAGTTATCCATGGCAGGGTGGAAGAGGAGAAAGCCACTGAGAAGAGGGAGTGGGAAGTAACTGGCAGTGAAATCTCCTGTTGGAGACACATTCAGGCCCAGGCATCCAACACTGCCTCCCCTCCTCCTTTTTCATTAAAATGTCTTCCTCTGCCTTAAAATTGAAAGAAAATGAGTGGCCCAAGGTACTGAGCTCCCCTTCAAGGCCTGTGGGGCCTGGCATCCTGGAGGGGTTGGTCCTGAATTTACCCTGGGTCTTGGTGAACATGGGAAGGGTTTGCTGGTGTGGGTTCCAAGCTGGCTGCATGCTGAGCACCTCCTGTGAGATCTTCTGGCCCTGGTTTGGTGAGGTACCAGGTCTCCTCAGCATCTTCTCCGAGGTCAGGATGCACATAAAGGGTCAGGAACTCATCCCATGCAAAGAGCATCCACTGTGCCTCAGCTCAAACACAAAGAGATCCTTCAGCTGATGGAATGGAAATGTGATATGGCAAAAACCCCAGAGTCTCCAGCATTAAAACCAGCAGAATATGGATTTTATCCCTTAAAGCTCTCTGATTTTAAATTTTTTTATTGTTTAAAATAAATTGAATATTCCTAATTATTTTCTTGTGAGTTCCCCAGACTGATTTGTCTCAGCAAAGTTCAGATCTGATTTAATTTAGATTAACCAAGTGCAAACTCTTCTTAATTGTGGCATTTTCTCACATTTCAGGGCGAACATCAACAGTGTAAAACAACCTTAAAAGAGGGTTAGGAACTATCCTTGAGCTGCAGAGTCCAGCTGTAAGGAACAAATCTGGGAACAAGACCTCAGTGCAGGGCAAAGCCCTCACTTCCTGCCCCAAACATGGATAAGACCAAATTCCTTGGAGAATCCTGCTGGGGAAAGGAGGCTCCTGCTGCAGGAGATGCAGGGAAACCTTCCCCTGCTTCTCTGGAACTCGGCGTGCCAGGATTTTTTATTGTCTGCACATGGAGGTTTAATGAACATCAGAGAATTTAAAGCACGAAAGCTTTTCCAGACCAAACTGTGGAAAAGTTTTGTAGAGAAAAACAAAAGTTTGCCATTCTCCGCAGTTCTGATTTGGGTAAAAAAAAATTAAAAAATAGAAATAAAGGGGTAAAAAAAAACCCAAAGAAGGATTTTTGGGCTGAGGAGTGTCCACATGAGGGTTTTGTGTGTAGAGAAGCCCTTTGGAGAATGGTTGGGCTGTGGTCCCAGAGCTCCTCAGCTCTGCTGGAGAATTCCCTCCCTGGATGCAGCTCTGGGAGGCAGAAGGTCAGGTTCCATTATCCCCAAATCCCCCTGGATTCCCAAACCTGTGCATGTTAACTGCTCCTTTCTCTCTCGCCTTTATTAATTCATAAATAAATGAATGGAGGGGGTTGCTCCTTCTACTTCTTTTTTTTTTTTCCCCTTTTAATCTTTGAAGTGTTTTTGAAGAAAAATAATTGGCAAAGAACCTGTCCCTTTCCCCAGCAGCTCTGTGGATTCATTTAAGTTTTATAAGTGCTATTTCTCTTAGAATAAATCTTTATTAAAAATGACTGTAATGACCCTCGCCTGGACAGGAGAACCATAACCCCAAATCCCACTCTTCCTACTAAGAACTTTACCTTTTAAAACACAGAGATTCATCTCCAGGGGGACTGGAACAGCTCAAAATCACCCCACAAAGAAAACACTGAGTAACAAACCTTCAGGAATAGACTCTGGAATGCACCACTCCACTCCCTTTGGCAGTGGGAAGAAGAAGAAGGTGTTGAAGATGGAAGGACAGACACATCTGCAGCTTCAGCTGAGCTTCCAGCCACCCTCGCTGAGATGCTGAGATAAACAGGGAGAGAAGCTGGAGTGGTGGTGGTGGAGGGGATGGGGCTGGAGGATGGAGCCCAACAGGGGCACTGGGTTTTGCTCTTAGCACGTGGATGAATGTTATAGACTCCCACAAATGGTTAATTCCTGGTTTTCAGGCAAAAAAAATCAGTTCTGTCTCCCCAGCGAAGTCCCCCAAGCAGAGGAGAGCCCATCCCTGCCAGTGGCTGCCTCCACCTCCCAGTTTCTCCCAAATTGTTTGGCCTTATCAAATCCCATTAATTGCTGTTCTCCCTTCCCACCCAGCCTCTCCTCTTGATCCAAAGCCTGGCTGGAAAATCCTGATCCTGGGGGAAGCCAGAACTCCAGGAAAGCCTCGATTTCCATTCCCGGAGGAAGGACTCCATAGCAATTCCATCATCTTTGGCATCCATGATCTTATTTTTATCACCAGGTACAACTCTCAGTGCACTCTGTGCTGCTCTGGGCAGGCAGAGCAGGGTCTGCACGAGCAGGAGGAGTCCTCAGCACTCTTACAGAGCCAATTAAAATGGAAACCCTGGGAACTGAGGGAGTTTTGTTACCTCTGGAAGAGACACTTCCAGGGGGGCTGTGGAAAATGAACCAATCCAGAGCTATACAGGACCTCAGGCTCCCCTCAAAAGCCTTGCAAAGCTTTCAAAGTTGTAATAAAAAAAGGCAATTCCATTTTTTCCCATGTGAAAACAGGATGGGTTTGGCCCCGTTTCCACATCTGGAGATTTTTCATGCTTTAAGGGATCTGCACCATGGGATCTGTTGGATTACAGCCATGATTTTCCCATCCAGGATCCAGCAGCAAGCTCAGTTTGGTTTGTTTCAGGGTTTTTCCCACTCTTTAGCCACTGCCTCTGGCCACTGCAATTCCAGACCAATATTCCCACCACAGAGTGATGAGCAGAGTCCTGTGAAGGGTGGAGTGACCCCAGGAAGAAATCAAAGGGAAAACAAGCACAGAAAAAGGAGCAGGCAGAGATTGAAGGCCACTTGTCCCCATTTAGGAAAACCCAAGAGCTTGACCAAAAAATCCTCTTAAAAGGCAAGAAAAGGGTTTAATTTTCTCTGATTTTTTGTTGTGGTTGTTGCCAGACAACTCTTGCAGGTAAGAGAACTTAGAGCCAGCTTGGCCAGCCCTTGCCAAGCACGTTTCCATCCCGGGAAATTAATCATCTCCAGAGCCATGGGGCAAAATATCTTGGAAATACACACCAGGCAGGAGCTATTGGAGTGAATTCCCTGAAAACAAAGAGTGGGGAGGAATTATTCATCCCATTTCAGCCTGGCTGGGAGCAGAGGGGCTGCAGCACCTCCCCAGAACTGATCAACTACTTTTAGAGCAGAGAAGAGGTGACAGAGCTGAAGGAAAAAAAAAATCATCAAATTAAGATGAGCGAAGCTTCAAGCAAAAAAATGGGGAAAAAACCCCAGAAAAATAAAATAAAATAAAATAAAAGGGAAATGTAAGTTAATGGAAATTTCAATCACGAGGCAGCAGGAGCCACAGGAGGCTGCCACAGTGACAGCTCACACTTAGGGCTGGCAAAATTGTCCTCTGGAGAGCAGGACTGGGGACACTGGTGTGGGCTGGGGGGCCTGGGGGTGCAGGGCTTGTTTTGCCCTCCTGCCCAAAGCTGGGCTCTGGACATGAGCTTTTCCTCAGCTGCCTCACTGCAGCATCCCCAGGGAAGGGGAGAATCCAATGGCAGAGTCAGTGCTGGGGTTTAGGACCTTTGGATCCTGCCTGGGGTTGTTCTCCCCCTCCATGGCAGAGCAGCCAAGGTTTCCCCCTCACACTGGTGGAGCTCAGTGGGCTGAGTTATCCGGGCAGGCAGGAGCCTCATGGATGCTCCACGACACTAAAAACCCTAGAAAAGCCTTCCTGCCATGGCCCACTGAGATCCTCAGCAGTTCCATTTCCTCTCCCATCTCTCACACCTTCCAAAGCAGAGCTTTTGCTTCTCCTCTCGTCCCAGGGTTTCCAAGGCAGCCCCTTCACTTCCCAAACAACATTCCAGGCTTCCAGCCTCTCCTCCCCAGCACTAAAAATCTCTAAATTGGTTATAACAGAGTCATGGATTGAGCTGGAGCATCCCTAACAGGAGATTGGCCACATCCTGCTGTGTGGAGGAGCTGAAATCCCAGCCAAGCCCAGGTCTCCAGCTCCAAGCACACCTGAGCATCCCGAGCTGTTTTCCCTCCCAGTTTCCCATCCCTGCACAGCTCACTGGCACGACCTTGGCTGGAACTCCTCTTTCCCACTCCCTGATGGGTGTCTGCTCTGAAGATGAATCAGATTTTTAGGTCCCAATCAGCTCCCCTGGTTTAGGCAAAATGCATCCATCCCTCTTCCAGCTCATTAAGGGCAGGGATAAACCTCCCAGCTAATGCTGGCTGCAAATCCACCACCACTCGGGAGATGTCAGGCACCCAAATAATTTTTGTTGTTTGCTAATGAAAGAATTCCTTAGGAGGAGGAAAAAGGAGGAGAAGACGGCGCCAATAAAGACACTGAGCTCCAATTAAATGAGTTTCCCTGTCTGCCTGAATTTGTCTCCGGCTCTGAATTGCTCCAGCAAGGTCAGAGCAGGGTGGGAGTTGTGCATAATTCCAAGAGTTCAGCCTTGTCCTCTCCCCAAGGACTGCAGAGACCTCACTGAGGTACCAAGCCTTGGTCTGGGGAGGAGAGAGCTCAACGTGTGCCTGCCCAGCTCCCCCCTGGTGCTTTTGAGATAAAAGCAAATAGAAGAGCTCAGGTTTCACCCCAAAAGAAAATTTCCTGCTGAAAACTCCCCCAAACCTGGAGATAAAAGGAAGTCGTGGCACACCCTGTGTGATTTCACAGCTGGAATGCCACGATGTGAGTCCATAGAATCCTAGAATCCTGGAATAGTGTGGATTGGAAGGGACTTTAAACCTCATCCTGTTCCACCTTCCCTAACCCAGGTTGTTCCAAGCCTCACCCAACCTCCCCTGCGTGTAAAGATTGTGTTGGACCTTTACTGCACAGCTCCCCCTCCAAGGAGCTCTGCTGCTCCTTCTCCCAACCAAAACCCTTTTCCATCAGGATAAATCTCCTGGGAGCCTTCCATGTAATGAGAAGCCTTCCCTGAGATGCAGTTGGGAAATGAAAGCTCCCAGAGCCTTTGTGTGCTGAAGTGCTGCTCGAGCAGCACCAGAGCGGGGAACAAAACCCTCCCTGTTTTGCTGAGCCCGTTTTCTTTATGCTTTCACAACTTTTCCCAGGAAAAAAATAAACTCTGGAGCCCTCCCTGGCATTGGGGTGGGCTGCTGGTAAGGTCGGGATGGGCTCCTGGTGGCACAGGAGGGCAGCGAGGGCAGGATCCGAGGGCCCTGGATCCACAGGAGCTCCTTCACCCGAATGCCTCTGGAATTCAGCTGGCACCAAAACACTCCTGAGGGCAGTTCAACCACCCCTTGTGAGATGCACAAATTCTTCCTTTTCCTCCTCAGGATGCAGGAATAACACCCAGGAATGGAGGGGACACGCTCAGGCTGAGGATGTGGTGTTTAATTAGCTGTGGCCTTTAAAGGGCCTGGAACCAGGGTGGCCTTTCCCCAGGAGAACAAAAGAGAGATAAACTGATAAAAAGTCATTGATTCCCTTCCAGGAGTGGAAAATCTGGAAAAATATCAGCCCCCAAAGCCAATTGCAACCCAGTGCCATGTCTGAGCCTGGTTCCGTGGAGGGAATTTGCTTCCCTTCCTGCCCAGCTGCAGATGCAACTGCTCTAATAGGCTGTAACTTTGCTTCCCATTTGGAAGTAATGAGATATAATCTGGTTAATTCCAGTCTTTGAGCTCTTTTGGAGGCCTTTTTCTATTCCCTTTTTGGGTTTTTTCCTTTTTTTTTTTTCTCTTTAAAGGAAAACTCCATCACGAAGCGAAAGATTTTCTAATCACTGGCTCTAATTACAAAGCAGCGTAAATTGCCATAAACTTTTTGCTTCTTCTTTTTTTTTTTTTATTTTTAATTTTTTTTTTCCAAAATGGCTTTAAATATCAAGAAGAATCACTAAAAATCCAGCGAGCAGCTGCAGATTGGAGTGGCTGGTGGAGGCAAGGCTGGGGAGAGAGGGGAGGTGGGAGCTGAGGCTTGGAAGGAGCTTTTGTGGAAAACCACAGAGGTGGAAATATCCTGAGGAGCTGAGATGGAGCTGCCCAGAATCCCTGCCCAGAACTCCCATCCAAGCAGAGTGGGCTCTTCCTGGGGATTAATTGGTCCCTAAGTGGGTATTTATTGAGGTGCATCAATTTTTCAGGCCAGTAAAGTCCCCAAACCAGGGAGGATTTGCCCCAATCCTTGCAGAAAGCAACCTGCAGCCAAAAACTGGAATAGTTTGGTGGAAATCATCCCAATTTCCATCATCTCAGCAAACACCTTGGGACCTGGAGAGATGCTGGAGAGCCCTGGGCATCCCAAACTGGGGCTGAACCTGCACAAGAGTCCCCACTGCGAACCCAGGGTGGGATCCTGCTGGAAAATATCCCAGGGCATCCAACAGGGACTGCAAACCAATCTGGGAGCTTGGGGAGGCTTCATTAGCAGCAATAAATGGTTTCCATAGCTACAAATGGAAAGCAGTAAATCCATCACAGGCTGGCTTTGGGAAAAACAGGGGGAAAAGGGGAAAAATCATCATCTGTGCCCAGACAAGGCCAAGGGGACACGGAGCTGGGAGAGGAGATGGTGCAGAAGGGAAGAGGGATGGGTTTAGAACATCCAGGCAAGTTCTTTGCTTTATTTCTCATCTTTTTAACCTGTTGGATGTCACCATAAGGACTGGAGCATCCTGTCAGCTCCCAGGGTCCCCCCAGCAGCTGAGTGTGGTTAAGACACTCTGGGTTTGGTTTTTTTTTCCCCCTTTAATAAATAAAATATTCCTCTAAGGGGAATGGATGAAATTTAGGCTGCAGCTCTGGGTGCACAACCTCCACAAACCAACTTTTTAGGGGCAAACTGGAAAAGCAACTCCTGACTGACTTAGCTTTACCTAGAAAAAGGGGGAACTCGAAGGCTCCTGCAATTCCTACCCAGGGAATTGGATGCTCCACATTGCTCAAGTGGCTGAAATACAAATCAGTCCAAGCTGGGGCTGTGTGGGGTTTATTAGATGCAGGGAGAGTTTTGGAGGGGTCATAAATCACCTGCTTCTGGTGTCAAGGTCTTCCTCAGAACAGGGCCTCGTGTCCTTGCTGCCCTATTAACTTCTCTCCCTTCTCTTCATGCTGCTGCAATTCATTGCTTGGTAAAGTCTGAGAGGGAGCTCGGATAAAATCCAGGCTGGGCAGCCCTTCCCACACACAGGGCCACAGAAAGAAGCTGAGTTAATTGAGGAGCTTAAACTCCACAGGCTGTGCCTGCAGCAGATGGAGATGTTCTGCAGGAAATGTCCCCACAAAGGTTAAATGGCTTTAAAAAGGGTTTTAAAAAATCAATGTGGAGTGAGAAAAACCCAAAAGCTCCACCCCAGAGTGTTGGTGTGGCGCTCAGGCAGGCTGCTCGTTCCTCCATGCCTCAGCTGAGAGCTGGCTCAGACCCCACACCATCCCCACAGGTGTCTGGAGGCTCTGCTGCTCCCTCCTGAGAAACCTGGTGAAATGTTCAGCGTAGGAGGTAGAACGAATCTCTCCCAAAAATCAGCACCAGGTTGCAAATATCCCTCCAGGCCCCCCCCCAAATCAGGGTCCCTGACTGCAAGGAAATATGAAAAAATTTCGTTCTGAGCAAAACACCTCCTTCAGTTTCAGTGAAAGCCAAAGGTTTCAGCAGCTGCTGATGTGTGGAGAGTGGGTGTTTCTTGCAAAACCACATTTCCAGAGGTTTTTTCTGTTCAGCCTCAGTGCTGAACACACTTTTCTCCAGGTTTGGCCAAAAGGTCCTGCTTATTTCAGAGAAAAATATGATGTGATCTGTCCTTAATGTGAGCTCAACCCTTATCAGGCACTGGAGAATCCACACTCGCCTGCAATGTGACACCACAAGATCCCAACACGAGGGACAAGGATAATTGTGGGGGACACGAGGAATTGTGGATAATTCAGATTTTGGGCCCTGGTGAGGATTTGGGGTTGATAATGATTTTGGGGACAGCTGCATCACTGCCAGCTCCCCCTCCACTCTCCAACAACATCCTGGAGCTGAAATTCTCTACGTGCCTAAAAACCTCTGTGCCAGGCTGGAAGAGGATTTATGGCTTTTTCTCCCCCACACCTGCCCTGCCCTGTCCTCTGTCCTCTCCCCTGCCCTGCACACCTCCCTTTGCAGGAATAACCCCCAAAAACCCCCACAGATGGGTGCCAGGGGAGAAACACATCAAAACTTTCCCTTCCAATGCCCTAAGGAAAACCCGGGTGCAGGCAGAGGTGAGCATGGAGTTGTTCTCATTCTGTCTTTTCTCCAGGGGTGGGAATCACCTGGAATTTGCCATTGGTACCTGCCAAGCATCCCTGTGGGCACCACTGTCCTGGGAACATTCCAGCTCTGATGAACAGGGATGCCATGGGCCTGGGGCAAATGGAATGTCACTGTCCATGATGTTCATGGAGGTCATGTGGAGCACCAGGGTTTGAAGCAGAGTGATCCTCATGGAGGTTTTCCAATTCCTACTCATCCATGGAGCCGACCCCGAGCAGTGCCAAAGGGAATCCTGTGGCTCGTTGGGTAAATAGGGTTTGGGGAACAGGATTTCCTTTCATTAATAATTTTACAACTTCAGCTTCCTTGGCTGGAGGGTTTGAGCTTGGGTTTTATCCTCTTTCTCCATCCTTTCCTCCAAACTTGAAGGACTTTGACCCAAGGGAATGGCTGGAGCTGTGCCACAGGAGATTTGCTGGAGATCAGGAAAGGTTCTCCCCCCAGAGGGTGCTGGGCACTGCCCAGGCTCCCCAGGGAATGGGCACAGCCCCGAGGCTGCCAGAGCTCCAGGACAGCACTGCCAGGGATGCCCAGGGTGGGATTGTTGGGGTGTCAGGACCCAGACTGTATCATCTTGGTGGGTCCCTTCCCACTCAGGACATTCCATGATTGCATGGACTCATCAAATTCTACTTTTCAGTTGCAAGCCCAGCCATGAAAAGGAACGAAACTCCCAAACCATCAAGATTTTGCTCAAAATTCCCAATGCAAATTCCTATTGATGTACTCTGGATACAAGCCCCTCAGTCGGGGCTTAAATCCCATTTTTCCAGGACTTCAGGAACACAAATTGCAATTCACAAAAGCAGGCTGAGGCTGGTCCCTTTCCTGCTGCAAAAATGATCCCTCCGTGCTCAAAATCATTGAGTCTCAGGTGCCTCGGCAGTGATCGTGACATTCATTTAATCCTGGCTCTATAATTAGATTGATTTTCCAGGGAAGAGCAGCAAATTGCATTGGAGGAAGTTATCACATTATTTTATTACACTCCTGATTATTGTTTTTTTTGGGGGTGCAGGTGAGGAAATAAAAATGAAGATGCACTTGGCAAATTTGGTGCGAACTCTTTTTTTAATTGTAGATTAATTATTGAGAGTGACAGACTTACCTGGGCCTGAGGAGAAGAGCAAATAAACATCCTCCCCCTCCCAAGCCCTGCTCCATCTGCATTGCAAACTATTCCTTAAAATCAGCTGTAAACAAGAGTGTCTGAAATTCCAGCCTCTCAAATCTGTGCTTTTGCTCCAAATCAGGGTGAGAAATAAAGGAAATCGGAGATTTGTGAAACTCCAAAAAGCTCCAATTTGTAAACAGGCACGTACATGACACCAGGTGTTAAAAATGTGTGTTAATATCAAACGGCATAACTCATTCCCACACCTAATGGAATATCTGAAGGGTGCTAAAATTCCCTCTTTTTTTTTTGACGTTATCAGAGCAGAAGAAGACATTGGAAGCGATTTTTCACTCATAAAGTGCCCAAATGGCCCCATCACTACAAATTTGTGTCAAGCTCCTCTTAAAGAAGCAAAATTCTCCTTTTTGAGCTCTTGAGTCCACTTGGCACAACCCCAGTGCAAGTGTGGGTTCCAGCCCTGAGGTCAGGACGGAGACCTTGGTCCTAGAGAAAATATCCCATAAAAAGGTGGGAAAAGAAGTTGAAATGAGTTGGGGCAGCCCATTCCTGCCATTGGATTCCCTGACGTGCTTGGATCTTGGATCTTGGGATCTTGGATAAACCCTCGGCACCCTGAAAGCATTCGCGGAGCTGAGAAGTTTGGGAGGTGGGCAGGGGGAGCGAATTGTGCTGTGAAACTCCTCCTGAGGAACCCTTGGGAAGGTTTTGGTGTCCCGAGGGTTTTCCCTCAGCTCATTCCTGCCACCCCGCATCACTCGGCCGCGCTCGCCCCGCGCGTCTCCGGGCGGAGGGTCCGGGATGCCGCGCTAATCCGAGCAGACAGCGTGCAGAGTTCAGCGGGGTTTGGGGAGGGGTTGATTTGATGGAACAGCCCTGCTTTTCAGGGGCTGCTTCAAGAACAAACAAAGTCTATAGATTGAGTGATCAGAAATTAGAAGGCTTTAATAAGATTATTTAGATGAAACAGAGAGATGAAAAAGGAGAGGAGAATCTCTTTAGCTTGCTTGGCTTTTCGGATCCTCTCTCCCTGTCTGTCCCTCTCTGTGAGAACAGAGCAGAAGAAGTGTCTGTGTACAATTACAAAGTATGAAAACAAATTTCAAAATAGAAGTGTTTTTCTTTGGCTAAAGAAATAATTTGAGATATATGGAAAAGAGTGCAAGAAGAGAGCTGTGAGGTTTGCATATTATGAAACTGAAAACAATTTGATAACTTTAAGGCTGCAAGAACCAGTGAGGCACAAAAGTGCCTAATGAAATCTTTTCAGGGTTAGCAACAGGGAGGGAAGGAGGGGAAGGGGCAGGAGCAATCCCGAACCTCCATGTGGCTGATTCCATCCCCTCTCCCGGCCCTAATTGCACGGCGCCCTTCGCTTCGTGTTAGGGATGCACCCGGAGAGGGACCCAGCCTCCGTCGTGTCCATGTGTGTGACTCGGGAGCACAAAACGAGCACACACACACACACACACAGAGGTTGAGGTGTCAGAAGAAGAAAAAGGAAGTTTAATTTTTCACAGATTTTATACAATTCCTTGAGACTCTGTGGATTGGAGATGGATACGAGATCTTCTCCTGTCCATCTCCTATCCATCTCCTATCCATCTCCTATCCATCTCCTATCCATCTCCTATCCATCTCCTATCCATCCCCATTGGTTCGGACAGAAGTCCATCAAAAACCTCTTTTATCATGAATGGAATAAAAACAACAAAGACAGTTAGGGAAACATCTTGTTTACAAAAGGATTTCATGGGAACTCCAGAGTGACTTTTCAAAACAATCAGGACAAGTTCCTGGCTGAATTCCAGGGTGACACATGTTCCCCTCCACGGCCAGAGAGAAGGAATTTAAGCATTTTGGTGTGTTTAGGGTTTTTTTCGGAAGGACACAATGGCGGTCTGGGATTCAGACTGGCTTTGGAAGGATGCTCCGTGCCCCATAATATCCCTGGGGTGGGGTTCTCCAGGAATGGGAATTGTCCATGTTTTTTTGCATGGTTTTATTGTGGGTGTTCCACAAAGAAAAATACAGTCACAGAGCCAGAAAATATTCTGGGTGCTGAATAAGCCCATGGGGACATTAAGACATTCTGGGTTTTTTTTTTCCCTTTTCAAGTTAAGTTTTACAGAATAGTCCATAAAATGGTGACATTTTTAACCATTTTTGCTCATTGCTTTGAACTTCCCAGCCTTGTCTTCGCAGGCACTGAGGCCCAGAAGGGCCAGGAGATGTAGTTTAATGAGACAAGTTTTAAAGGTCACTCTGTGTAATAAATCTGTGCTTTTTAATATTTAAACTTGTAAGGCATTTAAACCTTTAGGCTCCTGGGATTTGCTCCACCAGATCCAACTAGATCCATCAAACTCAGCAAGCCTTTTGCCTCTGGGAATATTGGATTTCTTCTGCTTGAGATGAAGAGGGTCTCTTTATCCAAGTCCATTCATCTGTCATAACTCAGGTACCTTTAAATCCTTTAAATGTCTTGGGATGCTGGATAAGGTGTGGAGGAAACCTTACTAAGTTTGAGCTCATGAAGCTCCATCCCCTTCTTGTTCCAAGAGGAATGAGAGAAATGTCAATAAGAGAAAGGTGGTGCCTCCTAAAAATGTGCCCCAAATCCTCTTCCCTGATTTTGGCCAAGCTCCTGGGCTCAGGTTTAGAGGGAAATGCTGAGGAGGATCAAGGGAAAAGCAGGACAGGAACTCAGGTCTTTGCTGGAAAAGGGATGGGTTTAGGAAATGTGCCCATTTTGGGTGGAAGCTCAGGGGTACAGGTTGAGATTCACCCTTGGGTCAGGGCATTTTGGGTCTGATTTGCTTAAACATCCCTAAATTACACCCCAGAAACCTTTTGGACGTTCCCAGCTGAGCCCCCCTGCCCGAGGGCTGTGCTCTCACAGGGTGCCAGAGCCGATGCCATCAGTGCCCGATGCCTTTCCCATCGCCAGGCACTAGGGCTGCTCCTGCTCACACGCTCGGAGCTGCTCCTCTGACTGGCAGCTTCCCTTATTGATATCGCACTAGGAATTAGATATTATTAAACTGAATCATTGCCTCCTAATCAGACGGAGGCCAGAGGCACCATGGATGGTCAGGTGGTGAGTTTTGGATGGGTTTGCAAATCAGGCTTCCAGGAACTCTTCATTTTTAAGGACAATCTAGAAAAAAAAAAGGCATTTTTCTTTCACAAGGTTAAGTTTTTCAGGGGTTCCTTGATGCCCCAAACCCTCCTGACTCTCACCTGGGATAGCCACGTGGGTGGAGGGAAGACACATCCGAAGCCTTAAGAAGAAGAGTCACCAAAAACTACCTAAAAATGGTGTTTTAAAGAAAAGGAAACACAGAGAGATGGACGCGGAATCTGGAGCAGCGATCCTGGCTGGAGAAGCAGAAAAGCCCCGAGGGTCCAGAGTGTGGCAGGGAAGACCTTTGCTTTCCATCTCCTAAAAAGCTTCTGTTTATAGAAAGAAATTGGCCCCACTGCTGATTATTCCATGGCAGGGCCATTATCCAAAGGCTCTGGATGCATTACAGAGCTCTACATTAATGCTCTGCTGATGGATGCGCTGTGCTGCACGCAGGATCCTCTCCCCAAACCAACAGGAATTCCATTAGGAGGCCGGCTGGGAAATGAGGTCTTTCAAGATTTAAATCCTTAAATAGTGTTTTTTTTTAATTCAGGGCCAGCATTAAGCCATCTATTTGACTCCAGTTCGGTGCTGAGACCTGCCTGGGCTGCCAGGATAATCTTTGCAGTTATCTGTGTTTGAGGTAGAACCTTATCACTGCTTGTTCATCTTCTCCTGCTCCCGACTCGGAATTATTTCCCTGCTTCTGTAATTAAGGCAGCATCAGAGGTCACTTGGAAACTCTGTGCTCAGATGTGCTCCTGCTTACATTGAGGCAACCTTGAAATGTCTCCAGCTGCTGCCCATGGCACCAGCAGCACCAGGATCTGATCCAAAGGGTTGGTCCATCCCAGTCTTCATGCAGGGATCAGGAGGTTGGATTGACTTTGGGGTAGAAATGGTCCTGTGGAGCCAGCCTGGGAGAGCTGGGGGTGCTCACCTGGACAGGAGAAGGCTCCAGGGAGAGCTCAGAGCTCCTTGCAGGGCCTAAAGGAGCTCCAGGAGAGCTGGAGAGGGACTGGGGACAAGGCATGGAGGGACAGGACACAGGGAATTGCTTCCCAGTGCCAGAGGGCAGGGATGGATGGGAGATTGGGAAGGAATTGTTCCCTGGGAGGGTGGGCAGGCCCTGGCACAGGGTGCCCAGAGCAGCTGTGGCTGCCCCTGGATCCCTGGCAGTGCCCAAGGCCAGGTTGGACATTGGGGCTGGCAGCAGCCTGGGACAGTGGGAGGTGTCCCTGCCCATGGCAGGGGTGGCACTGGATGAGCTTTAAGGTCCCTTCCCACCCAAACCCTTCTGGGATTCTATATCCTTCTGGAATTCAATGCTTAAGGAGAGCTTCTTGAAGTTTATTGCAGGAGGAAAAAACCATTTCCAGTGTTACCCCAATTTTGAGGGGAAAGGGAGAAAAACAAAGATGAGAAGTGGCAGCTCTTTCCTTTGGTGGGGGAAAAGAGCTTTGAAGGTTCCCCGGGTGGGATGAGCAGCACCTTGCAGTCGAGTGATGCTCAGGTTGGCTGGAATTGCTCCCCACCTGGGCTGGGAGGTGGCAAACCCTTGATAAGGAAGAGAAAACAAAAGGGTGAATATCCCCGAGTGTTGCACTTGTGGTTTCCAAAGGCAGGGATTGAGGCCCAAGTACCCAATCGGAATTCAAACCCAAATAACTGAAAAGTGAAAGAAAGGGAAGGAGCCAAACAAAACAAACCCTTTGGACTGGGGTGAGGCAGGAAAAGTGTTTCCAGCATGGGGCAGGTGCTCTCCATTCCTTTCTTTGCTCTCCCAGTGTTGCCCTCCCCTGGTGTTAAAATTAAAACCAAAACACAGTTTATGGGGAAAAGGGGTTTGTACCTCGGGGTTTATTTCAGGATCCTTGGGTGCAGCACTTGGTCCAGGTGGAATGCCCTGAAATGGACACACCACACCTCACACACCGAAATGCACACAATTACAGACCTTGCTAATTAGCACATCTATCAGAGATCCCCCAGTGAGCTGGAGGGGAGTGAAGGGCTGGAGTGAAGCCCTCGTTGTGAGGAACCTTCCCCCTGGCTGGGCCTGGCTGAGGTTCCCAAATGTGTTCTGGAGAGGCCCTTGGTGTCTGGGGCTCCCAGGATGTTTGCTCTCCTGGTTTAACGGTGCCGTGGGGCTGAGCTGAGTTCTCAGCCTTGGGGAGTGACAAGTGTGGGGCTAAAAGCACTGAGAATACATCAAACTATAAAAGAGTGTGTGAGAGGGGTGTGAAAGAAAAAGCAAAAAAATCCTCCTGGCATCACCAGGCTGCAGCCACCTGAGGAATGCTCAGTCCAGATGTGTCTCTGATGGGAGGGCAGTGAAAGAGGAAATGCTGCCAATCTCTAAAAAGTGAAAGCAAAACAGGCACAGGAATATTTTGAGGATTGTCATCCTCAGCCTATAGATTTGATCTGGATTTTTTTTTTTTTTCCAACTTAAATCAACCTAAATACTGAAGGGAATAATGAGGGACAACACTCTTAGATTAGGTGTGTTATTCCTTTTTTGAGGTCTTTTGACCTTTTCCTGCCTGGGGGTGGCTCTTCAGCTGAGATGGTTTCCTGAGGGCTCCCAAGCAGGAGGATCCCTCTGCCCACTCGCTGGGAATGGGGAATAGAAATGTGCTCCTGTGGAGGGCAGGGCTGGGCCAGTGAGCTCTGGGACTGTCCCAAAGCGATGCTGATGTCTGATGAGCTCCTGACACAGGAAGATGTTCATGCTTCAGGGTTTCCTCCTTGATGGCACCAGAGGAGAAGGACAGGAGAATCCCCATCCCCTAAAGGGGAGAAAGCTGCTTTTGCCAAGTCATGATCCCAAATGAGCTGGGTTGGATCTCTGGAAGAGAAGCAACCCCAAACCCTGAATTTGCTGTTGATCTACTGCTCTTCCAGCACAAATCCTTCTTGGATTAGAGCTGGGGGCAACAAGGAGTATTTTCTTCTCCACATTTTATTGAATGATCAATCTGGGCTTGAGCCTAAAGCCAAATAAATTAAAAACTTAGGCTGGTTTAAGCTGGGCTATTAACCCCAATAGCAAGAAGGGAGAAAGCCCCAAAAAGGGCTTTTTTTTCCCCAGAAATTCCTGAAATAAGCTGGAACTGTGCTGCCTTTCAGAACCAGGCACACAGTTAAATGAAGATGGGCAAGACTAAGCTGCCTAACACCCAAACCCAGCATTAGCCCGATCCCTATTCATCAGGGCTTTATGCTGAATTAAAGTTGTTATCGAATTAGGCTCCTAAGAGGCTTGGAGATGTCACCTCCTGGAAGTTTCCATTATTTGTAGCCCTCTTGGAATGGTGAAGGCACTCACAAGGAGCAGCTCTGCTCATGCCATCACTGGGTGTCCTACAGGAATTAGGAAACTCCATGGGCTGGGTTTTCTTGAACTCTTCCCATTCGAATCCTTGAAAGGCAGGAAAACTCTTCTGCTCCAGAACCACCTGTGCCTCTCACCTCCACTGCACTCCCATTCCACTCTCAGAGGCATCCAAAGGCAATTTCCCAATTTAATCTGCTTTCCTCTCTGTGGACTTTGTTAAGGGAAATTTCTCAGCTTTCTGCTCTGATTGTGCAATTTTACCCCAGCCAGAGCAGAAGCTGTGAGAGTTGAAGAAGTATTACCTTCTCACAGCCACAGCATGGGAAGCTGAAGAAAGTTGTAAAAACTTGAGGTGTTTTGGGCACCCTCTACCTCACTGGAAGTGTTTGTCAGCCTTGTTGTCCTAACAAGTTTCTGTGTAACTGAGCAATGGTGTGAGAGAGGTGTTCATGTTGGGAGCAGTGCCTGTGTCCTGTGTGCCATGCCTTTAGCCATCTGGGCTATAAAAATGGAGGATTTTTGTTAATAAATGGCTTTTCATCAATACAGACCATGCTGTGTTCTGTCATCCTTTGGACTCGACAGTGACACTTCTCCATCCCTTGGAGTCCTTCCCCCACTGTGCTGGCAGCCAAGGGACACTCTGGATTTTATTCCAGCCTGAGGATGCTCCCCATGGGATCTCCAGGGACACCCCAGGGTGGAGCTGGTGGACAACCTCACCAGCTGATAACAGCATTTGAGATAAGCAGTGGTGACAACGGACAAGAGTATTCCAGCTGGGAAAGACCTTCCATGGCCATCAGGACTGTCAGGACAAGGACACCACGCAGATGGGATCGGTGGGGCAATTCCCCCCTCTGCTCATCCCTGTATTTCCCTGGAAGAGAATCCCTGAATTTCCCCAAAATCCAGCAGCCCCAGGGAGGGATTTTCCTGGCCACGTCCCTTTGGGAAGGATTTGGATCAGCTCTCCAGGCTCACCGTGGCTCTCCAGCCTCCCTGTCACGCCTTGTTGCCTCACTCATTTAAAGGAAATTAAAAGCTTGGGAAAAAAAAAAAAGAGAAACTCAGGACTTAATTGAGCCTTATAATTTTCCAAGTGCAAACGATTTTGACACATGCTCTCCATCTCTTCCTGCCACTCTGGAATGCTCCTCCTCTGCTTGCTCATCCAGGTGGGGATGGATAACCCAGCCTTGGCATGCTGGAGGAGAAATTTGGGGCAGTCCAAACTTAATCCTGACACCCCCAAAAGGTTTAGAAGGCTGGGGGGGACACACTGCCCTTCAGTGATAAAAATGCCTCCATGTGGGGCTCGAAGAGGTTTTGGTTTCCTCATGGAATGGGAAGGGAAAGGATCAGTTATTTTCAGCTCAATGAGTCGAAACTTAATTCTGACACCCCAAAGAAGATTTAAAAATTTGGGTGTGACCCACTCCCCTCCAGTGCTAGAAATGTGTCCACGGGGGGCTCCAGGAGGTTTAGGTTTCCACAGGGAATGGGAAGGGAAAGGAAAAGGATAATTTCCTTTCAACTCAATGTTGCAGGTGATTAGTGCCCAATATACCCCGGGCAGCTTTAGTCTTTAACATGGAGGTGATCGTGAGGATTTATGGGAGCTCCTGGACAATAACAGCTTTCCAGAGAGGCTTTGATTAAACATTATGGATCCACATTATGCAAATTTATTGCGTGGTTAATCTGACTCCAAAAGAACACAGTGGCACTTAAAAAAGCATTTAAAAGGGAAAAAAAATCAAAGAAGCCAAAGACCAGGGTGGTTTTTAGTGCTCCAGGATGTTCAGGCTCGAAGAAGAAGACACAGAGCCATTGATGTGGGGGGGGGAATGGGGAAACAGGGAGAAAACCCAGGAGTTTAAACAACAGACAAATTCCAACTTGGTTATTTCACATTCAAATGGATGCTGGCATCAAATCATTTGCAAACCTCTCTTTTCCAACAGTTGTTTGTTTGTTTGAATCTGGGAATGGCAAGGAGATGGAAATGTGATGCCTTTGCCAAACTGGGCTTTTCTCCCGGAGTGTGGGGAGGGGGTGTTGAAAGGGGAGAGCCTTATTTCTAGAGCCCCCCATAAAACAATCAGAGTTCATTGAGAGAACATCAGAAATCAGAAGGCTTTATTATTAATATCAAGGAAAAAGAACAAATCCTTTTCCTTCCAGCCACGTTAGGTTGGGGAGATCATCTCTGTGTCTCTGTGTCTGTGTCCCACAGTATCAGAACTGAATGCACAACAAGAGCAGAGAGGAGAACTTCCATTGGTCAAGGCAATCACCTTACCATCAATATTTCTCCTATTTACATTCTTTCATCCAAGCTTTCTCCTGGGAAGCTACAGAACTTCCCTTGGAAATGGCTTTCAGCACAAGTTAACAAAACTTGCATTTCTCCAGGCTTTCCCTGAAATTTCTCAAAACCCCAGTACCAAGTCACCACCACAGGGAGGTCACTGTGTTTGTTTTCCTCCCTTGGACACTTTTGGGTGTCGTTTGTCACCCACTCCACTCAACCATGGGATTTCTGCCAGCAGCTGATTGTGAGGCCTTCGTCAACCTCCATAGATCCTCCTGTGTTTCAAACTCTTATCTTCCTCCAGAAATCAAGGTCAGGGAGAAGACAGAGCCCAGCCACAGCTTCTTCTCCAGCAAACAGCGAAAGCACGAAAACAGCAGAAATCAGAGATGTGATGACCAACCAACACTTCCTTGGCTGATGCAGCCAAACTGGGGGGGTTTGGTGTAAAACCCCAAGGGTTTGGTCAATGGTTATGAACAGGGAGCTTCTGTAGGAAAAGGACCTGGAGTTTTGAGAGGTTTCAGAGGATCACCTCTCTGCTGTTCCTCGGAGCTTGGAGAAACCTTCCCTGGCATAGATCAAAGCTTCTCCCAGGGAGCAGAGGTCTTTTTGCTCCTCCCAGCTCCACCAAGCCTTCCCTGCTACCTCTGGATAATTTCAAAGTCACAGCACAGATAAGAGTTGCTGTTTGTGCTCTATCCAACAATGGCTCTGCTCCTTTCTCCAGAGGATATTCCCGGAGGAGGCTGCTGGAGAGAGGGAAATAGGCAATGCTTTAAAGTTCTAATAAAAACAGAAATGAGAAGGTGCAAAATAAAGGCTCCTGTGGAGCACGGGGAGGATGGAGAATGAGCACAGAGCCAGGTGGGGGACTGCAAATCTTTGGGATTTTTTGGGGAAGGAATGGACAGCTCAGGGCTGACCCTGTTTGGAACAGAAACCACATTCAGCCCCTGAACTGCTGGTCCCCTGGTATCTGCTTTGCCCCCATCTAGGGATGATCCACAGGGTCACTTTGGGACAGCTCTGGAGTTTTTAACTCCCACACTCAGTTTTTAACTCCCTCACTCACACAAATTTTCAGGCAGGGGCTAATAAGCCATGTCCCAGCCAGCAACTAGGCTGGGCTTAAAGTGCACAGGCTTAAATTAAACCCAGGGCTCATTTTCAAACCTGACTGCAAGGTGCAATTATAGAGGCACAGGAGGATGAGGTGTCCCTGGAACACCTTGGCAGCCTCTCTCCATCCCAGGATGGCACATCCAGAAGCTGTTGGTGGGCGATGAAGGACCCCACAAACTCCCATGGGAGGGCGAGGTCAGCTCAGTCCCATCCTCCAGGGTCTTTGCGAGGGATGTTTCATGAGATGAACTCACTTAAGGCTGGATGAAATGGATTTAATGGCTTGCTAATTGTCTGGGGGTGTAGAAATCAAATTAGAGCCTTAAGAGGGAACTAATTGGAGCAGGGCAGTTTTTTTGGCCTGTCAGACATGGTTGTCCCCAGAAATCAGCTCCAGACAGAGACCAGCGCTGAGTGTGCTCTTGGGAGAAAAAGGTGGGAATTATTTCTTCCCTTCCTCTGAAGGCTTTGAACATTCAAGAAGGTTTTCTCTCCCTCTTCTTTTTAGGAGCAGAAATGGGGAGCAGGAGGCTGGGAACTCCTCATTTTCTAGTTTTGCCTCATTTTGCTAAAAGAATTATTAATTTTAGCAATGGCTTTGATTTCATCTGAGCTCCAGTGCTGAAGCAGGAGCCCAGCCCTCACCCTGCTGCCTGTTCCCAGCAGGATCAGGCCCTGGATCCCACCCTGTTCCCATGCCAGAGCCTCCATCCCTCCCCACACGAGGCATGGGGTGACACAGCTTCCCTGTCCCCCTGCATGTGAAGCTGGTGAATCAAGGGTTAAAAAGAATTAAAAGTTGATGTTGTAGCTAGCAAGATAGAAGCAAGAAACTAAGGTTTCAATATTAGCATGTAGGTATAGTTAGCAGTTGAAACAAAGACAATCTATCATGGATTCGACTCAGTTATGTTTTTAGATGAAACAGGGAGGACATTCAGCATTGTCCAAGAGCAGGAACCGAAGAACACACCTGGCCTCCAAGATAGTTGGAGCCAAGAGACAAGGCCTGGATCGTGACCAAGGGTCAGGAAGACCTGGCAGTGGGACAAAGTAAAGAGGAAGACGTCTGACTTCATCTTCAAGAGACCACCGACCCAAATTAAAGGAAGAACTGCGCAGCCATAATGAACATTCAGCTCATTTTAATACAGAGCAGGATAGGTGATGCATATGTACAGGAGTCCCAGGGACTTAGATGAACATGTGAGACCTTTGTGAATATAAGGAAAGCAAATGCCTTAGAGAATCACACATGATTTTTGGAGGGTGACCTCACATGTGTCCAGCACTGCAAAATAAACATAATCACTTCTCAACTTCAAAAAGTTAAAAGGTTTCTTTGTCCGTAGCACCTTCAGTGCATCACTGGGAAGAAACAATTCCAGTCCTACCTCCAAACCATCCATCCCTGGGGATCTGAACCCCCCTGGGCTGGCAGACATCCTGCCAGGCCCCTGGGGTGCTGTGCCAGGGGTTGTTCCTGCTGGATGTTGGTTCTAACACCTTTCACTTCTGAAGCAGCTTTTATCCAGTAATCTCTGAAGCACTTTACAAGTAATAATTAATTGAGCTTCATAGACTCTTTGTTCAATTCCAGATTATTAATAAATTAGCCTTTATTATTTATAAATACACGGCACATCATTTTTCTCCTCTCTCTCCCCCTGAACAGTCGCTTAGCTCACATTAGCACAGTTTAATGCCAATTTGGCACTGGTGCTCTTTAACCCTTTCAAGACTGCTTGGTTTTAGGGGGGTTGAAGAGCTGTAAGACAAGAGGGGGATGCTCGTCCTGCCCAGCTCCTTGCTTAGGGATTATCTGTCATTTCACTGCATATTTTGAGTGAAAAGAACATTATTAATGCCCTTGTCCCAGCCCAGCCAGAATCAGGAGCATTATTCCCCCCTTGCCTCCATCCCTTGCTATCCCCTCTCTCATTCTGAGTCCAGGAGCTTGGGCCTGTTTCATTTTCCCTGCTCTAAGACTGCCCAAAGCTGCTTATCCAAACTGAGAGCCCTGAGCCCCTTCCTGCTCCCCCCCAAATCCTCCTGACATCAGAGCCCCCAGCTCTGGCTCGAAACACCCAAACCCCTCAGATTTTCCTCCCTGGGAGCAGAGCAGGATTTCATTCTCCAGCTGCCCTCACGGACAGAGGGGAAGCAAAAACAAGTTAAGAGAAATAAGCCACGAGATGGTTTCTCCAAAGCCCTTTTGTGGGAGAAAATCTGGCAAGGGATGTTCTTAATGGCATTGAAAGGGGAGAAGGGAGAGCAAGGCTCATCCGGCCCCTGCAGCAAACAGACAGGGAAGGACAATCCTGAAGGGCTCTAATCTCTGGAGAGACACGCTGGGAACAGGGGAGAGGAGGGAACAGCAGCCTGGAGAAGCTTAGGGGCTGAGCTGAGCTGGTTACATCCCTGTTCTCACTGGAGTTTGGGGTGGAGGGGTTAAGGACACCACTAACCATTCCCCCCGCTTTGTTTTTGGCTGCTGGTGGTCCCTGTTTCCTGCTAGGATCCTGGATGGGATGGAGAGGGCATCCTTGTTCGTCAATGAAACCCCAAAAACTCCTTCTGGACACATTAATTTGGGCTGCAGGGCAGCAGAATGAGCCCAGAGCTGCTCTGCACCTTCCAGGTAGATACAGGTAGGGTTAGAATAGAGCTTTGCTCAAAACCCACACTGATGGAGCAACTGAAGGTTGCTTTCCCACCCTTTGACATCAGGCAAAGCAGGAAAAATGTCCAAGGGCGAGCCATAACCACCAATTTTTGCTGTTCTTTGCAAGCCTGAATGTTTCAGAGTGACCACGAGCACTCTGCTTGTCCTGTGCTCCTCTCCTCTCCTCTCCTCTCNTTTGGGCCATGCAGCTGCATGGTCTGTCGTGCTGCCCAGGCTCCTTGGTCCTGTGAGACCCTGTGCTCCTCTCCTCTCCTCTCCTCTCCTCTCCTCTCCTCTCCTCTCACTCCAAGGTCACTGGAGTGCAGTTGTCCATCCAAGCCTGTGTTCCAGGAGGAAAATGCTCACTTTGCTCTTTTCCCAGGGCATGATATGGGTGACAAAACCTGGATGAGGTAAATCCATAAAGAGGGGGAGCTACAAAGTGTGAAATGCTCCATTGGAGAGAAGCCCTGGGTGGAGCATTGAGGGCTTTGTTACTGATACCCCCACCCTGTGCCAAATTTTGGGATAACAGGGATGGACAAGCCATGAGGGTGTGCACATCCACAGATCCTAGCAGCCACCCAGTCCCAAACACCTGGAAAATTGATATATTTTACCCCTGTTCTGTTTAGCAACAAAAAGGAGGAAAATCCACCTTTAAATCTCCATGGTCTCATTATTCCCGAATCAATATCAGGGGATAAAGAGGGAGCAGAGTTTAACAAAACAGGAATTGCTTCTCCTTTCTAAAGCAAATTCTGTCTCCTCTGGAGCACCCTGCTGTCATTCCAGACACAACCATTCCTTTGGTGTCATTTAAATCAATGTTTTGGGAAGCTACCAGGAATGTGGTAGCACTGCATCCCATGGGAAACTGAGGCAAAGGGAAGGGACACCCTGCCCTTGTAACCCCCTTGGATGGGCTCTCTTTTGGGAATCTCAGAGCAATGGGAGCCTCAAAGTAATGGGAATTTCAGAGCAATGGGAATTCCAGAGCAATGGGAATTTCAGAGCAATGGGAATTTCAAAGCAATGGGAATTTCAGAGCCATGGGAATTTCAGAGCAATAGGAGTCTCAAAGTAATGGGAACTTCAGAGGAATGGGAATTTCAGAGGAATGGGAATTTCAGAGGGATGAGAATTTCAGAGCCATGGGAATTTCAGAGCAATGGGAATTTCAGAGGGATGAGAATTTCAGAGGAATGGGAATTTCAGAGCAATGGGAATTTCAGAGGGATGAGAATTTCAGAGGAATGGGAATTTCAGAGCAGTAGGAGTCTCAGGACAATGGGAACCTCAGAGCAATGGGAATCTCAAAGCAATGGGAATTTCAAGCCCTAAACCTGTCATGGCTTTGTGGTTATATTTGTCAATGTTGGTTGTTGATCCAGGCCTGGATCAACACCTCCTTGTTGGGAGAAGGACAATCTCCCTGGGAAAGCCCTGCTGCCATTTTCCCTGCGGATAAAAGGAAGATGATGCCGTTCATCCTTGGCCAAGCACCTGGAGCTCCCTCCAAGGGCAGGGAAGAATTCCTTCTCTGTCCAAATTAAACCTGAAGCCCCCAGGGCTGCCTGGAAGATGCTCCTGAGGTTGCTTTTTCCAGAACAGGGTATTGGGAAGGATGAGGAGAGGGAAGCCAAGGATCAGTTGTCATTTCTCCCCACATTGATTCCCTTTTTTCCTTTGTTTTTTGGGGGGATAATTAACAGCTTTGCCTAATACAGAATTAATTCCTTGTGTCGTTGCATTAATTAGCATTAAAGAGATCCTTATATCACTGTCTGGAGCTGGAAGGAGACCGAATCCAGCAGCAAAGTCAGCACAACTTTTCCACATTCCCCATCGGAATGCGGCACAAAGGAGGAAGGAAAACATCCGGGTGAGCCTCTTCCCAAAAAAAACATCTCCCAGCAGCAGTGCAGCAGTGCAGCAGTGCAGCAATCCCAGAGGATATTGAGATGGGAAAATATCTCCAGGAAAAGGTTGATTTTCTCCCTGTCAACATTTTTCTTCCCCGGAAGCTTTAAAGCTGCCAGAGCCCTGATGTTGTTATCTCGATGTTATCTAAACCCACCAAATCCACTTAAGGCTCTCCAGAACTTCCCCAGGAGCAAAGTAGGATCTTTTGGAATATTGGCCTTTTTCTGGCATTTTGGGGCAGCAGAACATTGTCCCAGGAACTTCTTTGCCAGGAGATGCTCTGGAAGGAGCTTCTCGGGCTTGGGGTGGGATTTTATTCCTGGTGTCCTGGCTGGTTGTCCCCAGCATGGGTTGGGAAAAGGGCTGAGCTGGAGGGGTTGGACAGAACAGGGCAGGAGGTCTGGGGTGGTTTCCAGGTTCCATCAGACATTTGGGAATTGCTGCTGATGGGGAGGAGAGGACAAAGCCCCTCTGAACCCAACAGGAACACCTCCGGTGGGTCAGGAGAATGTCAATCTCCAATTTTCCATCGAAATAACCCTGATGTGCAGGGGAAGGAGCCCACCCTGGTCCTGGAGTGGTTTTTGAAGGTTATTGGGAAACTTCAAGTGGAGGCAGGAGCTGCAGGATCCAATATCCTTCAGCACAGGAGATGCTGAGCCTGGGGCCGCAGCTTTGGGATAAACATTTGGGGTGAAATCTTTGGGATGAAATATTTGGAATGAAACATTTGGGATGAAACCTTTGGGATGAAACATTTGGGATGAAACCTTTGGGATGAAACATTTGGGATGAAACCTTTCCAGGCACCAAAACTGCTCTGGCCCTGCTTCCTCTCCCGCTTTGGGGCCACGAAATCAATAAATAAATTGGGAATAATTTTCAGGTGATCCCTGGAACTGACACTGGGAGTGTCAAAATCAATGTGGGGCCGAGTTGTCTCCCAGCTCCATCGACAGCCCTGCCTGGCACTTTTTCCCCTTGAAGTGGCAGAATAAAAACCAAGAGCTGCATTCGTTTTTTTAATTAAGACTCCAGCATTATCAGGCTTTACAAGGCAGAGCCAATGCACAGATGAATTCCCATTTAATTAAGCTTTCCAAGAAACTTTTGAAGACTGCAGATTAAATGCAGGCTCGGATTTCTTGCAGGGTTTGTTGTTTGGGTTTGTTTTTTTTTTTTTAACTTTATTATTTGGGAGAAGATTTTAATTGTTTTCCCTGAGCTTGATAAAGAAAAATAAGAATAGAAATCATTATCTGCAAGATAGAGCTTGATGAGTTTCCTTTTGTGGAGCAGCCTGGATCTATCTTTCTCTCTATTACATATGTATTTATAAAAATATATAGTGTGTGAATAAAGAGTGAAAACTGCGATGTATTTATGCCCCAAATATCTCCTTGAGATATTTATTATATGTATTTTATGCCTTTATTATATGCATTCTTTTATGTGTTTATTATGAGTATTTTTATAATTATTTTATTAATTAATTGTATGTATTTATTACATTTTATTGTGTATTTTTATGTGAATATACATAAAGACATAAATTTATTACATATTATTGTGTATTTTATATGTATTATATGTATATATTATGTGTATTATTACATTTATATGCATTTATTATATTTTATTATATGCATTTATATGCATTATATGTATTTATGTATTTATTGTAGGTGCTATTATGTATTTATTATATGTGTTATTATGTACTTATTAAATATATTTATTATATGCATTTATATGCATTATATGTATTTATGTATTTATTATGGGTGCTATTATGTATTTATTATATGTGTTATTATGTACTTATTAAATATGTTTACTGTATGCATTTATATGCATTATATGTATTTATGCATTTATTGTATGTGTTATAATGTACTTATTAAATATGTTTACTATATGCATCTATATGCATTATATGTATTTATGTATTATGGGTGTTATTATGCATTTATTACATGTGTTACTATGTACTTATTAAATATATTTCCTATATCTGTTTATTCCATACGTTTGTTCCATACATTTATTCCATGCATTTGTGCCCCAGATGGAACAGGAGGCCCAGGAAAACTCCAGGAGTCGAACACGGGGATGAAAGGAGGATTTGGGGAAGGAAAAAATCCTCACTATGGTTTGCACTTCATGTCTTTATTCCAGGCTCCTCCACTGAGATGCAGGCAGGGCACAGAGCAGGAGCCTCGCCAGAATTCCATCAGTTTTCCCTGGGGAATGCAGGGAGTGGGAAAGGCTGGAGCTGCTGAGTGGAGAGCAGAGCCAGGTCTGTCCCTGGGGGCGAGTTCCTGCCGGGGCTATTCCCTGCTGGGCTGTTCCAGGGAATGTGATATCCATGTGAGTGTTTTGGTGCCAACACTGGGGTTTTTTTCACGATTTGTTTAGTTCCAGTGGGAAAATGTCCATTAATCCTGTTACTGCTCCAGGGTCTGAGAGTCTGCAGGGATGCAGAGCAGGGATGTGAGGATCCCTGGCTTTGGAGCAGCCTTTTCCAAGGTGATCCTGACAGACAGATCCCCAGGATCCAGGGGAACAGCCTTTGGGTTAGAGATGGGAGCTGATGGAAGGTGGGAAGGGAGCTGGGGTGGGACTCAGGGCTTGGCAAATTTGATGCCCCAGGGTGCCAAGTCTCTTCCCAAAAGTTCCTGTGGTGTATTTTGAGGGAAACAACCCCAAGGATGTAGGGTGGGGAGGCTCTGGCACCACTTATCCAGAGGAGCTGGGGCTGCCCAATCCCTGGAAGTGTCCGAGGCCAGGCTGGAGTGGGCTTGGAACAAACTGGGACAGTGGGAATGTTATGGGTGGAACAGGGAGAGCTCCAGGGTGCCTTCACTTCTGGGATCTGAGGGAAGTGCAAATGCTCCTGTGGAGACAAGGACACCATGCTGTGGCAGTGGCACATCTGTGGGGACATCTGTGTCACCCCTCCGGGGCCTTTGGAAGGACAAAATAAACTTTGGGGAAGGTTTGTGGTATTTTAAAGAATCTGCAAGCACTGAACTCACAAAGAGCCATTCCCGGGTGTCCGTGCTGACCTGCCCATGCCTCCAGATTCTGTGCTCACCTGACACCAGGTGAGGTGATCCAGCCTTTCCTTCTCCAAGGATTTGCCTCAGAGCAGGCCCTGAGCGCTGCAGGTGAAGCCCAAGGCTGCCCCCAGGGCCAGGATGTTCACAGCACCCACCACAGTCACGGCACATCCCAGACCCTGCCCCAGCTCAGGAGATTCCAAGGTGCCAGTGGAGCTGGGCATCATTTTGGGACATCCATGGGATCCCAGTGGTGCCCACAGCAGGGAAAGCCCTGTGGGAAGGTGTGGGATGGAAGCAGGCAGGAATAAAGACACCGTCTGGGAAGAGAGAGGCCCTGGAATGGCATAGAGGCACTAATCTGGGCATTAATTCGCACTCAAGTCCAGCCCAAGCCCCCCACCAGCCTCTGTCTTGTGCACTCAGACCTTTTTTGGGGCAGTTTGGGGTTTTCTGGCTCAGCCTGGGAGTTCCTGCATCAGCTCTGTGGCCAGAGGTGGGGAATAAAGCAAGGGCCAAAAGCTCCCTGGCAGCTCTGAGCTCTCAATTCCCCACCCCTCAATTCCTGGGATCATTTCCAGCATCCTCTGCCCTCCGGAGCTGCTCCACTCCTCACCTGCGTTCCCAGGAGTACAGAAAACCCCGGCCCCGTGTCAGATACTAGAACAGAGGAAATTCTGGGGCTCTAATCCCTAAAGCAGATTTTTCCCGACACCAAGGCTGTGTCTCCAGTGCCATCTCATGGTTATCCCGGGAGGCTGCAGCCCTGGCGGTCCCTGGATGATCCAAAGCTTTTGGGGACACATCCAGACCCCTCCTGGAGCAGAAGTGGCCTTGTGGAGCAGACCAGGGGAGGTGACACCGGGGGACAACTGGATTTGAATGTGGAGGCACCAGAGAAGGAACACAGAGCTCCCCCCCCACAGGACTCTCTGCCCTCAGGAAAAAAAAGGAAAATCAGAAAAAATTTGCAATTTTCCTAGAAATGGATGCTTTTCTCTAAGATTTGGGGGATGCAGAAAGGGCTGGGAGCAGCCTGATGGAGCATCCCTGCATCCCAGCACCGCTGTGAGCACCCACACCCGTGCTGGGGCAAAACGCCCAGGCTGGAGATTTTCCCAGGGATAAATGCTTAGGGGGAAGAGAAAGTGAGCAGGATTTTAAATGAAATTATTGCAAAAATATTGTTCAACAAAAATACTTGACTGCTTTTCCTAGCATTAAAATCCAGCCAGCACAGCGGGATAATTCCATAGCGATGGGGACGGGGCTGGAGCTGTGCAGGCAGACCTGGAGATGGCAGTGCAGCCCTTCGGATGGAGAACCTCATCCCAAATCCTCCCTGGAGGTGCCAGGAGGGAGCCTCAGAGCCAAATCCTTGTTTTCCTCCTCTTTTCCACATCCCCTGCGACTCTGGAAATGGAAATGGGGTTGTGGGGTTTCAGTGTGTGGGGTTTGAGCAGAACCCAGGGGGGATGAGCTGCTCCAAGATCCTAAAACCTCTGGCCACCACCACCCACAATAATTCAGATGAAGCCAAGTGTGTGACTGCAAAGGGAATAAAATATCCATCCAAATTCCCGTGGGAAAACCCTTAAAGCCAAATCCCACATTTGGGATCTGGTACAACACAGCCACACTCAGCAAATAATTTTGTATCATAATTTTTTTATCCTGGGCACTGATTTTGCCAAGTTTTTCCTTGTTTATTTGGAGATTTTTAATGGATTCCAGCTCTTTTTCATTGCCCTGGGGCACAGGGGAGTTTTCTGGGTTCCCAGGTTTTAAAGGCACATCCCCCTTGGACAAACGCTGAAGTGCAGGGAATCAAATCATCCAAGACTTTCCCTCACTCCCATTTGTGCATCCCTGTCCAAACAGACTCATCTCCATCCCATCAAACAAAGGCAGCTATTCCAAGGCAGCTATTCCATCTCATCCCTGTCCCAGAGCAACGTGGGCCAGCACGGATATTTTCCAGAACATAATTTTCTGGTTTTATTTGATTTCTGGTTGGGAAAATGGAGATTTTCCAGCATTCCTGTGAGCAGGTGGGAGCTGTTTTCCCCCAGGAGAGCATTCCCACAGCTCCAGGATGGTGCAGCCCATGGAATGCTGATGCTGAGCCCTGTGCTGGCTCTCCCAGGACAGCTGGGATGAGGCAATGGGACCACTTGCCATCCAACACAAATATGAAGTTCCTAAATTAATGCACATCACCATCAGGAAAACCCAACAAGCCCCATCAGAGACCTCTGTATCGACCTGGAAAGAGCTGGAGTGCCTCTGTTCCTCCCTCTGGAAAACCAGGCTTGGGAAGGGCAGGTGCTGGGATGAAGGCAGAGGCTCCTCAGTGGGCACAGATCACAGCTGGCACCAGAAATCCACCAGGAAATAAATCCCAGCTGGGGCTGAGGCAGACAGGGCTGAGCTCTCACTGCTCTGGGGCTGGAGGGCTCCAGGCTTGCCCTGGGCACTGCAGCATCTTTGTCATTTTTCCAAGGGAAAAATAAAGCAAAAGGGAAGAGGGTTAAGGATGTAGGAGAAGTTGGGATTTTCTCTGCTGGCTCAGCTGAGAGGTTTGGGGTTTTTTTCTGCTGTGAGAAGCCCAATCCTGGTGCTCTGTCTGCAGCTCTGACACTCGTCCTTCCTCACGTGAAAACACAGAAAAAATGGGAATATTCAGCTGGGTTTTTCTCCAGGAATGGAGAAAAAATGTGATTTTGAGGTGTTTACAAAAGGACTTTGTTAAGATGAGGCTGGAGGAGTGATGGCCCCAAAGATGAGTGAGGCTCATCACCCAAGGGAGACACCTCTGTCCTCTTGGCTTGTGTTGGTCCCTGGATATTGAGGTCCCCTGCTGTGGCCTCAAGCTCCCAGGATCCCTGGGTGTGCTCCAAAGTCTCCACTGCTTGGAGAAATCCCACACTGAGGGTGGGATGGGCTCCTCTTGTTGACTCTGCCCAGGGAAACTCATCCCTAAAGGTCCTGCAGGGTGACCTGACCCGATCTCCTGCCCAGCAGCGCGAGATTTATCCCCCATGGTGCTCCCCAAGAGGGATGGAGGGGCTGGAAAACAGCCCCTGCACCGAGGTCAGCCCCCCAAGGACAAGATTTAATGGCAGTCCTGAGGCCAAGACTCCAGATCCCTGCAATTTCTGCCTCCTCTGCCCCAGAGTGTCCATGAGAGCCTGCGGTGTTTGGAACTTCCAAGGTAACTTTGCTCCCTGTTGAAAAACCACCCCTGAGAAGCCACCACCAGCTTTAGACTCGTGCAGGAAAACTGATCTGGAGAAGGAATGCAGCAGAATGGAGTAAAGGAACATGAAATGAATGTTTCCCAGTCTATGCTTGGGTTTACTCCTGGAGCTGGAACTGGAAGCACAAAGCAGCAGCGAGTGGAGCATCCAGGAGGGAAAGAGGGAATCCTGCTGCCCCCACAGACCCACCTGGTGAACCCACAGTGTCAGGTGGGCCCAAGCCATCACTCTAGAAGGCTTCTGGACCAGCTGGTTGCCCTCTGTCTCCCCAAGGAACTGGATTTCCAGTGGCTCTCAGATGGATAAAATCCCTGCAAAGGAAGAGGCAGATCAGAGTCTCTCACACAGATCAGCCCCGGAGCCAAAGGAATTTCCTGGAGGATCTTCAGGGTCAGTGCCTGCAGTCCCTCAGCTCTGTGAGGATGATGATGGAGGGGGTTTGCTTTATTCAGCTGCTGTGGAGGTTTAGGCAGAGCTGGCTGGGAATAACCAGGATGCAGAAGCAGGAGAAGAGGGCACAGACCCAGCTCCAGCACCTGGGACATGGAATGGAGCTCCATGGAAGGGTTGAAGGCCAGGCTGGATGGGATTTGGAGCAACCTGGTCTGGTGGAAGGTGGGAGGGGGTGGAGTGGGATGGGCTTTAATGTGCCTCCAAACTCAAACTATTCCATGACGTGATAGAACAGCTCCTGGGAGCAGGTTTGGGATGAGGCAGCTCATGGAAGGTTCAGGATGAGGCAGCTCCTGGAAGGTTTGGGATGAAGCAGCTCCTGGAAGGTTTGGGATGAAGCAGCTCCTGGAAGGTTTGGGATGAAGCAGCTCCTGGAAGGTTTGGGATGAAGCAGCTCCTGGAAGGTTTGGGATGGGGCAGCTCATGGGAGCAGGTCTGGGATGGGGCAGGTGAGCAAGCAGCACCCAGAGCAGGACACTGCTGACTTGTGCTGGGAAGCTCAGGCCTTGCAGGCCCTGGTTACACTTGCCTGGGCCAAGCCTTCCTTGGAATGGGGACTGGAACTCCTGTGCAGGACCAGGAGAAAGCCAAAAAGTGCCACTTTGTGTTGTCTGCTTTGCAGGTTCTGCCCCTCCCTGCAAACCCCTGTGGGGAGCAGTGCTGGGGGCAGCCCCAGCCCCCCCAGCCCTGGCTCTGGATGTCATTGTGTCACATGGGAATTGCTCCAGCTCCGGGGTTTAGAGCCAAGAAGCAAAATCTGGGAAGGCCGAGTGCCTGTCTCTGCTGGAAAGGATTTTTTTCCTGGCAAAACCACTAAAGAAAATGCAATTAGAAACAAAAATCTTCTTTGATTTGCAAAATCAGCCTCGTGCTTGGCAAACCAGAGATGTTTAATGAATTCCCTCTCTGCTGAGGTTGACTGGTCGGGGTAAGCTTCCTCCTGGCTAATTATAAAGTCCAATTAATTCCTGCAATGCAGCCTTCGATGGTTAGGCTGGCAGATAAGCCTGGTCTAAACCAAGGGCAGCTCTCCTCAGCCCTTGAGGGAGAGGAGGAGCTCAGTGGTGCAGCTGCTCCCAATCCACTCTTGGATCAGACAGGGAAAATCAGGAAGAGCAGTTCTGGGTTCAGGTCACTCCTTCCCTTGGGTGAAACCAAGTTCCCTCTGGAGAAGGAATTGGCTCTCGTGTGTGTTTTCCTGCATTAAAATGTGAGTATTGTGCACAGCAGTGAGGACAGACACACACACAAATACAAGCACACGAGTTTCTAACCTCGGGCACAATTCCCTGAGGAGATATCCCCACTGCAGCTCAAGGTGGCACAGGCACAGGTGGGTGAGAATCCAGCCCTGGTGCCCAAATCTGTTCTGTGAGGGAATGGCTTTGGTTTAAACCAAACCCTGACCAATTTCCCTCGGCCTTGCTTCCTTTCGCAGTTCCCACCCTTGCCCTCCAACGCTCAGCACTGCCGTGGGGTGCACAGCCACCCTCCCACCCAGGGGAAGGCACTCTGACACAACCAAGGTTGGGAATTAATTAACTCATTTAGATTTTGTGTGCTTTAGGAGCAATCAATGCCATTTTGCCGTTAACTCCCAGTTTATTTCCCGTCCTCGAGCGCAATGGTGAGGATTCCAACACCCCTGGGAGTGCTGGAATCTCCTCCCAGCAGCCAAAAGCTTTTACCTGTCCTGGCTGTGCTGGGAGGGGGTGGATGTCAGCCCCAGCCCAGTCTCCCCTGCAGCCTGACCTGAGCTGAACTCCAGCCAGAGCCAAGACTCCCTCATCCCACGCTCGGGGCTGTGTTAATCACCCAGCTCGGGTGCTGGGGTTAATCACCTTCCAGACAGAGGAGCTGCACCTCTGCATGACCAGAATCAGGGATTTAGCCCTAATTAAGGGGTGATGCACAGCCAAAGCCTCCCAGCAGCCCGGGGTTCTTCATTAGCCTGATTAATTTGGCTGCTTTGGAGCTCTACTGGAAGGCCCCGAGCCCTGGCTGTAAAAAACCCGGGCTGGAAATCCGAGATGCCTCACCCAGCACCTCCTGCTTTATTTCAAGGCTCTGCTCTGCCCTCCTGCCTCCCCCCGGGGCTGTGCCGGGGGGGTTGAACTCAGACCTCTCCAGGAACCTTAACGAGGCCCTGTTTGCCTAAAAAAACCTTCCTTTTTTTTTTTTCTCATTTGCAACGTGATATCCCCGTTTTACAGCTGGGCAGCACACGGATTTCCCCAGCTCAGAGTCACCTCCAGCTCTGCAAAGCTGCAAGGACCAGCACAGCCTCACTCTCCTGCATTCCCAGGAAGGAAAAAACCCTTCAAAAATGGGGTTTTGGGGGTGTTTCGTTCGTATCCCGCTGTTTGAAAAGACAGAAAGGTGCAATCAAGGCTCTGCTGGAGGCGGGAAAGCCTGGATGCAGAATTGTCTCCTTGGTGGGACTTGTGTTGATGTTCAGATGGTTTTAGGGTGTTGAGGTTTGGGCTGAGATGTCCAAGTTCGATTTCCCAGGGATTTTACTCAGATCTGATGTCATAATCAATCAGATTTGGGTGTTGAGAGGGGAAATATCAGTGCCTGGCACCTTGTTCCTGCCTACACATATGGGATTCCCTGTTCCTGTGGGAATCGCTAGGGGTTTGGAGATACCTTTGTGGCTGCAAATCCTCTAAGGATGTGTATTCCTCTTTCTTCACATGATCCACAAGCTTTGCTCCCCAAAAGTCCTTTTTCCCCCTCTCACTGGGTGTTTTTTCCCTGTTTCCAGTAGCCTGGGTACATGCAGAGCTGCTGGAGGCTGGAACAGCCCAGCTGGAGCTGCAGGGACAAATGAAGAGCATGGAATTACCTGGGGGAGAGAAGGGGAAACTCTGAGGGAAAACTGAGCTGGAAAGCACCAAAAGAGGCTAAAGAGAGGTTCCTGCAAAGGGATGGGGCTGGGCAGGAGGGTGAGGCTTTAGTCCATGGATTTGTGGGGGAAAGCTCCTGAATTTATCCCCCTCCACTCTGCTCAGGCGAGACCCCACCTGCAGAGCTGAATCCAGCTCAGGGCACCCCAACATCAGAAAGATGTGGAGCTGCTGGAGAGAGTCCAGAGAGGCCACAGAGATGCTCCAGGGCTGGAGCCTCTCTGCTCTGGAGCCAGCCTGGGAGAGCTGGGGGTGCTCACCTGGAGAGGAGAAGCTCCAGGGAGAGCTCAGAGCTCCTTGCAGGGCCTAAAGGAGCTCCAGGAGAGCTGGAGAGGGACTGGGGACAAGGCATGGAGGGACAGGACACAGGGAATGGCTTCCCAGTGCCAGAGGGCAGGGCTGGATGGGAGATTGGGAAGGAATTGTTCCCTGGGAGGGTGGGCAGGCCCTGGCACAGGGTGCCCAGAGCAGCTGTGGCTGCCCCTGGATCCCTGGCAGTGCCCAAGGCCAGGCTGGACATTGGGGCTGGGAGCAGCCTGGGACAGTGGGAGGTGTCTCTGAAGTCAGGTTGGAACAAGATGTTTTGTGAGGTTCCCTCCAACCCAAACCATTCTGGGATTCCGTGGAATTTTCTATATTTCCCTTGTTTTAGGATTGAGAACAACCCCTTTCCACATGAGAACAACTCCATGCAAAAACACACCCATGAACGGGCATCAGCCCTGGCTCAGAGAAAACAATTATTAAACAATATCAGCAATTATTAGGAAATAAACTCATTTCCTTGGGTGTTTTTTTTTTCCTGAAGCATCAAACGTGGCAGGACGAACAACGGAGGGACAGGGATAAATAAAGAAATAAAGGGAAAGGAATCATATGGAAGCAATTAGCAGGAACTTCAGTCAGGAAAACCTGGAGGTGCTTGTAGCATTAGGGCTCAAGTGATCGGTGCTGCGGGACCATAACTCACCCACACTCCTGGCGTTTTCCCTGCAGATGTGTGTTTTATGCAGGAATATCAGCTTACCCCTTGGAAAAACTGACCTGGGGAGGCCTGCCCAGCCCTGGAAGTGCTCCAGGGAGTGTTGGATGTTGGGGTTTACCCACGGGCTGGGGGAGAGATGGGTTCCTTGGGAATTGGGGTTAACGTGGCAGCCAGGGGGGAGGTTGGGTGCTTTGTCTTGGGAGAAAGGAAATTTCCTTGATTGTGGAACTCCCAGGGATTTGGACAAGTACTGAAAAAGGCAAAACCTTTCAATTTTTGGGAAGAAGGGCAAGGAGAATTTGGAGTTTCTTGAGGAAGATGCTCTCCATGTCCTGCTGCCCACACACCACACACAGCAAGAGCAGAGCCCTGAAGATTCAACTCCCTCGGGAGCAGTCTGGTGATTCCCAAGGGGAAAAATGACTCCTGGCTCTGCAAAAAACAGATTTGGTTTTCATCTTTTTCCCCTTCCCCAGGGCGAGGCTGCAGCAAATGCTGGGCATTCCCATGGGGCTGCAATTGGAATTCCCAGTCGGGTTTAGACCACAGAGCCTCTCGGAAGAGTGATGCTTCCAGGGTTTTCTGCAGGGCTTTTTTTGGGGGGGATAAATTATTCCCTGAGGTGGGGATGCTCCAAGTCCCCTGTGGAGATGAGCAGGACCTTCAGAGGGCTCTCAGGCCTCAGCTGGGGAATTTGGGGTGCTGCCCAAACGGAGGGGCAGGATGAGGCTGCAGAGGCCTTGGTGTCCCTCAGAAGGATGAGAGGAAGGTGAGGCACGGAAGAGAAGATTTTCAACTCTTAACAGAGACCCATTTTCCCATCCTAATTTAACTTATCCAAGCTAAAACCCCTCCCACTGCCACTGAGAGCCGATTTTGGAGAGTGATTTGGGGAGGAATGGCAGGGCCAGGCCCCATCCCTCTGCTGAGGACACCCAAGGGCTCATCCCTGCTGGTGGCCACAGGGCCAGGAACACCAGGGGCAGATGTTGGTAACTTAGAAAAGATTTCTTTGAGGCATTTTTATGCCTCTACTGATTTTTGCAGCACTGACTCTGTCAGAGTTGCTCTTAGGTTGAGAAAAGTGTAAATATTACAGTTGTTTGGAAATGTACATTTTTTGGCTAACGAGAAATTTTTATTTTGAGATTTGTTTTTATAGTTTATGTGGTGCACACATTAGAACTGTCTGTTCACACAAGACAGAATGTCAGAGTCCAGGGAAGCCTGAAAGCTTCTCCTGCTCCTCTCGTGGTTTCTTTATATCCCCAGAGCTCCTCACAAGTGTCCTAGCCAGCGACCTAGGCTTTGGGAGAAGCTCCCTCCACTTTTGGGAGAGCCTGAATGCACCAGAGAGGTGAAGAGATTTTTGTTGAGTGAACCACAGAGAGTTTAGTTGTAGTTTTAGGATCTTGCTCTGTGTATTATATAAACACAAGATGGAGATTTTTGGAATGTGGTTTCTCCTTCTTCTCCTCTCTCCTCATTCTCTTCCTCTCTCCTCTGACACCAGTTCCTGTAGGTAGTAGAAAAAAGTTAGTATAGAAAAGACATATCAATAAGATGAGAGTTTACTGGTGTTGAAAGCAAAATAAAATATGTATTGTTTCTTGAATGGTTGTTAGTAAGATATAAAAAGTAGCTGCTGATCTGCAGCCATTGCCTTTCTGCCCTGGTGCCCTTGGAGGATGCTGCCTCTGCCTCTAAAGTCTTGATAAAAAAAATAAACAACTCTGAAACAGCAAAGAAGATGTCTCACTTTGTTCTTTTCAACACAACAAACAGAAGAAAGAAAATCACAAAGGCAAAAGTCAGGGACAGGAGCCAAGGGCTCCAACCCCTGTGGAGGCCCAGGCCCCGACAGCAGAAGATTTCTGCAACTGAAGTAAGCTAAAAGGATCTAATCTCTCTCATTCTCTTTCCTTCTTATTAATATCTATTTAAATATCGAATCTGTAAATAAAAGAAGGCTTGTGATCATCAGTCAATGAGCTCTGAGCCAGGGTTCTGCAGCAGCAGTCAGACCTCGGCACTCCAGACCCACNAAATAAGCTAAAAGGATCTAATCTCTCTCATTCTCTTTCCTTCTTATTAATATCTATCTAAATAGTGAATCTATAAATAAAACAAGCCTTGTGATCATCAGTCAATGAGCTCTGAGTTTTTGTTAGTGAAGGCCTGGGAAGCCAGGGCTCTGATCAGCACTCAGACCTCAGCACTCCAGACCCATGGCATTGGGACCTTTCCCTCTCCTACATCCCAACTCCAGGCTTTGGGAATGAAAACTTTCCAGCACTTTCACACAGAAGGTGGAAGAAATGGTTGTTAAAATGTGTTCTGGGGGTCCTGGGATGGGACAGTTTTGAATTTGGGGTTTGTTTTCCATCATGTCTTGAGGGAAATTCCACCTCCCTGGATTGTGGTGTGGCACAGCAGATCCATCTCAGGAGGAACAGGGAAAACAGCACTGGCCAGACCCAAACCTTCACCTGCCTCCTGTTCTTAGGGTGAAAAGCGATTTTTTAAAATTTATGCATCTCTGGAAATGCCATTCCATCTTCCCATCCAACAACCCTGAAATAAACTCTTCATCTCTCTGCCTGTGTGATCCCAAAGCCTTGCAAAACAAAACTCTGTTTCCCCATCCCACTGATATTAACCACAGTGAGTTCTCAGCCCTTTAGGGAGGTGTTTTCCACAGGAAAATCCTAATGGATGTGAGATCTCCTCTCCAAGTCACCATAAAGCTGCAGCATCGTCCCCATCAAAGGGCTCTGAAAGGAAAAGGATTCCCAGGGAGCCTGTGAAGGGTGGGATCACTTTTTATAGGGGAAAAATAGTGTGGGGGGAAAAGTAGGAGAGGGAAAATAACCCAGGGGGTTTAAAAAAAAAAATAACATGGAAAAAAAAAAGAAAGGAAAAAGAAAACAAATAGAAAAATTAGATGGAAATGAAAATATTGGGAGGGAAGAATAGAAAGAAAAAATAGAAATAAGTAAGAAAGAACACATTAAAGAAAAATCAAAAGGGAGAAAAAAGAAGAGGAAAGGGAAAGGGAAAGGAAAGGTAGAAAGGCAAAATAGAAAGAAAATAGGAATCAAAATGGAAAGCAAAAAGAATGAAAAAAGAGAAAGAATGGAAAAAATAGAAAAAACAAATAGAGAAGTGGAAAGAAAATGGAAAGAAAAAATGATTATAAGAGAAAAATGAANCGCTGAGCATCCACTTAAACTCCTGGAACCAAAGGAACCCAAGCTGATCCATGATGCTCAAGTAGGTTTAAGCTGGGCAAGAGCCTTTGTTAATCCTGAGATGTCAGAGTCCAGGGAAGCCTGGAAGCTTCTCCTGCTCCTCTGGTGGTTTCTTTATATCCCCAGAGCTCCTCACAAGTGGCTTAGCCAGCGACCTAGGCTTTGGGAGAAGCTCCCTCCACTTTTGGGAGAGCCTGAATGCACCAGAAAGGTGAAGAGATTTTTGTTTAGAGAACCACAGAGAGTTTGGTTGTAGTTTTTAGGATCTTGCTCTATGTATTATATAAACACAAGATGGATGCTTTGGAATGTGGTTTCTCCTTCTTTCTTCTTCTTCTCTCTCCTCATTCTCTTCCTCTCTCCTCTGACACCAGTTCCTGTGGTGTAGTAGTTAGTAGAAAAAAGTTAGTATAGAAAAGACATATCAATAAGATGAGAGTTTACTGGTGTTGAAAACAAAATAAAATATGTATTGTTTCTTGAATGGTTGTTAGTAAGATATAAAAAGTAGCTGCTGATCTGCAGCCATTGCCTTTCTGCCCTGGTGCCCTTGGAGGATGCTGCCTCTGCCTCTAAAGTCTTGATAAAAAAAATAAACAACTCTGAAACAGCAAAGAAGATGTCTCACTTTGTTCTTTTCAACACAACAAACAGAAGAAAGAAAATCACAAAGGCAAAAGTCAGGGACAGGAGCCAAGGGCTCCATCCCCTACAGAGGCCCAGGCCCCGACAGCAGAAGATTCCTGCAACTGAAATAAGCTAAAAGGATCTAATCTCTCTCATTCTCTTTCCTTCTTATTAATATCTATCTAAATAGTGAATCTATAAATAAAACAAGCCTTGTGATCATCAGTCAATGAGCTCTGAGTTTTTGTTAGTGAAGGCCTGGGAAGCCAGGGCTCTGATCAGCACTCAGACCTCAGCACTCCAGACCCATGGCATTGGGACCTTTCCCTCTCCTACATCCCAACTCCAGGCTTTGGGAATGAAAACTTTCCAGCACTTTCACACAGAAGGTGGAAGAAATGGTTGTTAAAATGTGTTCTGGGGGTCCTGGGATGGGACAGTTTTGAATTTGGGGTTTGTTTTCCATCATGTCTTGAGGGAAATTCCACCTCCCTGGATTGTGGTGTGGCACAGCAGATCCATCTCAGGAGGAACAGGGAAAACAGCACTGGCCAGACCCAAACCTTCACCTGCCTCCTGTTCTTAGGGTGAAAAGCGATTTTTTAAAATTTATGCATCTCTGGAAATGCCATTCCATCTTCCCATCCAACAACCCTGAAATAAACTCTTCATCTCTCTGCCTGTGTGATCCCAAAGCCTTGCAAAACAAAACTCTGTTTCCCCATCCCACTGATATTAACCACAGTGAGTTCTCAGCCCTTTAGGGAGGTGTTTTCCACAGGAAAATCCTAATGGATGTGAGATCTCCTCTCCAAGTCACCATAAAGCTGCAGCATCGTCCCCATCAAAGGGCTCTGAAAGGAAAAGGATTCCCAGGGAGCCTGTGAAGGGTGGGATCACTTTTTATAGGGGAAAAATAGTGTGGGGGGAAAAGTAGGAGAGGGAAAATAACCCAGGGGGTTTAAAAAAAAAAATAACATGGAAAAAAAAAAAGAAAGGAAAAAGAAAACAAATAGAAAAATTAGATGGAAATGAAAATATTGGGAGGGAAGAATAGAAAGAAAAAATAGAAATAAGTAAGAAAGAACACATTAAAGAAAAAGTAAAAGGGAGAAAAAAGTAGAGGAAAGGGAAAGGGAAAAGTAGAAAGGAAAAATAGAACGTAAATAGGAATCAAAATGGAAAGGAAAATGAATGAAAAAAGAGAAAGAGTGGAAAAAAGAGAAAAAAACAGATAGAGAAGTGGAAAGAAAATGGAAAGAAAAAATGATTATAAGAGAAAAATGAATAAAAATAGAAAAAAGTAAGTAAATAGGGGAGGAAAAGAATAGAAAAATAGGAAGAAAAAATAGAAACAAAAAATGGAAAAATCAGAAAAAATAGAAAGGAAAAATAGAAAAAATATAAACTGGGAAGAAATGGGAAGAAAAAAGAAAAATAAATAGAATAAAATAAAGCCAAAAAGAAATTAAAAAAAAACCCTAAAGAAAAAAGTTCCCTCAGAACCCTGGGATTGCACTGGCAAAGCAAACCCCGCAGGGAGCAGCAGGAATTCTGTTCCCAGCCCCGAGATCCAGGCTGCTCCTGGCGCCGGTGGGGAGCAGGATCCTGTCCTGTC
>VZTN01022746.1:926053-953258 GCA_013400515.1 Erpornis zantholeuca | reverse complement strand
CTCTGCCTCTGAAGTCTTGATAAAAAAAATAAACAACTCTAAAACAGCACAGAAGATGTCTCACTTTGTTCTTTCCAACATGGCAAATCAAGGGAAGAGAATCTCCAGGGCAGAGGAGAGGGGCAGGAACCAGGGGCTCCAACCCCAGGGGGGCCCAGGCCTCTGACACCATCCTGCCCATGGCTCTGGGGAGCAGTGAGGGGACAGGGAGGGAAAAGCCTTTTTGGGACAGGGATTTCATGTGCTCGGGACAATGGCAGGGAAGGGCAGGGAAGGCACACAGTGGGAATGGCTCATGTGCACGGGCAGGCCCCTGGGGAGCCAGGCAGGGATGCAAGGAAGGCTCTTCCCACTCCTCTCTGCCTTGAAAATGCACCTACTCCCACCAAAACCTGTGCTGTGCCATCCCAGCTGGAAAAGGCATGGGAGCAGCTCCTCCCCTGCCCTTCTCCTCCCACTCATTTGGAATTTGGGATGTGGTTGGGCACGGTGGAGAGGAAAAACTTTTGGCCTTTCATAGTCCTTCTGTGCCACAGCATGGACCTATCCCTGCCTTGGACAAATCTGTACCATGGACAATCCCTGCCATGGATAAATCTGTGCCATGGATAAATCCTCACCATGGATAAATCCCTGCCATGGACGAATCTTCACCATGGATAAATCCATGCCATGGACAAATCTGTGCCATGGATAAATCCTCACCATGGATCAGTCCCTGCCCTGGACAAATCCCTGCCATGGATAAATCCTCACCATGGATAAATCCCTGCCATGGATAAATCTGTGCCATGGATAAATCCTCGCCAGAGACAAATCCTCACCAAGGATAAATCCTCACCATGGATCAATCCCTGCCCTGGACAAATCCTCTCCATGGACAAATCCTCTCCATGGATAAATCCACGCCCCAATTTCCTCTGCCAACAGATCACCCTTGATTTTTCCTGGCAGCCTTAGAACAGACATTAAGGCACTGTTGGACAATGCCAAAGTGGAGCTTTTTTCCCTGGAATTCTCCTTTCCTGTCTGGAAAGGACACAGGAAAGGGCATTTTCTGTCAGCAGGATCTTCTCTCCAGAACTGGTTGTGTCCAGATACTGAAGAGTTGATAGCACTGATATCCAAAGAGATTATTCCAGAGTTTTCTCCCCTTCCATCCATAACTTCTCCCAGCAAGGAGCAGGAACCACTTGTAAACTCACTGCAGAGGGCTGAAAGTGGAGAAAAATCATTAAAAATCCATGGAAGCAGTCCTCCTGGGCTGGGGACACAACCTCCTGCATGCCTCAGTCCTATTGCCCAGACAAAACCTGTGAAATATTGTAATTCTTGGAATTAATTCAGCTTTTACCTCCAAAAGAAAGTGACATTTTAATGTTCCCAAGCTCAGCTCTGTGTTAGCGCTGAACAAATCCCAGGCTCTGCTTTGCCACCGACTCCTCTCTCCCGGGGCCACATTTTCCTTGCCTTTAACAAGGAACTGCTGTCACCTTAAATAGGGAGAGCTTTGAAAATCGGATTTTGCATCTCCCAGGCTCCTTTTAAAGAGCTCCTCACAACATTCCTGGCACTATCTTTTAATTACATTGCAAGACATGTCATGGGTGGCATCTCCGTGATCCCAGATCAGCCTTTCCTCATGAATATTTAACAGGCATTTTTATGGCACCTGTTGGGAATCTGGGGAAGAAATGCAAGAGAAGTGATGAAAGACTTGGGGGAAAAGATGTGTGTGGATGATGAAAAGGAAAACCACGTCAGGAAGGCTCCTGGGGAGCAGGGGCAGCAAGGAAGGAGCAGCACAGCATTAAATGGGATCACAGAGAGGAATAAAACCCTGGGACCTGGGGGGATTTGGGAATTGCTGGCAGCAGTTCAGGCCCCAGGGAAGGCTGCTGGGACAGATGTGGGGTGTAGGTGAGCTGCTGGCGGGGCAGAAATGGCCAAAATCCAGTGTGATGCTCACAGGACGCTTTAGGCACTGGTAGTCCAAGGATCCCAGTCTTCCCAAGGCATCCTGGACATCATTCCCTAATAATTCTCTCAGTTATTTAAGCTTGGCAAGTAACACTTCAGCCTCAGCTGTGCCTGATTCAGAGCAAGGAAGGACTTATTCCTCCCTCAGTTCCAAGGCCAAGCTGCTGAGCTTTGCAGGGAAAACAACTTCCCTGCCTCTCCTGGTGCAGCTTTTGTGCTCTGCATCCAATGAGTGTTCACTGGACAGGAGAAGAGAGCTGGGAAGAGGGGAAGGCTGGGGCTGCATTGGGAAAGGAGCTCTGAACCTCTGCTCCAGTATCAACTCCTGGTCAAACCAAGATGACAGAGAGGCTGTCTGCTCCCTATAGCTTGGATAACCCCTGTTGGAGGCTGTGGAAAATCTCCATTCCCTTGCAGATAAAGCAGGACTCTGCTTTTTTCTGGTTCCTCCAAGGCTAAAACAACTCCGTGTCCCTCAGCTCGCTGCGATCTGGGCTGTGCAATCTCCTCAATCCCTTTCTCCCCACCTCCCTCCTGAGCTTTGGGGATCCTGCCTTCTTCCAAGGTGCTGATCTGCAGGCAGAGCTCCAGGCTGGAAGTGCAGGGATGAAGCACAGCTCCATCATCCAAGGCAGGGAGAAAGTGTCAGGCCTAATGAAGCCTCCCTGATCCAGGCCCAGCCCAAATGTGTTGCAGGTGCTCGGTGAGGAGCAGAGGACAGATAATGAATAAAACATGTGGGGGCTGCAGCCTCCAGTGAGGGTGACAAGCTCAGCTCTCCGGGCTGGGGGGAAGCAGATGAAATATGAGTTGGAGCTCATCTGAAGAGCTCGTAACTAATCCAAGATGTTGCTCTGTGCAGCCTGGCTGCTGCGGGGAACGGAGCGAGCCAGGTCTGTGCGGATCCAGGGAAACGCAGTTATCCTCCAGAAGACAGCAGGATGTGACCTCTGGCCACTGCTGATATAATTCTGTGCATTAAAGTGAGGGGTGTCTGCATCCCACTGCTCCCAGACTGCTCTGACCCTGTTCTCTCCGAGCCCAAAGGAGAAGCCAAAAGGGAAAAAAACCATCGGAGATGCCAAAGCCGATTACAGGGGAATGCACAGGCTGGAAACCCCCAGAGTCCTGCAGGATTATCTGTGCTCTGAGGTCAGCTCAGTGAGGAGCAGCCAGCAAATCAAGAATTGCTTTAGGAGCAGCTGTTCTCCAGGATTTATTCCGGCATGGATCCCCCATGGATCACCCTGCCAGCGCACCCCAGCTTGTGGCTGAGGAATTGTCCCAAGGTTGGGCTTTCCCCCATTTCGAGCCAGGATTTTCTACAGGAAGCGGAGTTTTTGTGCTACCAGTGCTCACTGGAGGGTCTGAGGACAGGAGGTTGAACTGAATCCGCATGGAAAAATGACCTGGGAATGTGAGCAGTGCAGTGACATCAGCGCTGGAGGTGCACTGGGACTGTCTGCTCCCTGCCCAGCACATCCCATTGAGTGATCCTGGCTTCGCTCCAGCCCAGCGAGGAACTAAAATAGCATCAAGCCTGTGCTGTGAACACCCCTATTAATGAATTAATTATTTTCTGATCCATTTTCACTATGCCTGCACTTCCTTTCACATCATTACTCTTAATTAGGGATCCAAATATTCCCCCAAACCCACCCACGCTGGGTCTAAATTAGGCAAAGGAAGGGCGAGCTACGTGCTCCAGGTCAGTGCTGAGCTCAGCTCCTGCAGCTCCTCTGCTCCTCAGGGGGGTTTTTCCTTCCCCAATTTCTTCCTCTCACTTTTTGGACCTCGCCCCATCCATCCACATTGTGTTTGGAAAAAACAAAAGGGCTGATTTGTGCCATCACGAAATAAAAATAGCCGGAGGTAAAGGCTGGGGGAACGTGCTGAATTTGGAACCCAGGGCTGTGTCTGCAGCTGGTTCCAGGCAGCTCAGTCATTTATCTTCCAATTAATTCTTTTTTTTTTTTTTTTGCTATATGCTGTATTCTGGAGGATTCTTGGGAGATGCACAGCTGAGATCCTGAGGATCCCAGCACCCCTGATCTCAGCAAACCGTGGGCTGCTGGCCAGAGAGCATTCCTGGGCTCAGGCCTTGAGCTCCAGGGCAAGATAACACAAATTCCTCAAAAAACTTGGTGTTACCCAATCCCATCTTGCAAAATTCTGCAGGTTTGGGAATCCAAAAACACAACATATTGCTTTAGGAGCATCCTCAAATGAACCCTCGATTTTTGCTGTTAACCTGAGCTTTATTCCTGGTGGGATGCTTTCTCCACTTCCCAGATTTCTCCAACCTGTTGATGATCTTCTGTTCTTCATGGATAACTTTGAGGTCTCCTGGGAGCTGCAGGATCTCAGGCTGACCTCAGGTGTTCCTTTATACCAGCTCCCTGCTCCGAGCCCTTTTCCCTTCATTCCTGTCTGCAGCCCTCTGGATTCCTTAACCCAGATGGCTTCTCCCTGTCAAAAACATTCCCTCCTGTAACTCCAAAGGCAGCTGCTCAAGAGAGCTCAGCCTTGGACCTGCTCCCCGTTCCAAGAGGAAAGAATGAAGAAAAGCACAGGCTTCCAAATCCACCCTGAGTTGCCAAAAATCCTTTCACACCAAACATGTGTTTCGCACAGGAGTTCACTCTCTGCCAGAGAATCGTTTTGGCAAGGGTTTTTCATAAAAAAAGAGCTGAAGTCCCAGGAGAGCTGTAATTCTTTGTATCCCAGAGTCTGCTGATTCCTATCTGGAGGTCAGATGTGGATTAAAGTAATGCATGTAAAGTCATAACCTCCCTTTGAAATCCAGAGCACCTGGAGAACACCAGGACAGGGAGAGCCGTGCTCGGGGTGCTCCGTGAGGCTGCTCAGTGGAGCACGGCAGGAATTGCCCTACACAGGTGGATTTTCCACACCAGTGGAGCCATTTAGGATCTCAGGAGGCAGCTTTGATCTTTGAGTTCCTCAGGTTCGACCCTGGCTTTCCTGCTGCACCGTCCCAGGCTGCAGCCGTGGGGCTCCTGTGTCCATCCATGTGCCCATCCCTGTGCCCATCCCTGTGTCCATCCCTGTGCCCATCCCTGTGCCCATCCCTGTGTCCATTCCTGTGCCCATCCCTGTGCCCATCCCTGTTCCCATCCCTGTGTCCATCCCTGTGCCCATCCCTGTGCCCATCCCTGTGTCCATCCCTGTGTCCATCCATGTGTCCATCCCTGTATCCATCCCTGTGTCCGAGTGTCCATCCCTGTGCCCATCCCTGTGCCCGTGTGTCCATCCCTGTGTCTGTCCCTGTGTCTGTCCCTGTGTCCATCCCTGTGTCCATCCCTGTGTCCATCCCTGTGTCTCCTTTTCCTTGCCTGGGAAGAGGTGAATTATTTTTGAGGATGGTGATGAGTAGGATCTCTGTTCCTGAACCAGGAATTACACACACAGATGTGATATATATATATATACACGTATTTATATATATATATATGTGTGTATTAATGAATTCCTGGTGTTTATGGCTCATTTCCCAGGCCAAAGAGGAAACCCTAAGCCCTCAAAATCCCAAACCCAGCAGGTATTTTGGGGAATTGACTCATGCCAGGCCCAGTTTTGAGAGTTCCATAACTTTTCCAACCAGGCCAAGGAGCAGCTGGAGCTTTGCACAGACTGAGGGAGCCACAACTTCCCTTGGGAAGGTGAAACTGCTGAAGGCTCAGCTCCTGATCCCAAAGCCTTTTCCCCACAGGCTCAGAGAGATCCCAAAGCCTGGTTGGAAGTTCATTTAGTGGCAGACTGGAGAAGCTGGAGAGCCATGAGCCAGCTGCCTTCTCCTTCCCATCTTTGAGCATCCTCAAGGAAGTGCCAACACTTCCAGTTCTGCTGAAAACGAATCCCATCCTTTAGGTCCTAGAGGGAAGGGAATGGGGCAAAAGAGAGTTTCTCCTTTGTTCCTTTTAGTTATTTTCTGTGAATTTTATTGATTTGGGTGTTTTGCCAAGGCCCCAGGTGGGGCTGAGGGCTGAAAGAACAGATCCCAAAATGGACATCAGTGAGCACAGCCTGGATTTCCAAAGGCTCTCCCTGGATTTAATTATTTTCCTGTCAGGAAGGCCAAACTGGAGCACCCTGCATTCAGAAAAACATTTCAAAGAGTCATGGGTGAAAGAGCTGGAAAATGCTTTAATTGACTTTTGGAATTGCCATTAAATTGCCTTTCAGGGATCCTCCAAGGTGTCCTCCTCATCATCCAAATCCATCAGAAAATTCACCTCTGCACACCCACCAGCCTCTGCCCCCTCCCTCCTTCTGCCCAGTCCTCATTAAAATTGGAAAAGAAAAATGCAGAAGGCAGGAATGAAGGAAGGAGAATGGGTAAGGAATAAAAGAAATCTCAAAAAAGACAGGGGTGACTCAAAATCTGAGGAATGAATCCATTCCCAAAACCCTCTTCAGGATTTTGTGGATCTCTGAGTGTTTGCCGTTGTCTGTGGTTGTAGGACTGTGTTTCCTGGACTCTGTGGGTGGAAAAGGCACTTTTCCCTATCAGTTGTGGCCGGCCCACAGCCCTGGGCAGGTTTCTTAGGGATAACACCTGGGGGTAAAGGGAAAAGTTTCCCTGTTTCAGCACAGCTTGACAAGTTTATTCCATGGTTTTGCTTTCCTGTTATTTTCCCCTGTGGTTTCACATCACTCAGGGAGTTTTGCATTGTTCTTCCATATCTGGCCATTGCTGCACTCCAAGATCTTCGAGCACCTCCTTTATTTTCTAATATTTGGAGGGATCCCAGTTTTTATTCCTTTCCCAGTGTCTGTAGTGAATCAAGAGTCTTCCTCTCCCAAAGCCCATAGGGAGTCCCCAGAGCATCCAGAGGGAACATCCCCATGCTGGGCAGGAGAGGTTCACAAGCTCATGGATTCAGTGGTAGCAAGAGATCCAGCCTGGGTGTGTTTTGGGCTCTCTGCACCACGGGGATTTTGCTCAGTTTTCCCAGGAAAACATCTCTGCCCATATCCCAGCGCTGCCAGGCAGAGCCTCGCTGTGCCAAGATCTTCCTGGTTCCCTACAGCAGCCCAGCCTCAGCTTTCATTGGGTATTTTCCTTCAAAGAAACAAGAAAAACCCCATAAATCTTCATTTTTTGCCAAAATCTCCTCGTGGGGGTGTGATGGAGATGACGAGGAGAGCAAACATTCTTGGAAACTACTATTATTTCATAATGCTGCGGAATCAAGAGAGAACAGATTGCTTAGGGAAAAAATTCCCTTTTTCTCCCTGACACGCCAGGTCCTACAGCAGCTGCTGAGGATGGGGGAGGAAGGTGGTCAAGGAGAGGAACTAGGGAGCGATTCCAAATGGATCTGGAAGGTGCTGAGAGATCCCAATAAAGACGGAGCAGGTTCGGAGTGGGTCAGGGCAGCGGGAACTTCTCCGGTAACAAATGTGTCTGGCTGCTCCCCCGATGAGCTCACGGGGCTGACAGGATCCTCTGTTAATGCTTTGCAGACCCCAGGTATTGTTATCCTACCCTGAGCCTGAACCCGCAGGGAAAACCACCCAGAGGAGGGAGGTGGGAAGCGTCCGTGCGGTGGTGGGAGTGGGATGGTCATGGTGGAGGAATGGAGAGGCCAAGACAGTGGAAGGGAATTCCCACTGTGGTGGGATAGAGATGACCATTGTGGTGGGATAGAGATGACCACTGTGGTGGGATAGAGATGACCACTGTGGTGGGATAGAGATGACCATTGCAGTGGGATAGAGATGACCACTGTGGTGGGATAGAGATGACCATTGTGGTGGGATGGGAATGCCCATGGTGGTGAGATTGGAATGCTCATGGTGATGGGAGGGAGATGTCCATGGTATTGGGATGGAAATGCCCATGGCTGTGGGATGAAGATGTCCATGTCCGTGGTGCTGGGATGGAGATGCCCAAGGCAGTGGAATGGAGGTGTTGGGGTGTTGGGATGGAGATGTCCATGGTGTTGGGATGGAGATGTCCATGGTGTTGGGATGGAGATGCCCATGGCAGTGGGATGGAGATGTCCAAGGCTTTTGGATGGAGATGCCCGAGGCTGTGGGATGGACATTCCCAAGGTGGTGGGGTGGAAATGCCCATGGTGCTGAGATTGGGATGCTCATGGATGTGGGATGGAAATGCCCATAAAAGTTGGATGAAGATTCCCATGGGAGTGGGGTGGAAATGTCCAAGGCTGCAAGATGAAGATGTCCATGGTATTGGGGTGGAGATGCCCGAGGCCATGGGATGGAGATGCTGGAGGCTGTGGGATGGAGATGTCCATGGTGTCAGGATGTGGGGGGAGCACATCCCGCACTCCCGGACCGAGAGGTGGCGCTGGCAGACTGCCGTGCACACACGTTATCAGCGTTATCAGCGTTATCAGCGTTATCAGCTCCGACAGCACAGCCCAGACCCACGGCAGGCACGTTTTTATCTCTTATCTCAGTGCACTCCGTGTGGATATCGCCTTCTCAGCCACTAATCCTGTGTCTGTCCCAAGTCCCTGAGGAGCCAGGGGAGCTGCCAGGCTTGGGAGCTCCCCCTGCATGTGACCCTCATCTCCCAGGTCTGAAGGCCACGGTCAAAGGCAGCTCTAATTCAATTAAATGAGAGAACTGAAATTTCCCTGTAAAGAAAACATGATTGCTTTGTGGAACTGGAGACTCGAGGGGCAAAGAGAAAGTGAAAAGTGCTGGTTGTGCCCAGCAGAAAATGCAGATTATTTACTGGCCCATCTTGACCCAGTTTTTCTCTCCTTTGGGGTGTGCAGGATGCAGAGGTTTACAGAGGGGCAAAGCTCAGAGTTCTGGGACATCAGGTGTCACTTTTGGCTGGGTGTGTTGCACAGCACCCGGGGCTTTCACAGTCATGTCTGTGGTGAGCTTGACGAAAAGCCACTTTTTTTCAGAGAAAAACCAAAAAACTTTACCCTGACTGCCAGGCCTGTGTGATAAACAGGTGGCTGCAGGTAAAACCCAGCACATTCAGGGTCCCCTTTCCTCAACAGCTTCAGCATTTCTGACACAGATGAGTCACTGGAAATCCCCTGTCTGGCAACGCTCTTGCTCTTCCTCCGGGGCTCTTCTCTCAAGCACCATTTGATGCCACTTTGAGAGTCACACCACAGAGTCTCTGCTTAGCTTTTCCTGCACCAAAATGCTCGAAAATTTGGGGAATAAGAGGAAGAAAGGTAAAGAGGGCACCTATTTTAGGCAGGGCAGGTTTGCAGAGAGCTCATCTTCCAGAAAACATCATTCACACCTTCCTGGTTTGGATATGAATATCCCAAGGTGTGTTTGCAGTCAGGAGCTGCTGATATCTTTCCTCAGGAGAAAGTGGTGGATGCATTTCACGTGGGCACCTGGACAGGGTTTAAACCCCTGCGGCTCCCAAAAGTTTGGAAGAGATCAGAAGCTGAGCTGGAAACAGGAGGTTCACAGGGCCCTGTGCAGCTGCAAGCAGATGGAAAGGGAAAAGTGTGGCATCTCCTGTGGCTGGAGATGCCACACTTTTGGAGATGCCTTGTGGTTGGACAGCTCCTTGAGAAGGTGCATTTCCAGCAAATGTGCACCTTCCCTGCTGTGACCAACCTGATCCAGCAGTTCAAATCCATCAGTGAAAAATCCATTCCGGATTTGAGCCTGAATTCTCACTGTTGATAGATAAAAGTTAAAGAGTCAGAGGTGCATTTTGGACAAAGTCACCAGAAAGAGGGTTGAGAGGGAAAAACTGTGAATCAACCTGTCTGTGTTGGAAATAGTTGGAAATGAGTGCTCCTGTGCTTCAAAGGTCTTGGGGAATGTTCAAGCTGGAGGAAATTTGGAGAAAGCAGCACATCCAGAGGGTGTACGGAGCAGAAAACCCAAATGCTGCTGGTGCCACACACAGAGAAGCAGATAACGAGTCAAAAACCCTTGAATACGAGGAAAATGCAGCCCCCAGCATCCAGAAAGATACAGGGAGGAAAATTCTGGTGGCAGAGTCAGATTATAGCTCTGGGGGCTTGATTTGCACCTCTTGTGCTATTTTTATGACCCAGCAGTGTTGGCTTCTCTGAACAGAGACCCAACTCTGAGAGATTTCTGCTAAAAAACCTAAAGTTTCTGCTGGAAGAGCCAGGATAGCTGTCCTGGACCCTGGGATGGGTGGGGAGGGCAATTCCCAGCCACAGAGTTTGAATCCTCATTTAGGGATTGCAGGTTCTTGATGAATTTTTCCGTCCCCCTGTGGTGATTTGGGATCCTGGATGGGCATCACAAAAGGATACAGGAGAAGGTGGAGGAATTCTGGGGAGCCCTTGGGGTGAGGAGGAGCAAAGGGGCCACACTTTGAGGAGAAAAAGAGACCAAAAGCTTGTCCTGGAATGATAGACTCGACTTTAGGACAGACATTAGCAGGAACTGTGGATTTTCCTTCCCCAGCATCAGCCTAATGGGTACAAATCTGCCAATTAAGGACCAATTAAGGTTCATCTTTGAATCCGTTCTCCCTGCTCAGCAAAGCCCTGGCACGCATTTAACGATCAGCAATAGGTCAAGGTCCTTGTCCCTTTCATCTGAGGATCTCACAGTCCTTGATGAGGCTCGGCTGCCTCTCACTGTGGTAGGTAAAGGCTGTAATGTTATTTTAATATCATGAGCCTCATTTATAAGAATAAATTACAGTGGGAGATAAAGAGCACATGGACCCATGTGGATAAAAATAAAAGTCCATATTGCCCCATTATCTGGCATTGGTTAAGCTTCTGCTTGTCAAAGTTTTTTTGGCTAATTTCTCTCCTTTTTTTTTTTTTTTTTTTTTTTTTAATGAAATGCTATTTATTTATAGCTAAACGCCAACTTTGAAGCCCGAGCCAAGCATTTGGGAGCTGCTCCGATAGGGCCCTTGAAAAGGAGAATTATGTGCGTTTCAGATGTTTCCAGAAGTTATTGTTTCAAGGCAGCGAGGACTGTGACATTGCTCCCAGGGAGCTCTCCCTCCCCTCGGCATTTCCAGAGGACACGGGCAGAGCAGATGTCTCCGAGCTGGGAGAAGGGGTGGTGACAAGTGTGTGTGGGGGAAAGGCACCGGGGAGGGGAGCAGATCAAAGGGGAATTTAGACAGGAAAAGCCCTGAAGGTTCAGGGTTGGAGGAAAGTGCTCCCTGATGCCCCACACCAGCCTCAAACTGCTGCTCACCAGGGTGTGGGACACGAATGTGGGAGATCCTCACTGAGTCCTGGAATGCTTTGGGATGGAAAGGACCATCCTCATTCCAGGGGCAGGGACACCTTCCACTATCCCAGGTTACTCCAAGCCCTGTCCAACCTGGCCTTGGACACTTCTACGGAGGGGGCAGATTCTCTGGGGGCCATGGTCAGGGATCTGAGCACCTCCTTCAACACTGATACCGCTGTGGGCTTCAAGCTCAAGAGCTTCCTGCCATGGAGCTCTCACCAGGGTGGGGCACAGGAGGGTCCTCACACAGCCTCTGGCACCACTGGGCTGTGTTGCATTTCCAGAGGCTTTTTTGCTGCATCTGGGAGCTTCCCTTTGCAATGGAAACGTTCCCTACCCTTCTCCCAGGGGGCTTCAAGGGGTTGGACCAAATGACCTTTAAAGGTCCCTTCCAACCCAACCTATTCCATGACTCTACGATAATCCAAACCTGATCCCAGCACACACCATTCCAGGGAAACCCAGGGCTCCACTGGGAGCTGTTTCCCACCCCTGGTGCCAGGGATTGTCCCATCTCAGTGCCCTTCATGCTTCCAGGCACCAGCAGGGAGGCTGCTCCTGGCCACTTCCCCAGCAGTGAGACCCCTGACTGGCCATGGGTGTCGGATGCCTGGTGCCTCCACAGGGGCTCCAGCCCTGTCCTCTGCCCTGGAGAGTCTCTTCCTTTGGTTCGCCAGGTTGGAAAGAACAAAGTGAGACATCTTCTTTGCTGTTTCAGAGTTGTTTATTTTTCTTATCAAGACCTCAGAGGCAGAGGCAGCATCCTCCAAGGGCACCAGGGCAGAAAGGCAATGGCTGCAGATCAGCAGCTACTTTTATATCTTACTAACAACCATTCAAGAAACAATATGTATCTTATTTTGTTCCCAACACCAGTAAACCCTCATCTTATTGATATGTCTTTTCAATACTAACTTTTTTCCACCAACCACCACACCACAGGAACTGGTGTCAGAGGAGAGAGGAAGAGAAAGAGGAGAGAGGAGAAGAAGAAAGAAGGAAAAACCACACCCAAAAAATCTCCATCTTGTCCCTATGTAATACATGGAGCAAGATCCTAAAAGCTACAATAAACTCTCTGTGGTTCACCAAACAAAAATCTCTTCACCTCTCTGGTGCATTCAGGCTCTCCCAAAGGTGGAGGGAGCTTCTCCCAAAGCCTAGGTCGCTGGCTAGGCCACTTTTGAGGAGCTCTGGGGATATAAAGAAACCACCAGAGGAGCAGGAGAAGCTTTCAGGCTTCCCTGGACTCTGACACATGGGAAACGTTCTGCAGGGAACAGACAGATTTCCATGGAGAGACAAGAGGATCATGGAAACATGAAACTTTCCCGTGGCTCCTGCTTTGGTGGCAGAGTGACATCATCCCCTCCTGGCTGGCAGCAAGACAGAGAGGCTTTGATGGCGTGGAGGGGACCCTGGCCCAGTGCCCAGGTGATGGAGAGGGGCACCCCCAGCGCCACCATCGCCTGGCAATTCCTGTGGGATGATATCACTTCCTCCGGGCTGACATGGACACAGCCTGGGGCTCCACTGCAGGGAGCAGAGGTCGTGTGAGGGAGGAGAGAAGGGAAGAGCAGCAGGATCATCCCTCAGCGATGTGTGTGGAGCAGCTTGGACAATCTCCTGGGAAATGAGGAGTTTTGCTGCCTCTTTATGGATTCTCCATCCTTAAGTTATTCTGTGCTCCCCTATAAGTATGGAACCAAATCCCATGCCAGGCTTTCCCCAAAAGCTTTAGAGAAGAGCAATCCTTTAGACAACTAAGCCCTTCAGAGGTACAGGCAAGTAAAAGGTTGGATTTTGGGAAAAAGTTCTTCCCCCAGAGGGTGCTGGGCACTGCCCAGGGAATGGGCACGGCCCCAAGGCTGCCAGAGCTCCAGGAGTGTTTGGGCAGCACTGCCAGGGATGCCCAGGGTGGGATTGTTGGGGTGTGTGTGCAGGGCCAGGGCTGGGATGGATGATCCCTGTGGATGCAGCTCAGGATATTCCATGTGTGTGTGACCCTGTATTTGCACCAATGCTCTCCAACTCTGTTGCTTTCAGGTTATTTGGGATCCTAGGCCTGCAGCTCAGCAGTTCAAGGCTCTCTGATCCATCCAGACTGGAGGAAGGCACTGCCCCAGGAGCTGCCATTTTCTTGGGATTTCCGCAGGATCACATCAACCTCGTGCCAAAACTGGTCCAGAGTTTCTGCAGTATTACACCTGATGTCATCCCATTCCCTGTGCCAAGCTTCCTGTAAGTTCTCCCTTTAGGGTAAGGACATCACCTCCTCCACCTGGAGCACCTTTCCCCATCCTGCTGTTGGCACAGGAACTCCAACTCCTTTGGGATTTGCCAAGAGCTCTAGAGCCTAGCCCAGGAGGGGATCAGTGTGCTGGGCACATGGGAAGTGCCTCGGTGTTGATTTAAACTGAGGTTGGCAAGTTGTTCCAGGCAGGAATCCACTCCAGGAGCCCACCTGGCTCTGCAGCAGCTGATTTCCAGAATGGGAGGGAATATGGAGGTGTCCCATGACAGGTCCTTCGCCAGCCCCTCTTTCGGAGCAGGAGAGATGCTCGAGCTCAGCAGCCTTTTCTGGCTCTGTTCCCATCCTCTGCCAGGGCAGGATCCTTCAGGTCCTACCTGAGAACCCCCTGGAGATCTCAGAGCAGCATCAGTTTGTCTGCCACCCCTGGGTGACCCAGGTGGTCTCTTCTGGCAGATTTCATGAGCTTAGCAGCTGGGGGAGTTTTAGGTTCAGAGTTAAAGCCTTTGGGAGACCCAAAACTTTGGGTTGAATAAAGTTGAGTTGAGTTGAGTTGAGTTGAGTTGAGTTGAGTTGAGTTGAGTTGAGTTACCTGCAGCACCCTGAATTCCACTTCTCAGCCCTCAGAAGTTAGAGCAGAGTCCTTGACAAGCAAGAGACTCTCTCCTAAATAGCAGAACACCCCTTTTAGCCGCTCCTGGAAGCACTTCTCCTCCCAAGTCTTCCTTACGGAGAGAAAGGGAATTTTCTGCCTTATATTGGAGCCCCTCTGCTCTGGAGCCAGCCTGGGAGAGCTGGGGGTGCTCACCTGGACAGTAGAAGCTCCAGGGAGAGCTCAGAGCTCCTTGCAGAGCCTAAAGGAGCTCCAGGAGAGCTGGAGAGGGACTGGGGACAAGGCATGGAGGGACAGGGAATGGCTTCCCAGTGCCAGAGGGCAGGGCTGGATGGGAGATTGGGAAGGAATTGTTCCCTGGGAGGGTGGGCAGGCCCTGGCACAGGGTGCCCAGAGCAGCTGTGGCTGCCCCTGGATCCCTGGCAGTGCCCAAGGCCAGGCTGGACACTGGGGCTGGGAGCAGCCTGGGACAGTGGGAGGTGTCCCTGCCATGGCAGGGGTGGCACTGGGTGAGCTCTAAGGTCACTTCCAATCCAAGCCATTCCATGGTTCTGTGTAGACCTCAACCACCCATTGCCATCCCCTGCAGAGATGGTGCTCAGCATCCTCCTCATGGGCACTGGAAGTACTGATGGATACAAGGATGCTTTTATTTTTTGCAACACCACAGGAGAAAGTTTCCAATCTGTTTGTAAAGAGCTGAGTCAGCAAAACACACCGAAATCCCATCTTTTCATCCCCGAGCTGTGACGCCACCATGGGAAAGGGAGGAATAGAGGAGTTCAGGCCTGTTTGAAGTGCAAATCCCAGCTCCCCCTTCACTGCGGAGCCACCAGCAATGTGTCCATGAGCCTGAGATCTCCTCTTGCCCCCCTGGAAATCTGAAAGCCATCAGCATGCTCGGGAGAGGGAGGAAAAGGAAAATGTGTTTGCCAGTTGCAGCAGATGTGAGGGCAGTGTCCTCGACAGCTTTTATTATTCTATAAATACCAGGGGCAGGAGGTTGTTATTAACCACCAGTAATTAATACAACGTGCACTGTCCAATTAAGGGCGTCCTGCCCTCCTGAGCACGTGGGGAACTCCCAGATGTGGCACAAAGCCGGCACAAACAGGGACCAGGCAGGAGAATCCCTGAATCCCCTGAGCGTGGAGGACAAGCTGATCAGAAAACAGATGATGGTGAATGCTGCAGACATCAAAGCACATTCCTGCACATCTTCCAGGCACACTCAGGGAATGCCAAGTGCCAGCCCTCAACCCAGAGAGCCCAGCACGGAAAGGTGGCGAAGGGAACAAATCCCAGAGCTGCAGTTGCTCCCTGCATGTTAATTTGCACAGCAGAGAGCTCCAGAACATCTGCATACCCAAGGACAGTGCCTGGCTCTGAGGAAACCCTGCCCTGGGCAGCACAAGGTGTGGAAATGTCCAGCTGGCTCCTCTGGATGCTGCTGGAAAAGCCTGGAGAGCATCTCATTAATGGATGCTCTTGCTCCTCCTCCAGAAATATCTGAGGCTGGATGTCTGCAGTGGTGCTCTGGGAAGTGAGGATTGATGGATTTCCAAAGCAAGCCAAGCAGATATTCGGGGTGCAAAGGTGGCTGTGCTGTGCTGAGCCCCAGTGAGCTGGGTTGATGTAGGGGGGCAGGGAGCTCCTGGTGTGTGAAGGGGAGAAGCTCAAGTGTGCTGTGGTGGAAAAATGGGAGAGTACGTGGTGCTGATGTGGGAAATCAGGAGCTTTGTGGACCAGGATCAGTTTATTCCGTGTTGGGTTTGCCCACGGCAGCAAGGATGGCACTCAGCACCCAGCACAGCTCCTGTCCAGTTGTGTCCTCTGAGCCATCAGCAGCAAAGAAATTATTTCAGGAAAACTGGGAGTCATTTTCCACTGCAGCCACGTAATGCCAGGGCACCAAGTCCTGGGAGTCCTGGCAGCACTGCCAGCAGCCACGAGGAATTTGCTCCTCTGTTAAGGAAGGATTTGCTCCTCCTCCTAAGGACATGTCCTGAGGTCACCTGTCAGTGGTGACCCCCAGTTTAACTCCTGAGCTGAGTTTGTGACCATCTCCTTCCCCAGCAGCCTGGAGCACCCCTCAGGGTCAGCAGGACAGGCTGCAAGGTGAGAGCTCTCAGAGCAAGCAAACAGCAAACCTGGTCTGGCTGCTGCTTTCCCACCCAGCTGCCAAAAACGGGAGCCAATAAATGGGATCCAAACTAACCTTGGGAGGGGACCAGCTCTGCTCCCTCAGTGTCTCTGCTCTGACCCTCCTGGGTGTTCCTGGATGGAGGGGGGACCCCCGAGCACCAGGAGCACTTGGAAGCACTTGGACACCCCTCCCCTTTTCATCAGCAGGGTTTGTAACTCTGGAAAGGCACTTGTTTGGATTCCCACCAGCCAGTTTTGGCCAAGTACTTTGAGATGGCTCCCGGAGGGGTGCTCATGGTGGGAGGGAGAAGCCAGGCCTGGGTATGTGCCTGGTATTATCCTCTTCAGGCTTGGCCTGGAGTTCAAATACATCCCTAAAGCTGGTGGCTTGGGATTTAGTCCTGAGGATGTTATCCAAGCCTCTTTCCTAAGAAACTTCCCACTTGTAACATCACCTGCAGCTTCCCCAGACCCTCTGCATGCTCAGCTCAGGGTGATTTAACATCAGTTAAGAGCAAGGAGGAGCCCAGGGGGGTTGTAGCAAAGGGGTTATAAACCCCCTGCCCTTGGAGGCACAAATCCCACACCCAGCCCACGGCTGAGCCTCCCACAGCCACCAGACTTTGGCTGTGGGCTCCTGGTGCTGAGGTGTGAGGGAGCACGAGAGCACTGTGAGCACCTCCAGTGATTTATTTCATTGCCTGTGTGCACAAGAGCCTTGGCACTCAGAGGGGAGGTCACTGCCAGCTCCAGGCCAGCTGGGCTATCCCTGGTGGGAAATGAAATGGATGAACATTTTTCCATCCTAGCAGAGTGAGGGAAGCAAACAATGCTCCTTGAGCATCCATCTCTGATTCCCTGACCTGGGAGCAGTCTGGCAGCAGGGTGAGGAGAGCTGATAAAAGCTCTCACCCAGCCCTTGTTCCCAGCTCCATCCAGGCTGCCCAGCAGGGAGAACTCACATCCCCTCGGAGCCATGGAAGGGCAGCTCCAGGCCATTCCCATGTCCTGCACTGAGGACAATTCCTCCGGGATAGGACCAAGGCAGGTGCCACCACCTCAGCTGCCTGGGGAGGGAGGAGGATGAAACCCCTGGTGTGATCCATGTGCTGAAGAATTCCTGGCATCTTTCCTGCCTCAGCGGGAACTCAGCTCAGCTCAGCTCAACTCAGCTAGACTTGACTCAACTCAGCTCATTTCAGCTCAGCTCAACTTGATAAAACTCAGCCTAACTCAACTCGACTAAGCTCAACTCAGCTCGACTCAGCTCAGCTCAACTCGACTCAGCTCAACTTAACTCGACTCAGCTCAACTTAACTCGACTCAGCTCAACTTGACTCCGCTCAGCTCCACTCAAAGTTTTGGGTCTCCTGAAGGCTTTACCTCTGAGCCTAAAACTCCCCCAGCTGCTAACCTCATGAAATCTGTCAGAAGAGACCACCAGGGTCACCCAGGGGTGGCAGATGAGTGTGCAAACCCAGGCACAAAAGGTGTACAGAGGGGAAAATATCCATGGGAAAATATCCACGTGCAAGGAGGGAAATATCCACAGCCACAGAATTCTGAGGTGTCAGCCCTGCCTGGGCTGTTCCTGCCATGGGGATCCTCCAGTGGCTCCACAGATGCTCTCAGAACACCCAGATTCTTCCCTTCCTCCTGGTTAGATATTCCAGGCTCTTAGCACATCCTCAGGCATTCCCCACACTGAGGAACTGAGGGATGGAGGGGCAAAAGGCTGCTGGAATTGGGATTTACCCCTCTCACCTGAGGAGTCCAAGGAAACTGAGAGGTTTCCAAGGCTTTGGGGGAATTGTTTTGCTTCTTGTTCCTGTTTGCCCAGGATTTCTGGTGAGAAGGTTTTAGTCCGGACCTGGGAGTTGCTGGATTGAGAAATAATTACCAGCTAATTAATAGATAATTAATATATCTTTGTTATTCAGGCTCATCTCGTGTCCCTGAGCCCACCAAAGGACAACTTTTCCCCCTGCAAAGCAGAGAGGGGCACTGCTGGAGACCCTTCCCTGCCTCTCCTCTATCTCAGAGGGCATTTCCTCAAGGACTGGGGAACAAATCCTGAAAATTCCATCCGAGAAGGCAGGATCCAGCCCTCAGGGCCAAGAAGCAGCACAGAGACAGCTCTGGGATGGCATTCCCAGCCCTCACCAACCTGCTGCTCCCAGCGTGGAGCCCTCCTGTCTCTCCCAGACTCTGATGCAGTGCTATCCCAGGCCAGGCTCCTGGGAGAGCTTTCCCTGCTCCCTCCGTGTCTGTGTCCTGAGCTGGGAGCAGCAGAAGGATCCAGAGCAGGCCTGGCAGGAGGATGGAGCTGGGATGTGCTGGGGTTATCTCTCTAACAGGTTTCTCCTGTCCCTGAACATATGTGCAGGAACACATCCCTGGAAAAATATGTGAGTGGGTGAGCTTGGCCCCGGCTCTCTCCCAGATGGGACATTCCAGAGCCCACATCACAAAGCCATCAGCCAGGCTTTGACAGAGCTGCCAGCACCTCCAGCCTCTATCAGAGCCCAAAAATGTCCATATGATCCCTGCTCCCCCCAAAAACTCCTTCTTGCTCTCATTTGCAAGCAGGAAATGTTGCCGAAAAGGGAAAAGTAGGGAAAAAAAAGTAGGGGAAAAAAAAAAGAAATGAGAGGGAAGAACAAAGCTTCCAGAGGAAAACGTGGAGGAGGTGAAGCATGAGGGCCAATATTGCACAAAGCTGGCACCCAGAGTGGCACAGATACAAACCCAGGGTGCCCAAACCCAGCTGGTTTGGGCTCCTTTTCCAGCAAACCTCTCAGGGTTGTCCCACAGGATCTCCAGGTCCCCTCCTGTCACCTCCAGGGCACAGGGAGGTGCTCCCAGGCTGCTCAGCCCTTACCCTTTGTGGCAGCATCTCTCCCACAGATTTTGGCTTTAAGCAGCAGCAGCCCCACGTGCTTAGGGCTGGTGCTGGACATGGAGCACTCCCAGCCCGATCCCATTTCCATCTGCAGGGAAGGGAGGCTGTGCTGAGGCCAGGGTGACATCTCCCAGCTGGGATGCATTTCAGCAGCTCCAGAGCTTGTTCCGGGCTAAGGAGCTGTTTCCCTGCACACAGCCGAGTGTAATTCCCAGGAAAACCAGCTGAGCCCTTGGCCTGAGCTCAAAACACATTAGGAAATCAAAAGCATTTATTTTATCCAATTTTTCTCCTGAGATTTGCTCAGTACTCCCCAGAACAAGGAGCTTTAATAGACTTTGGTTTGTGACTGCAGACACCTTCCATAGCTTGGCTCTTTCATCACGTGGGAACTTGGATATCCATCATCTGGAATCCGCTCAGGGCCCTGCTCTCCTTCCCTGCTCCTGGATTTGCATTTTGTCCACTGGTGCCTAATGAATTTAGAGTGTCAGGGCTTATAAATCATTGAAAGCAGCAACTCTTTGCATCCCATTTTCTACCAAGAATCCCTAAGAGCCATAAAGGCATTTAAAACCTCTCAGGGCTGGTGCTATGGGGATAATCCCCAACCTGAAGGTTTGCTGTGCTCAGATTTGCTAAAATACAGCAGATTTGGAGGAGGTGCAAGAAGGAAATTGTTCACCAGCTCAGACTGAACTTAAAATTTTTAACAAATTTGGCAAAGAAAGTCCAGAGTAACCATTCTCCTTCTTGTCATTTCCCTGAAGAATGTTTGGTGTAGGATTTTTTAAATTTTTATGGATATTTTGGGCTTAAAAGCAGCCAGCACAGCAGGGTTTTCTCCTCACCCAAAACACTCCTCTTGAATGTCAGAAGAACCATTTGCTTCTCCCAAAACTAAATTAATTTGGCACCAAACTCCTTTGCTTTGACCTGGCCTGACCTTCCCTTGTCTCCTTGCGGCTGCTTTCACTCCTGTGCCCACAATCCAGGGATGGCTGCAAACACCTTGGGATCACATCCCTGACATCCAGGATTGGAATGGGAGCTGGGAGCACCCAGATTTGAGGTGGATGGAAAATCCTGGAGGGTTCCCAGCAGTCCAAAGGCACCTTGGGGCTGGAGCATCCCAGAGATGCTTCCAGGAGGAAAAGCTCTGGCAGCTTGGGCAGCCCCACGTTCAATCCCTCAAAACCTGCCCTTTCCTGCTTCCTTAAAATCAATATTCCATCGCTTTCCAAGGATAAAGCAGGCTCCCACTGCTCACCAGGACCTGCAGGGAGCAGATGTTATTATTGGGTTTTTCCTGCATAAACCTGGAATATCAATGCTCAACCACACATGTGACCCAACCAGGCTGGAATTTTTTCCTGTATTTTGAGCTACCAAACACCTGTGGGTTGCTTCCCAAAGCCAGCAGCTCCATTTCAACACCCATAAAGCCAAAACCTCCAGGCTTGGAATTGGAACTGGCCTCACCCAGAAGCTTGCAGCAAACTTTGGGTTGGCGTGGGGTGGTCCTTTTCCCCCATTCTTTCTGAAAATCCTTATTCTTTAACAAACTTGCTGCCAGCCAAAAGACAAATTTTCTTTGAATGTCAAAACAGGATGTTTTTGACAATCTCAGGACATTCAAAGAGCGTTTTTTTGTTTTCTTTTTGAAACAGGAAACTCGTCTGAGAGCTCTTTCCTGCAAAAGGTTTCAGTTGTGACAAAACTGCCACTTTCTGACAGAGCTTGGGGTATTTTTTTACATAAAAAGATGCCACATGTACAAATTTTTGAAAAACCCATCCAGGTTGCTCAGCCCTGAAGGTGGGTGTGGATTTTTCTCCTAAAATATCTCATTAAAGGGGAGTATGTAGAGATTGAGCTGTGGAGCAGCTGGGAATGGGAATGTTTGCCATGGGTATTTGGAGATGGAGGCCATTAAAGTGAATCTATCCATGGCAGTGCAACCCAGGTGTCTCTGCTGCATCCCCAGATCCCAGTGGCAGCTCTTTGGGCACAAGGGGATGGAGGATGCTGGAGGAACATCAGTGAAATGGCACTGCTGAGATGCTCAGTTCTCAACAAGGAACCGAAACGAGATTTGCAAGTCAAACTTTCTCCCCTCTTTGCACCCAGAGGGAAACGGAGCTCCAGCAGCTCCAGGGGGCTGAAAAGGGGGTGGGGAGATCATGGTGGGTGACAGGGGAGGAGGTCTGGTTGGTGGAAAGGGTCTGGATGGTGGGAAATGCTTTGGGATTGTTTCCATGTCTGGATCCTGCAGAGAATCTCAGAGCTGTTCCTGGAGCCCTGCCCTTCCCAGGTGTTCAACCTCAGCTCTGGACGGGGTTGCAGCAGGAGGAAATCCAAGCCCCACCACCACTAAAAGTGGGCCTGAGGCTCTGGATCCCTGGCTCTCATTGTGTGAACCTGAATACATCAGTGAAGCCATTCCGGGAGCTCTGCCCCTGTCTTAGCCTGGCCTTGACTGCCTCCAGCACAGGAGCAGGAAAAACAATTCAGTTTACACCCAGACATGGATATACCAAGGCTTTTCTCTTTTATTTGCTTAAGAGACAGGACCAACCCATCCCAGCCTGGTTTCACACCATCACCTCCTTGGCTGGGACCAGTCCATCCCAACCCATCCCAGCCTGGTTTCACACCATCACCACNCCATCCCAGCCTGGCTTCCCACCATCACCTCCTTGGCTGGGACCAGTCCATCCCAGCCCATCCCAACCCATCCCAGCCTGGCTTCCCACCATCACCTCCCTGTGGGACCAACCCATCCCAGCCTGGCTTCCCACCATCACCTCCTTGGCTGGGACCAGTCCATCCCAGCCCATCCCAGCCTGGGGGGACCACATCACCACCTTGGCTGGGACCAGTCCATCCCAGCCCATCCCAACCCATCCCAGCCTGGCTTCCCACCATCACCTCCGTGTGGGACCAACCCATCCCAGCCCGGCTTCCCACCATCACCTCCTTGGCTGGGTCTCGTCTAGTCCTCGGCAGGACGAGCACCCTGCACTCCAAATGTGACAAGAGCAGGTGCTGGGTTGAGATGGCTCCTCCAGAGGCCTAAACACGCCCTGGGCATTGCATGGCAAAGCTCTGGGATGTCTCCATGAGATCCCAGCTCTGCCAAGGCTCAGAGAGCACCAAAGAGCCTGGTGGGGACAGCAGGACCCCAAACAGAGTGGGAAAGGTGAAATCACCACTGGGTCCTGTCTGGTTTCTGTACTGTTGGGTGGTCTGGAAGTTCTGGGATTAATGGGATCCATCCACAGTTCTTTGCATTCCTCCTCTCTGTTCTGGCCAGGCCTCAGTGGGGACTTGCAGGAGAAGTCAGTATCAGAAGGAATGTAAGGAAATATTCATTCCTTCTGTCAAGGAAATCCAGAGAAAGGCAGGAGGAATGAACTAAATGTGAGATCAAGACAGGAATGTCTCCTGCTTGTTCCATTTGCATTTCTGTCACCCAGGGCAGGGAGAGCAGGGATTTGGCTCCTCATGGTTGTGCAAGCAAAGAGCAACAGCAGCACCAGGGCTCTGACAGGAAAGACCAAAATCTCCTGCTTGATCTGCAGGGAAGAGGAGAGAGGAGCTTCGCTGGAATTTCAGCACTGCAGTGAGAAATGTCCTGATGTTTTCTCACACAGCCCAGATCAGCAGGACTGTGGTGCTGGAAATGAGGTTCTCCTCCCTCCCCTGACACTGTTGGGATGGATCAGTGTCCCAGCACTGCCCATCAGAGATGTCCCACAGGAGTGCAGAGCACCAATAAAGTCTTTCCCCAGATGGGATTTGCAGACTCTCGTTCATCTGACTTGATTAACTCTGCTCATCTCCTGTTCTCCTCGTGATCCCACTGGTGAGGTATCCCAGGTTTGTGGTGTCCTGACTGCGATCAGTCAGTGGCAGGAGGGAGCTTTGACCCCAGCTTTGACCCCAGCCTGGCTCAGTGGCTTTCATGTCCTCTGAGCCCCCCAAGCTCCATCTCTGCACCTCAGTGTTGGGAGATCATGGAATCCCAGGATCCCAGGATGGTTTTGGTTGGAAGGGACCTCAAATCTCAGCCAGTCCCACCCTTGCCATGGGCAGGGACACCTCCCACTGTCCCAGGGTGCTCCAAGCCCTGTCCAGCCTGGCCTTGGACACTTCCAGGGATGCAGGAACAGCCACAGCTCCTCTGGGAATTCCATCCCAGCCCCTCCCCGCCCTCAGAGAGAAGAATTCCTTCCCAAGATCCCATCTATCCCTGCCCTCTATCCATGGGGAGCCCTCTCCTGGCCTGTCCCCACCTCTTTATGAGGTGGTCCAAGGCACCATGAGCAGGCTGGGGGCTCCTGAGCCACTCCAGGGCATCTGAGGGCCTTGGAGCTGCAGGTTCTGGGCAGTACCAGACCTGCTGAGCTTGTGCACAGGAATGTCCTGGAGAGATCCCAGATTTGCTCCTGTGCCTTTTGGGGGTCCCAGCTTTGCCCCACTCCTGCCATGAGGGGAAGGGAAGCAGGGCTGTGTGCTCCCACCCTGTTATCTGCTCTGACCTGACTCTTTAAACACTGCTAAGCCTCCAGAAATAAATCCTCTGGAAGAGTTTGGCTTCGTTCAGCTCCTCGCCTGGCAACACTCCTAAAACATCCAGGAGTTTTCACGGAGCTCTTTTGGATAGTATTTGACACTTCCATCACTTCTTTCATCCTGAAGTACTTTTCCAGCCCAAGACCACCACTGGAGTCAAACTGCTCACAGAATAGTGGGTTTCTTCCCTAAAAACCAAATCCTACGTTATCCTGGGAACCCTGTGTGTCCTCCCTCCCCCTGGAATCAGTGAGGGCTCAGCACACTGCACATCCAGGAGGGGATTATTGGGATGATCCCACTGCAAAAGGAGCACTGGGAAGTGGTCTTGCTTTGGGGAAAAGTGGTGTCTTTGGAAAAAAAGAGACAAACATGAACAGGATATAGAGGACACTGAATTTGGCTCTGATCCTCTGCTGGAGCATGGGCTGCTGTTGGTAACACCCAGAGCAGGACAAGCACCTTCAGAGGGAATTCCTACACATCCCTGCCTTCAGAACCACTTTGGATCCAGACAGAGAGATGCTTTCCAGGCCTTGGGAACAGTTTTAAGGGCGAAGGAGCTCGCACCCCTCAGTGTGCCCCAGCACAGGATGCAGGGACAGGCTGAGGGCAGCACAGCATCTCACTCACCTCCTCCAGGGGACAAATTTACCCTGGATTGGGATTTTCCATCTGTCTGCCCCGGGCCAGACCCCAAGCACTTAGAGCCCTCCTTCTGCCCCGCTGTGGGGGAGATGGAGACACTCACCTCATTCTAACAGGGTTAACCCTCCCTGTTTATTGATAATCTGGTGACAAACCCCTGGCATAAAATCCACCCCTGATCCCACAGCTAAACCCAGCTCTGGACAAACCCTGGTGTGAAACCTCCCCAGGACAGCCTTGGGTCACAGCAGCCACACCAAGAGGGTTCAGTGCCAAAGGCCACACTCATTGCCATGGACTCAATCCTTCCAGGCAGGAATTTAATGTGCTGTTTTCCTTAAAATTTGCTAAAATACAGCAGATTTGGAGGAGGTGCAGGAAGGAAACTGTTCACCAGCTCAGACTGAACCTAAAATTTTTAACAAATTTGGCAAAAAAGTCCAGAGCAACCATTCTGACAAAGAGGTGATTGGCCCCCAAATCCTTGTTCTCAGTGCAGGACCCCAGGAAGGTTTTGGGGTGAGAAGTGGGAGAAGATGCTTTTGGCTCCAGCAGTGCAGGAGTTTGTGCTGCTGATAGAGAATGCTCTGGAGCATCAGTTTCCAGGAAAACTCCATGTAAATTGATTTTCAGGACAAATGGAGACAAATTTGGGAGAAATTAGCCTGGAGCTTGTTGCAGGAGCTCTCCTCCCTCTCCCAGACATGCAGGTGTTGCCTGGCCCTGGAAGATGCCAGGTGTGGCTGACGTTAAACAGGACAGCTCCGGTGGGTTTGATTGGGAAAATGCAAATGAGACTGAAATGGAGACAAGTGTGTGTGGCCAGGAGGAGCAGAGGGGGCAGGCCCTGGCACAGGTTTTCCAGAGAAACTGTGGCTGTGTCGCCCCTGGAAATGTTCAAGGCAAGGTTGGATGGAGCTTGGAGCACCCTGGGATGTTGGAAGGTGTCCCTGCCCATGGCAGGGGTGTGGAATGAGATGAGCTCTAAGGTCCCTTCCAAGCCATTCTAGGATTCTGGGATTCTATGGCATTAATCCCTCCATTGCTGAGCCTGGCAACCCCTCTGCTCCCCAAAACCTGCCCCTGCCTCATCAGGCTGGTGCTGGAAGAGGGAACAGGGTCTTGGCAGGGTGGCCAGAGCTGGAGACATGCCGGAGAAGGAAGGATGGCATTTGGAGAAGGATGGAATGGTGGAGAAGGATGGAATGGTGGAGAAGGATGGAATGATGGATAAGGATGGCATTTGGAGAAGGATGGAATGGTGGAGAAGGAAGGATGGAATTTGGAGAAGGATGGAATGATGGAGAAGGATGGATGGAATTTGGAGAAGGATGGCACTTGGAGAAGGATGGCATTTGGAGAAGGATGGCACTTGGAGAAGGATGGCATCTCCCCCTAATGAGGCTGGTATTGGAATGCACTGCGCCGGGAGCTGCCAGGACAGGAGTTAAAGGTAATTACCTGATTACTGCCTAATGAAGGACAATTGAAATGGATAAGCTGTGCTTGGAAAAAACAAAGGAGTTTCTAGGGGGACCAAAACGCTGTGATCTCAGCTGGAAGCAGAGAAAGGGAGGCTGCAGGTCCCTGCCGAGCCACGCTGGGGAGGACGATCCCATTTCTGCCTCACCATCCCCAAACCTGACCCACCTCGGAGCCATCCCACGGCATGAGCTCATCCCACAAACCCAGCTAAAGCAAAGCAACAGAAGGAAAGGCAAAAAAAGGAGAAAACAGGGAAGACAAATTGCATTTGCTGGCCCAGACCCCCCGGTGATTCCTCCTCCCCCGCGGCACGGGGCATTTTCCAGCCGCCGCGGCTTCCAGCACGTCTCGCAGTGCCTGGGCAGAGCTGGGAAATGATGTTTGATGTGTCTGCCTGGGAAGGAGGTGATTAATTTGTCTGGGGGCACGGAAGCACTGGTCGTGTTTGAGGCCCTGGAGCTGCCTTCATCCAGGGAGGCGCAGGAGAAGCCGTGGACACCCAGGAGTTGGGGCGGCTCTTTATTTGCTTTATTGAATAAATACATTTAACCCCCAAGCTTTGGCTGACCTCCTGCGTGAATGGGTGCCCTGTTGGGAAAAGCCATCCCACCCAGAGCAGGGCAGCACCCCTGGCCGCGGGCGGGAGCGCTGTGCCAAGGGGAAGGGCCGGGCACCGGGATCTTGGCACAACAAGAAACGCGGGGATGGAGGAAGGCCTGCGGAGATTACTCCTCCCGGCACACAGCCGGCTTGTTTCTGCTGCCGCCAGATAAAAGGCTGGAAGTTTATCCAGGCCGGGTGCAGCAGGGATGTGTTTCCTGCAGACAGGTGGAACGCTCGGCGCGGGACTGAGCCGAGAGGAGCTCGGGGATATCCCAGCCCCGCTCCGCAGCCCGGGCAGAGCCAGGGCAGGGGCAGGGCAGAGCCAGGGCAGAGGCAGGGCAGGGGCAGGGCAAAGGCAGGGCAGAGGCAGGGCAGAGGCAGAGGCAGAGGCAGGGCAGAGGCAGGGCAGGGCAGAGGCAGGGCAGAGGCAGAGGCAGAGGCAGAGGCAGGGCAGAGGCAGAGGCAGAGGCAGGGCAGAGGCAGGGCAGGGCAGAGNGCAGAGGCAGAGGCAGGGCAGGGGCAGGGCAGGGGCAGAGCCGCCGCAGCCCCGCGGTGCCCCCGGCACGGGCGCAGACGGGAGGGGTCACGCCGGGCCGATAACAGCCCCGGAAACCCATCAGAGACACCCGGCCTGCCTCTGCCTCTCGTCACAGCTCCTGCCAAGGAGGCTCCGCGCCAGCCCTGCACCTTGTCAGCCCCCGGTAATGGGAACCAGCTGCCCGTGGGGGATGGAGCGGCGGGGCCGGGGGCGGCGGGGGGGGGGGGGGGCCTCACCGCCGCC
>VZTN01022746.1:914208-925993 GCA_013400515.1 Erpornis zantholeuca | reverse complement strand
TGGCCCTGCTGAGGGTGCTGAGGGTGCTGAGGGTGCTCGGCCGCCCAGAGGCAGCTCTCGGGACCTGCTCGCCCCTGGGTGCAGCCGCTCCTGTGCGGAGCTGGTTCTCCAGCCCCGCTCCCCGGGGTAGGTGTGATGTACCTGGCTGCATCCCCGAGGGGCATGGACGTGTTCCCTCTGTTCCCTTTGTACAGAGGCAATTCCATCTATACCCCAGAGCTGAGCTCAAGGCTCAAGCTCCTGCCTGAGAGACAAGCTGATATTTTATCCCAAAATATCCATTTCACCCTCAGACTGCGGCAGAGCTCAAACCACGGCTCTGCTCAGAGCACAGATCTCCCGGGAGAAGCGGTGCCATGGAGAGGATTGTCCTTGGGATGTGGCAGCATCCTCCTTCCCTGTGCTCCTGCTCCCCAAAATCCTGCAGCACCCCAAACCTTACACTTTCTTTGCGGGACTTTCGCTCTCTGTAGCGCTGGCAGCAGGAGCAGAGTGAGGATTTACACCCGTGCCCAGGCTGGGCTTCTGGGCAGAGCAGCATCTCCAAGGAACCGGCTCCATAATTGGGTTAGCCACGCTCATTTGCAGGAACAGGTTGCTGTTAACGAGTTTTAATTAAAACCATCTTCACGGTGTCAGCAAGTTGAAGCCGAGGGCAGTGTTTCATATCCACAGTAATTTTCCCAGCTGGATCACAGGCAGGGTAGGTCTGGGTGTCTGCCAGCATTCCAATTTTGGGGCAAAAAAAGCCGAATTTACCAACCCGAGTGGCTCAAGCCCTGCTTGGACCTCGCACATGGATCCCAAGGGCAGCTCAGCCTCTTCCAGCAGCACAGATGTTCTCCCTCTTGCATCTCCCAAACTTTCTTTGGGCTGATTTTAGCAATCAGCCCCTCGAGAAGTTTTCTCCGGGGCTTAATTCCACTTGTGGAGGGGGAAAGGAAGAGTTTTCCTGCAGTGGAATTACTCTCTGCTCTTTCCTTGCCACGAAATTCAGTTTTTGGCCCTTCTGAACCTCTGGAAGAGATTTTCCCCTGCTTTTTCCCAGCCCTGGCTCTGCCCGGAGATTTCACAGCTCGTTGCAGCCACGCTTTGAGTCCATTCTGAGCACTTTAAAGGCTCTTTTGTGCTCTCTCCAGCTCTCAGTGCCCGAGGGAGACAGGATCAGGGAGGGACGCGGGATCACGGCGCTTTTGGGTGCGCTGCTGCTGGAATGGGGTGGGATCCGGGCCGGGTTCGGGCTCCTGAAATCCCGGGATGCAGGACAGGATCAAGGAGTGCAACCCTGGCACAGCCCCCTGCCTTTTGCAGCTCCGTCTGTTGGATCAGATTCCTGGGCTGCTCAGAAAAGGGATTTAATTCACCAAGAGACAGAATTCCACCTCAATCCATCAGTGGAAATCGAACGTTGAATGCCAGGGCCTGTTTGGGTCCATTTCCCTACAACCCCCAACACAAGAAGAGCTAAAACCTTGTGCTTCTCATCACAGAAATGCAATCTTTTCCCTTTTTCCCCCCCAAAAACAACTCTCCAACCCAAATCTGGGGCTGATGTTGGCTTTTTGTCTCCCTCTTGTGCCAGGCCTGGAAAAGATTTCCAGGGAGGAGGTGGAGCGGTGTCTTTGGCAGGTCGGGTGCCAGCTCCCCGCTGAGGATGGGGGAGCCCGAAGGGTTGTGGGGACACGGGGCAGCGATCAAAGGCAGCCCAGAGGTGCTCCTGCAGTGTGGGATTGTCCCTAAGGAGCTCCAGAGGCACAAATCCTGCATGGACACGTGCATCGCTCATCCACCACAGAGCCCAGGGAGCAGTGCTGGAGAAAAGCTGAACTTTTTGGGAACCTCGACCCTTTTTTAGCTGGGCTGAAAAGACCTGGCTTGCTGTTAAACGAAGGGAAAATCCTGCTGGAGCGGGGTTCTTTAACCTGGCTGTCCCAGAGCAGGCGCAGGGTGGGTTTGGTCTGAAATCCCGGCTTTTCCCGGGGCTGGGCAGACCTAGGAGCGATGGGGAGCAGAGGTGGGAGGGCGCAGCCGAGGGCAGATCCCGGGCGGCAGCTCCGCGCTCCCGGGGCCATCCCGGGATCATCCCGGGACCATCCCGGAGCCATCCCGGGGCCATCCCGGGACCATCCCGGGGCCATCCCGGGGCCATCCCGGAGCCATCCCGGGACCATCCCAGGACCATCCCAGGACCATCCCGGGACCATCCCGGGGCCATCCCGGCACATGGGATCCCTACCCAAAACAGACGGGAAGGGAGGGAGGCTTCTCCCAGGGAGAGATAAAGTGATTAAAACAGAGAGAGCAGAGATGCCCCAGGGAACGGGGATTAAATTTGGGATTAAGCCTCCAGCGGGGCGGGGTTTGCTGCACCCTCCTGCTAAATGGGATGCCCAAAACCCTGTCTGGAAGGCAGAGATGGTTCCAGCCGGGAAGCAGAGTGAATCCATCCTCCTTCCCCAGCCCCAGCTCATGGAATGTTTGACAGAGCCCGGGGCTGCCTTCCCTCACGCGGATCCTGCAGCAGGGGAGACACGGACGCAGCATCCTCCTCCTGCCTGTGCCAGCCTCGGGCTCCAGGAAAGATGGAAAACACATAAAGAGAAAAAATATAAGGAGAAGCCCTGGCTCCTTCAGTCCTGGGGAAAATTTGGGGATTTCTTTGGCTGGGGTAGGAGGCAGTGCCCACGTGACCCCCACAGCTCTGTTCAGACCCACAGGAAAGGATTTTGGGGTTGGTTTTGGGACTTTGCCAGGAATGCCAGGTCTCCATCTCTCTGTCTCCTACAGAACCCTCTTCCCATCCCATAAAGCATGGCAAAAGTCCCCCTTTTTCCATCTGGGCTCAGAAAAAGCAGAGGAAACACAGTGGATGTGGTGTTGCAATGGGCGATGTCTGCCTCCAGCACAGATTTCATGGACATTTGTGGGACAAGCTGCTGGTCTGGGGGGCAATGAGGGGGTGCCAGTGCAAGGCCAAATCAGACCTGAACTGAAAATCCAGGGAAAAAACACTTTATCCAGAGGTTTGCTGCTGACATCCTCCCTGCAGAGCGTCCTGGGCAGAAAAAAAGACAAACTCAAAAGTTCTTTTCTTCTGCCTTCGTGGGACTGGGACTCTGCACTCCCAAATTCCTGCTGTTCCCTTCCCAGCCCAGCCTTGGAGAAGAATAACCCCATGGAATGGGCCAAGTTAATCAGGTGAGCTCCTGACACACCTCATTTATCTTCCCTGGGCCTGGGAGACCCAAAAATGGGATTAGGAACAGAGATAAACAAAAGATCCCAGACGGCCAAGAGATTTGTGGATTTTCCCCTGATCTGAACTCTGGGCCCAACATTTGGTTTTTATTTGGGAATAATAGGAAATGACAGAATTGGGCTTTTTCTGCTGCACTTTGCAACCAATAGAAATATCCTGGAGGACGTGGGGGGAATGTCTGAAAATGGAATAGAAAGTGGGATCCACTAATTTACCTTTTTTTGGGAATTAATGGAGGGTCTTCCCCACCTTGTTATTGCAGAGGGATGGCAGCTCCCACCTGGTGCTTCCCTGGATCTCCCTGTCCAGAGGGGAGCAGGAGCTCATTCCAGGGTTATGGAGAGTGCAAGGATTCGGATGAAAACACTCCCTGAACATTCCCAGCCTCCTGGGCTGCCTCCATCCATCATCCTGGATCCAGCCCCGAAAAATCCATCCCCCCCGGGAGCCCTCTCTGCATCCCTCAGATGCCTCACAGAGCCACAGCAAATCCCCTTCCTCCCCTCCAAACCCTCAGCCAGCCCTGATCTCCCTCGGATCCAACCCAAATCCCATTTTCCGTGTGGAAAACTCCTTCCCCCCCAAACATTCCCAGTTCCCAGGTCTGTCTTCACCAGGGAATTTGGCTGCTGCTTCCACTGGACATCAGAGGCTCCGTGTCTGGAGGATGTCCCAGCATGTGGAAGTGCATCCCTAGACCTTTTTGGGGATAAATGGAAATCCTTTCCTAGGATTTATAAGAAATAGAGACATCTGGGGTGTTCCATTTTGTTCTGGAAATGAGAATTTTCCAGCAGTTTTCTCCTTTCCCAGTTGCCCTTTCTGCCCTGGATGAATTTATGTTCCTTCGTTTGGAATTTCCTGAGAGGAGCACAGAAATCCATCACTGGGCTCTGAAAAATCATCACTGATCTCTTCAGTTCCAATTTTTTAAGGAAAACAGGGCTTTTTTTTTTTTTCCTGGAAGATTATAGAGGTTTCATTAAAAACAAAAATAATGCAAAATGCATCTTTTTATGCACCCTGTTCTAGGAGCTGCAGCTTTATTCCTGATTCCTGGGCTCCCAAATCAGGATCATTGACAAACACTGGATTTAAGGGATGCATCCTCACAGGAAGGTGTTCTTTTAGTTTAACAAGCCTGGAAGGAGAAAATCCAGCACAGGATGGTGGAAACTTCCCCTTTTTTGCCGTTTAGGATGCCCTAAAAGCAGTGAGGGCTGTGCAGGTGTTGAAGAGAGAATGCTCTGATCTGGACATAAAACTCCAGGGAAAACTCAGCCACCCCACGATTTTACAGAGTTAGCCAAGTGGGAATTTAGTTCCTCACAGAATTGGTCTACAGGTTGGTGGAGGTGGGCAAGAACAGAAGAGATGCTTCCCAAAAATCAGAGTTCCAATCCAGGTTCCAGGTGCACTGGAATTTAACCTCTTGGCTCCCCTGGAAACACCTGCCCAGGAGAGCCTGAGTTTCCCTCTTCCCTCTTCATCATCTGGGGTTTGGGTTTCCCACTTTCAGCATCCCAAAGCTTCCCAAAGGAGTCAGGGGGGATGGGAGGAGGGGTCCTGGCCCCAATCCCAAGGGAAGGAGCAGCTCTGTCCCAGCTCTGTCCCTGTTGCCCCTGGGCGGTGCCAGGAGAAGAAGCAGGGTGGGAACCTGGGGGTACCCTGGGGGCTGGGGCTGTGGGGCATCCCTGCAGATCTTACAGCCCCCCTGCAGATTTGGGTGCAGAAGGGTTGGATTTGGGAATCCCTCCTGGTCAGGATTCAAATCCAAGCCAAGCTCCTGTGGCTCCATTCCAGTGGGTGCTGGAAGCTGGCATGAGCTGTGAAGGCTGAGGGAATTCTCTCCAGATCTGTGTCCCTGCTGGATGTTCCCACCCGTGCCAGGTGCCCTGAGCTGTTCCTGTGTCTCCCACTCCTCGCATTTCTCCCAAAAGCCCCAAATCCTGTTATTACAGATGAACCTCAACTTATTTTCCTTTTAATTTAAGAGGTTTCCAGACTTCATTCCATCCCAAAAACCTGACCTGGGGCACCTCGGGGGCTTGGAAAATCCCTGCCCATGCCCAGGGGATGCACAAAAAGAGTCAGGAACTTTGAGATCCTCTCCAAAGCGGAGCAGGGAAAAGGGGGGTGGGATGAGGCGGGCTCTGTGCACATGGAAAGGCTTCAGTTTTAAACTGGAGCAGGAAAAGTAGGAAAAGTGCAGAGAAACCATCCAGGACATTGTGTTTTCCATGGCCCAGCATCTCCTGGGCAATATTTGAGGTGAGGGAATAAGGTCAGGAAATGATGGGATCCACACACAGGAGCTTTCCTGGGGAAACTGGGGCCTGGGAGGGTTTGGCTGGACTGGGAATGTGGAATGGATGTCAACAGGATGAGATTTAATCCAGGTTTCCATCCTGACAGGTGAGGAAGTGCTGCCTGAGGTATGAGATGTGCCAGGACTTGCTGGGACACAAACAGAGCTGGATCCATGGCATGGGGACATGTTCCAGGCGCTCCCTGTCCTTGTCCTTTCCCTCTGGCATTCCCAGGAGTTGCTTTCTTCACCCTGAGCCCTCAGGCCTGGAACAGGGATGCGAACCCAGGGCTGGGCTGGGTTCTCCATGCTCAGCATTCTCACAATTTGGTAGTTTCTCCTCATTTTTTTCCTCCTTTATCCCACAGTCTGTAGGGAGGGAAGAGCAATGAGTTTGGAGATGAAAGCCCTCCTGAACTCTCCCACTAAGCCAAGGGAAACCCTCCGGGAAGCTCCTTTGTGTCACTGATTTCTGGATGTGGCTCAGCACGGAGCAGCCACCTCCCTCTACCCTCCCATCCCCGATGTCCTGGAGCTTCCTCTCTTTCAAAATCCAACAAAAAAGGGAGTTTGGAAGCAAAACTGAGGGAGAATCCCCCCCTTTTCCTGATCAGAGCATCTCCCGTGGCTACAGTCTCCATCCTGGGAAGCAGCTGGGCCGTGTGGGAGCCCAGTCCCGCCTGTCCTGGCTGTGTTATTGCGAGTGTCATGTTACAAATCCTCTTTCCATGCCCAGATCCCGGCGGGAAAATAAATGGGGCAAGGTCAGGACCCTGCCAATAAACAGGAGCCCAGCCCCAGCAGGGCCTCCAGCGGCGGCTGGAGCGGGGCCAGTGGGGTTTGTGATCTGGTCCTGCAGATCCTGGCTCTGAGGTGGTCACTGTCCATCCCAGTCCTGCAGATCCTGGCTCTGAGGTGGTCACTGTCCATCCCAGTCCTGCAGATCCTGGCTCTGAGGTGGTCATTGTCCATCCATCCCCATCCCAGTCCTGCAGATCCTGGCTCTGAGGTGCTCACTGCCCATCCCCATCCTGCCAGGACACACAATAATCCCCTTGGAAAAGCAGCCACAATCCCCTGCAGGTCGATCTATAATCGATCATCTTGCAGAGACAAGAATTGTTGGATTTTCCCCACAAATAATGTCTTTGGCCAAAACTCTTCATTTTCCAGGGAATATTCCTTGGTGGATATCTGTAGGTAAAGACCCCACTCAGGAGGGCCAAAATTCCTTCAATCAGAGTAAAGCTTGGAAGGAAAGTCAAGGCTGGAGCTGTGGATCCATTCCTGGGGTGGATTTGCAAAGGGTTTTTGGTCTCTGCTGAGGCAAAGGGAATTTTGAGAGCATCCCATTGGGAGCCAGGGGTCTTGTGCAGTGGCAGGGAAAGGGTTAACATGGATATTCCCACAGGAGAAGATCCCATTGTCCCATCCCATCCCATATCCCATATCCCATCCCATCCCATCCCTTCAGACTCACAGGAGGCTGTGAGGGAAATATCAGGAGCAGTGTTGCTTTTGAGCTCCCCCTCTCCCCATCTTCCCTGGATGAACCTCCCAAGGATTTTTCTCCCTAATTAAGGATGTTTCCTGGGAATGTGTGGATTTGTTTTGTTGTGCAGGGTGGGAAAAGGCCAGAGAAGCAAAAATTCCCCCAGAGGACACCGAAACTTGAGGTCTCCTATTTCCATGTCCCTTTCCCACAGCTCCCTCCAGCCCCTTCTGCCCTTGCATGGTTTGGGATGAGAGCCCTGGGTAAATATTTGCAGAATGGGGGTGAATTAAAAAAAAAATTAAAAAAAAAAAAAAGGAATTTGTTCACCATAAGGACAGAAATAAAATGATAATGAAACAATAAAAGAGATATTGGCAAGACAATATGGTTCAGAGCATTGGGGTTTCCATGGGATGGGGGGGATGAGGTTGGATGGATCCCTGGCAGTGCCCAAGGCCAGGCTGGATGGGGCTGGGAGCAGCCTGGGACACTGGGAGGTGTCCCTGCCATGGCAGGGGTGGAACAAAATGAACTTTAAGGTCCCTTCCAGCCTTAAGCACTCTGGGATGCCAGAATTCCATGATTCCAGGTGATGTCAGAGCTTCTCCCTCGCTCAGGTGCGGATCCATCACAGATCTCACCACGGGAGGGTCAGTGCCCAGGGCCAGGAGATTTTGGGTGGTGCCCCTGAAACCCCCAAGCCCAAAGGGAGTGGAACAGGGACTGGGCACCCAGACCTGGCACCACAACAGCACCTGGGTGGGGAACAGGGAAAAAGGGGAGAAGGAGAGGAAAAGAGGGAAGAGAAGAGAAGGGAAGGGAAGGGCTCAGCTGCACAAAGCTGCTCAGGTCAAGGAGCATCTGGAGCTGGTTTTAGGTCCAGATTGGAGAAAACTTTGAACAGGCAAAGTGTGGTTAAACCCAGACTTTCAGCACTGAAAACTGAAACTTTGCTGCATCTTCAGGAGTCAGTAAAGGACCCCAGTTCACATCATAATTGTGTCATATTTTGTATCTCCAGGAGCCAATAAAGGCCCCACATTTTCTGTCATATTGTGTCACATTTTGCATCTTTGGGAGCCAATAAAGGACCCACATTTGATATCAGATTCATATCATATTTTGTATCTTCAAGAGCCAATTGAGGACCCACATTTTGGATCATTTTGTATCATATTTCATTTTCTTCAGGAGCCAATACACAAATTTCATATCATGTTTGTATCATATTTTGCCTCTTCAGGAGTCAACAAAGGACCCACATTTTATATTGTATTAATAACATATTTCATATCTTCAGGAGCCAATTAAGGACCACATTTCATATCATATTTGTATCATATTTTTTATCTGTGGGGATCAATCAAGGACCCGCATTTCAGATCATTTTGTATCATTTCTTGTCTCTTCAGGAGCCAACAAAGGCCCCACATTTGGTGTCATATTTGTCTGCGTTGTCAGAGAGGCCAGGGAGGTTTGGGGTGAGATGAGCCCAGCCACGTGGGCAGTTCCACACCTCTCCCTCTGATGCCTTAAATGGCTACCTAGAAACAGAGACCAGACAGGAATAAAGGAAAAATGTGGGATTTATTTGAAAGGCCTTCAGGTGCACACTTTGGGCTCCAGAGGCTCCTGCCTCAGTGGAATCTAAAATGGATGACAGGTCACGAGTGCTTCCCACTTTTATATCAACATAAATTCCCCAAGCAGAACCCAGGCAAGGATGTGATTCCCTTAGCTTGCCCCTCTCTCCCCAAGATGAAGGTTTACAGTTCTTGTTTTGGGTGTCTTTGGAGAGCAAGTTAGAGGTTTTGTTATGTCTATCTAAGCACAGAGAACAGCATTTAACAAACTACAGAAAACTTCAGAGTTCCACTAGCAGTACAGGATTTGAAATATATAAAAGTTAAAACCTAAGGCATCACCTCTGCTGCACCTCTCCGAAAAGCAAACGCTGCAGATGCAGAGGAGAGATTGGAGAGATTTCTGTGGGTCCTGCCCTGCTGGGCTCTGAGTGTTGCCAAGGGCACCCAAACCCTGAGCAAACAGAGGTGACTCAGAGCCCCGGGCCATGCCAGCTAAGGGGGGACGTGACAAGAGCTCCCCTCTGCCTCTGCCTGCAGGCCAGCTCGGTAACACCTCCTGGTTTGAAGGCACAAAGGTGGTTTTTTCTGAGTGCTTCAGGGTTTGGTTTGCAGCTGCTTTGCCCAGAGTGAAACCCTCGAGATCAAGATAAAAGTTGCGTAGCAACCAAGCACTCTGTGATGGGCGAAATACGATACAAATAGAGTCTGAAACGTGGGGCCTTTATTGGCTCCTGAAGATCCAAAATGTGATCCAAAATGTGGGGCCTTTATTGGCTCCTGAAGATGGAAAATACGATACAAATACGGTCTGAAATGTGGGTCATTATTGATTCCTGAAGATATGAACTCTGATCCAAAATGTGGGTCAGTTTTGACTCCTGAAGATACAAAATATGATACAAAATGATCCAAAATATGAGGCCTTAATTGACTCCTGAAGATGCAGTGAAGTTTCAGTGTTCAGCGATGAAAGTCTGGGTTTAACCAGATTTTGTCTGTTCAAATTTTATCCAGTCTAGACCTAAAACCAGCTCCAGGTGCTCCTTGACCTGAGCAGCTTCATGGAGCCCTTCCCTTCCCTTCCCTTCCCTTCCCTTCCCTTCCCTTCCCTTCCCTTCCCTTCCCTTCCCTTCCCTTCCCTTCCCTTCCCTTCCCTTCCCTTCCCTTCCCTTCCCTTCCCTTCCCTTCCCTTCCCTTCCCTTCCCTTCCCTTCCCTTCCCTCTTTTCCTCTCCTTCTCTCATTCCAGGAGCTGTACCCACAGGAGCTGTACCCACAGGAGTCAGGACAGGGAGGGTTGGGTTGGGGCTCCTGCTCCATCTCCTGAGGGTGGAGAAACCTCTGGGATGATGCAGCTGGAGGAGAACAGGATCCATGAGCTCCAAGTCCTCCAGATTTGCTCCTTAATGAATCCTAATGGTTGCACTTGATCACCTTCGAGGCCTTTTCCAGCCTAAAGGATTCCATGATCTTCCCATAAAAACTTGCAGATCGCTGGGAATCCACCAGAAGGTGTTGGGGTTGGAGATGAAATCTCCAAAACTCCTGGCCCAGAGGCTGTGATAAACTTTATTTTGGAGGATCAAAGCCTGAATTGCATCATTTCTCCAGAGGAGGGTGGCAAAGAAAATCCCTGTTTGGAAAAACAGGGAAAGGGAGGCACAGCACAGGACTTGAGAAATCCTGGCCAGCTCCAATCTTCCACATTTATTGGAGGATTTTTGGAGCTCATTTCTTGGTGGAAGAAACCAGGGGCTGGTGATAAACCAGTAAGAAAATAATCCTGTGTCCAGGGAAACTTGGACTGCTGGAGTCAGGGGAGGGAATTGTGCTGGAAAGGTCAAGTCCAGCTCCAAAAATCAACCTCAGGTTTGGACAGGTTCCCCCTTTTCTGGAGGGAAGGGAGATTTTCCCATGGAAAACCATGTTTTGCTCATTAAGAGGAGAAGCTGCCCTGCCTCTTCAAATAACTTGATAAATGCTGGATAAATAAATCCTAAAGGATCTGTTTAATAAATTATATTTTTAGGCATCCTCAGGAGGTCCCTTCTGCCCCTCGGGGGAAATTCAGAGGATGCCCAGGAGCAGCAGGAATTTCAGAGGAAAATAAATTCTCCCCTTTGTCACCACTCCCTTTTCCTCCCAATCCAGGTGCTTCTTGAGGAGCCTCCAGGATCAGAAATATGCAAATTTTCTGCCTTTCTTTTTATGGGAAAGCTGGGAAGGAAGCATCCACCCCCAATTGCAACAATTTGCATTTCGTAAAATCCCAATTTTCCACAGATCTGTTAATTTTTGTTGTGATCGGCCACAAGTCCTTCCCCCTCATGAGGAAATCTTTTAATGGTTTCAGAAGGAGATTTTTGAGCCCAGTTCCACTCAAACACCAACAAAAAAGCAAAGAGTCCTTACTTTTCTCTCCTGTTTTCCAAGCAGGGAAGGGCTGGAGCACTCCAGGCCCCAGGACTTTGCCTGGATCCCCTTTTTGCCCATTTTCACATGGAAAAGTTGTTCATTAATGAAGCCTGGTGGAATTCTATCCCCTCCTCACACTCCTGTAAAATCCCAGAGGCTCCAAATGAATGGAATTGGTGCTTTTGATCCCCATTTTCCCTCTCACTCCATACCCCCGCTCCAAATTTCCTCTTCCCCACCTCATAAAAGGATTTTCTCCCCAAGAAATTCTGTTCCTGCTTCTCTGATGGGGTCAGGACCTTGCTTTTTTAGGTTTTTTTTGTTTTTTTTTTTTTCCTTTTTTAATCCATTTTATTGCCCCCGGGGAAGGAGCTTTTCCATCTGGGAGCTGTGTAATGCAATCCAAAAATAACAGCTCGGCTGCTCCCTGCCTGTGCCCCCCGAGCCCTGGGGAGGGACCACCCTCATCCCTCTGGAATGATGGAGAGGAGGGGAAAACCCTGCCCCAAATCCCAGTTTAGAGAAAGATTTTATATATTTGATGTTATTATGTGTAATATGCATTGTATGTATTTTATATGTTAAATAATTATAAATACTATATCATATATAAGTGTTCTAAATACAATATAATATTAAAAAATTATAAATTTTCTTTAATTTGAATTTTTAAAAATATAAATATCAATAACAATATCAATATAAAATATAAACATAAACATAA